>CM034535.1:43034054-43511990 GCA_020002185.1 Paraescarpia echinospica | reverse complement strand
GGGAGGGGGTAAATGTGTAACTTGTCATAGATCCCAAGTGGTGGGAGGGGGTAAATTTGTAACTTGTCATAGATCCCACGTGATGGGAGGGGGTAAATGTGTAACTTGTCATAGATCCCACGTGGTGGGAGGGGGTAAATGTGTAACTTGTCATAGATCCCAAGTGGTGGGAGGGGGTAAATGTGTAACTTGTCATAGATCCCACGTGATGGGAGGGGGTAAATGCGTAACTTGTCATAGATACCACGTGATGGGAGGGGGTAAATGTGTAACTTGTCATAGATCCCAAGTGGTGGGAGGGGGTAAATGTATAACTTGTCATAGATCCCACATGGTGGGAGGGGGTAAATGTGTAACTTGTCATAGATCCCAAGTGGTGGGAGGGGGTAAATGTGTAACTTGTCATAGATCCCAAGTGGTGGGAGGGGGTAAATGTGTAACTTGTCATAGATACCACGTGGTGGGAGGGGGTAAATGTGTAACTTGTCATAGATACCACGTGGTGGGAGGGGGTAAATGTGTAACTTGTCATAGATACCATGTGGTGGGAGGGGGTAAATGTGTAACTTGTCATAGATACCACATGGTGGGAGGGAGTAAATGTGTAACTTGTCATAGACACCACGTGGTGGGAGGGGGTAAATATGTAACTTGTCATGGATTCACAAAGTTAGTATCTCAGTCTCTAAACTCCTCTTGGTGTCATTATCCTAACAAAAGGACTCAACCAGTTACCAAAGTATGAGGAGCCTGATAAGACATCACAATGAGCTGAAATAGTTGTTCTCTTGTTGTCCGTATGGCTATGGTTGTCTGTTTTGTATTTCGTACACGGAGGAGCATCCAGACGGTTGTGCTGTATTATATGAAGTATGAAAACCACGTGATTTGACCCTGATTGATAGCAATGGTAACAGTGATATGTACTGATAGCAATAATGAACGATTGAAATAACAATGTATGGTGTAGGATTGGGACGAGGAAGATAGCCACTGAATGCTTGTGCCACTACCTGCTGTCTATGTTACTACTACAGTACATACTTCTATGCGATCTTCACAGTTTCACAGTGGTGCATAAACATACACATTCACCTACCTCCAGCAAAGTCACACAGCGAATCTGTCCAGTTTCACAAACTTGACACTCCAGGAAAATAACTGACGACAGTTTCAATGTGAAATAATCCTGATGATTTTATCTGTTCAAGTGACACCCCTCGTATGTTCCCAGGTGCATGTCTGTGCTTGTGCATGCCTGGGAGCCCAACAGTCTGGTATAGGTGTCAGCTGGGGGCCCCACCTATGTAATTAGCTACGACAGCCCACTAACATCACACCAACAGTTAGCTTCGCCAGGTTCCTGCCGTGTGCTAGGCGTGTTATTCCGGGTATGCCAGCCAAGCCTGACATGTCTATAGATTCAGCCAGCTACAGTTCACACATAAGGCCAGTCCGCATGAAATCTTATGATTCCAGCCAGGAGTATTGATACAGTGTTCACACTGGTGAATATGTATTAAAATAATCTGGTTTGATGTGATTTAGCATCTATCGCCAGGTCAAGAGAAGTGAGGGCGGCGTTTCCGGGACCGGGACAGTAAACACAGATAATGCAACCAGAAGCGATGGAAAACTGACAATCTGTAGTTAGATTATAATTGAGGTTCTCACTGTGTTACAATAACTTCCTAAAGTAAGAAAAGTGAAAGTGAAGATTTATGGCCCTGCTGTTTGAGCATCTTGTTCACAGCATGGTATATTGGTTTTTACAGGGATCTTTTTTGTATAAAACAATATCAACATGCAGGTAAAGTTAACATCAACAATAGAGATATTTTAATCCTGGATTTCTACAACATACAGCATGGCGAGCTGCACTAGATCTGTAGGAAAAATTGCATCTTGTCCAGTTAAAATTTTTATTTAATTATATACATTTGTCAGTGTCCTGCAATAAATATGATAGCTTCAGCATACACTTTAGTTGCCTCGTTGACTATTATTATCGGTTGAGTAGTTAGCAAACTGCTCATATTAATAGTTAATCTGTAAAATACTATCTGTATTGACACATGTTTATTGTAAGATTTTCGTAGACCTAGTATATTTTGCCATTCATCTAGTTTTCTTCAGTGATCACATTAAATCTGTTGTGAAATTGTCCAAAGAATTGTACATTATGAAGACGTTTCCCAAATCTGAATCCTTTCTTTGTTTTTACAATGGCACATGCCTTGGTCAAGGTAACTTTGGCCATGGCTAATCTGGTCATGTAACTGGTCATGTGGAACACTGCATTTGTTGTTGAGTGCTCTTATGTAATACTATGATGATAAGACTTGAGTTGGCTGACTGTATCAGTAGATCTGTTTCTGGCATTGTTCACACAGCATAGATTGCTTTTAAGATTGATATTGTAAATCGAATAAAGGCAGCTTGAACAATGGTTACCCATGTTGTAAGTCCAGTTGGATATCTACTTGACCATAATATGGTCATATCTCTAATGCTAATTTAGCCATGGTCACTGCTCAGTCAATTAATGGTGTTATCTACAGTGACCTGTATACTTGACCCCAGCTGACTGGTGCACATGTAGCTGCACTACATCTTACATTTGACATACTGCTGATATTTAATGTGCCAGGAAGTGTGTATATTGTGTGTGTGCGTGCGTGCGTGCGTGCGTGCGTGCGTGCGTGCGTGCGTGCGTGCGTGCGTGCGTGCGTGTGTGTATATTGTGTGCATGCATACAATGTATATATACAGTTAACACACACACGATGCTGTGTGTGGCAGCAGTGTAATTTCTTGCACTAAATTATTAGAACTTTATCATTTCTTATGGAGTTGTGAGGAGCTATTGGTGGATGCCATCATGGTATAGATGATTTACTGCAATCTTGTCCAGACTATTCTGGGAGAGTAATAAATTGTGAAATTTATACCAAAAAATGAAATCATGCTGGGGACAACAAAATTATATTGTTATCTTCCAGTTATAATAAAATATGTTAACCCTGTCATTATTTAAATCTACCATGACTGCAAATTGAAATACATTGAAAAGCAGAGCAAAGCCATTGATGTTTGACGAAACAGTTCTTTGCAGCCTGGCTTTACACATGTGTAGACCTGTGTGTGTTAAATTAGCTATAGTGCAAGTGTTGTAAATGACACTGACTGGCACTGTGGAATCAAACCGTTACCTGTCACAGCCGACCTATCAAGAGATCAATGCAACAAATTATGCACTTTCCCACTTTATCTAGATGTAATGTACAGTTAGTCATTTGTGTTGCAGAGGTAGCTAATTCCACAACATTTAGTCATAGATGTGGAAACGGGGATGCAGGGTGAAGCTGCCCCCCTGGAATTTCTCCAGGGAGCAGATATATGGTTCTGCCCCCCCCCCCCATTAAATGTGAGCGTGAATGTTTGTTTTTGTGGCGAGCGTCAATGGCAGGTAGAAATCTAAATTTTATGAGACGATTAATGTGTATTTTTGTTGACTGTGGACGGCAGACATATGGTTTTCTGCCCCCCTCCCAGTATTAGACAGTGGGGAAATTTTTTTCAAAAGCCATGTCATAATTTCAGCTCAGCTGAGACAGCAGAGAAAGGCTGGAGAAGGTAAATTGACAGCAGTAGAACAACATAAAAATATTTATTTATTTTCAACAGCACTATTCCCCCCATGTTCGGATGTCATGAAGCCAAAAATGCCCAACAGCACCCCCCCCCACCCTCCCACCCCAGTTAAACGTCTATGTGATCTCTGCTTATTCGCCTGGTCTCTAGTGTTGATAAACCATATTTTTGTAGACATGTTTCATAATGATGGTTTCTCAGTTTTGTAATCAATTATGCTGCTCTCCTCGGTATTCTTTGTAGATATGATTGACAGCAAAACAGAACAGGGTGTGTCATTTATTTAGTTCTGGTAACAATGAAGCTGGTTGCAGAACTGTCTAGATTGTGAAGTTGGCTATCTCTAATTGGGCAGAAACTGATTGCACATTGGGCCAGTGCTGTGTGCTAACACTAAGTGCTAGTAAACATCTCAGGTCTGTATATTGACCAGTTCCTAGAGGTCCATGTCTTGTAATTGTCCTATGCTTACATGTCTATGTTTTACTGAACAGGCCTAAATTATCATGGCTTTATGATAATAATGTTGACATCCCTAAGTAATTTTTATTCACAATGCATTTCTTGTATCAGTCCACATCATTTCAGGCTAAGTATATGTATTCTTTTTAAAAAATATTGCGTTTTAGGCCACTTTACCATCCAAATTGCAGTCCTAATTGCCCCTGCCTATACTGCCATCGCATATTTTAGAAGTACAGCTCACGACAATAATGGAAACTGATGCCATTCAGAGCATTATTCCGACCACTCTATGTATGCTAAAATACAATCTTCTAAAAGAATATATACCTTGAAGTTATATGGAATGATGGAAAGAACCCAATGGCATATATACATGTTTACTGGTGTTAAATCAATTTCATATGGCAGTTAATACTAATTTGCATGATTATCCTTTTTTTGTATAGCAAATCCACCATAACTTTGTAAGTGGTCACATTTGTTTAGTAAAACCTCAGTCTGTATTTCTTATGCTGGTTCTTACGTCAGCAAAAAAGCATGTGAATGACAAACCGCTGACCATGTCTGACGGCAGGGAGTTAAAGGGTTAAACATGGACCCAGCCACCAACTGGGTCTTGAGAAGGTCCCTGACTACAATATCAGAAGCAGTGCAGAGAGATAGAGGGTTAACACAGCCCCAGCAACAGCTAGCCGCGATCAATTGCAACTTGGAAAGATCACTTACAAACTTGACAAGTATCAAGCGCACCTTGTTCTAGTCACCCTTTCATTTAGTTACCCCTTCATTCACCCCCCATGTGACACACAGTCATACACACCTGAGACTTTCTGTCCTAGGCACTTGGGAGTAACTGTCTGCTCCCTCCTGCTTCCTGCAGTAACTGACTCCCAGTTGCTCCCCAACCCAGCAGGGCTCTCTGACTGGCAGATCACCCCACCTCACTACACCCCACCCACTCTTGGGGTAGGGGAGGATTCTCTCTCATTCAGGTCACATGCAATAATATGTCACATCTGCCTTTTGTGGCAGTGTCTTAGCACTGAGATCCTGCGTGACTAGACACTGCTCAGACACAATGACACAGCCAGTTATTATGTGGCATTGATATCACAGAGCCAGATTATGTTCTCCGCAAACTGCTTATTGAGTTATGCATCCACAGGTTTGTTGATGCTGCTCAGACGGTTTCATTTAGAAGTGTAGAATGTTTTGAATCCTACATTTTTTATCACTATTTAATTATTTTTAAGTATAACTAATATACAGTATATTCTTATTGAACAGTATAGCATAATTGTTCATCATTCTGTTTTATGTACCCAACTAATATAATACTGTAGTTTCTTTTTGAGGAGTATAACATATATACCTGTAGTAGAAGACCAATGGTACATTAATCATTTTAATATGTCAAACCATTTAATGAATACAGTGGAACTTTATTAATCCTGAAACCTCGGCATCCGGAGTGTGGACATCATTTCACAGGAACCAGATTTCCAAATGCCCCATATACACGGTTATGTGCGTGATTAATTCTGGAACACTTGTTCAAATTAACACATAATATGTCACATATGCCAGCCTACTTTGCATGGAGGCCAAAGTGTGTGGATTAACCAAAATGTCTGGATTAACCAGTGTGTGGATTAACAAGGTTCCCCTGTAATTAAATGTATTCAACAGGCCAGAGAATAATAAATTTGAAGTGAGGCACAGCTGGGTTATTTTACTGTGACTTCCATAATCTGTGACACAGTCTTGCCTGTGTAAACACTCTGGTGGCACTAGCTTGTTTATCTATCAAGATCTGGCACTGGTTGGAAACTGTCATAAACCATACCCCTGCTTGAGGCTAAACACCCTGTAACTGAAGATTAAGCCATCTTAGGAAACCACCTGAGTTACGTCATGGAAATAAGAATAGTTGTGTTGCATAATGATATTTAGACAGTGTATGCCTCACAATTCTACAGGTAGGTCTACTGTCGTTCATGGTAATATTTTACTTTGTTGGATTTTTTATTGCAGTTCCTGCAGATAATATTAACTTAGACCAGAGAACAGTTTAATTGGTATTTAGACTCACATTTCTGTTGCTATGTAACTTCTGTGTTTCAGCAGTGATAAAGTAATAAGAACATTTCCCAAATCGGATAGGCTTCATGAATATTTTGCACCGCTTTCAACAAAACCTATTGAGTAAATGTGGACAACTTGTCCAGAAACTCAGATGCTGTCATTAAGGCATCAATATGTACTGTAATTTGATACCTCTGATCTGATGATTTTCACAAACTTTTTTTGCGATATTTTCTCACCAATGAATCAGACAAAATATACACGTACTTCCAGGGCATGCAGTCAAAAATAGAAACTGGTTGGAATATTTTCATTGGCTTGTAGACAGGCCTTATCAACGTGTTTGAAGTCGGCACATTTTTCCCTGTTTCACACATGCTGTTTTGTAAAGCATACAGGAACCTGGCAATGGGCACACGGTCAGCAACTCCACACTTACCTTGATGTGTTTTCCCTTTCCCCACTCCTCATTTCCCACACAGGTTGCAGGATGTGAGGAACAGCACTCCCGGCTGTACTTAAGATCCCTGTGGAATTCTGCCTTCCATGGCTTGCCAGTGCTCCTGCAGATAAACCTATGGTGCTTGATGTATGACTATGAGAGAGTTAGCAGCATGAGGTTGTAAACTGAGTGAGTTTGTAGGGGAGACTGTGGCTCTGTGGATACTGGCTGCACCAGGGCCTGCCTGCACCAGGGCCTGCCTGCACCAGGGCCTGCCTGCACCAGGGCCTGCCTGCACCAGGGCCTGCCTGCCTGGTTCACTAGTTGCAGTATGTAATTTGCTGGCTGTTTCAGCAATTATGTATTATGTTGTTGTTGCTAGTTATGAGTCCACACCACATAGACGTAGGCAGACAGCTGGAGTTGTGTGTGTGTGTGTGTGTGTGTGTGTGTGTGTGTGTGTGTGTGTGTGTGTGTGTGTGTGTGTGTGTGTGTGTGTGTGTGTGTGTGTGTGTGTGTGTGTGCATGCGTGCATATGTGCATGCGTGCGTGTGTGTGTGTGCATGTACAATGTGCACACATGCAAGTCTGCATGTGTGCAACCATGTGTGCGTGTGTTTGGTGAGCATACTTTGCAGTTATTGAATGTGTTGTGTATGCGGGACTCAAAGTGGGATTGGGAGTGAGAGAAGGACCAGTGGTGGGAAGAAGGAATGCAAGCACTGGCAGGAAGGGGCTGAGACATAAAGATAGGGGAAGGATAAAATGAGACTAACTGCCCTGAATTTGTTTGTCAGTTCAGTAGATTGGAGTAATGCTCAAGACATACTTGGTAAAGTAACTGCCCTAACCTTACTTAAACAGTGTCTGCAGCCTTTGATACCGTAAATCATAACATTCTAATTAAACATTTATCAAAGTGGTAAGGCATACCTAACTGATATAGATACCAAACCATTAAGATTTGGAACTGCGTTTCGGCTGCAATGCCCACTTTATGTGGTGTTCCCCAGGATTCTGTTGTTGGGCCTTTATTGTTCACTCTCAACACAGCACTACTAAGCTCTCTTATTAACCGTCATAATCTAAACCATAATCTTTGTGCAGATGATACCCAGATTATATTTCTTTATCTACTCGTAATACTAATTGTTCCTTAGATCAGCTCAGAAATTGTCTTAATGACATTTTCGTTTGGATGATCAAGACTAGATTAAAGTTAAATGCTGATAAAACAGAGTTTATTATGATTGGTACACAGTGGAACCGTGACAACATTAAAAGTTTTGTTCCCACACCTGTGCTTAGACATTATGTTATGCTTATGCCTACACCTTCAGCACAAAATCCTGGAGTAATCTTTGATAATAATTTCAATTCTAGACGGCATATTTCTCAAAACCGCTGTTGTTACCGGTATTATCATATTAGTGATTTATGACATATTTGCCATTGTTTGTCTCTTTCTGTTGCTAAAACTGTCACAACTACCCTTGTTACTAGTAGGCTTGTCTATTGTAATTCACTTTTTCACAATATTGCCCTTAAGGATATCACTAGGTACCAACGTGTACGATATCTGTGTGTCTTAACAATGGTGCAAGTGTGAACAAGCCACAATTAAGTGTTTTTCTCACTCAGGTGACCAGTTATTATTTTTTGTGGAGATAATGTATAATTTCAGAATGAATGAATGAATTTTTTCACAGTCAACTCGTACATGTGTTTATAACAATATTTTACATTTGTGAAAATGTAGAGAGTTGAAGTGTAATACTTAGTAAACACTGTCCCCATTCTGGTTAATACATGCAATACAGTACTAACTAATACATTGAAAAAATAAATCAGAGATACAAACAAAACAGTCTTCGTATAGTATAGAAACCACTCATAATCCTAATTACCTATCAGGCACTTTCATGTAAGCAACCAGCATATTTATGTTCATTGCTTACTCCTGTAAAAAATCCTATCCAGCTCTGATCCTCTAGTTCTGATTTACTTTTTGTTCCTAGAAACAATACTAATATTGGAACTAGGGCATTTTCTTTTGCTGCACCAACTCTCTCGAATATGCTCCCTTTTAGTGTTAGAAGATCAGTTGAAAATATTATACACTTTCGCCATCATTTAAAAACTTACCTTTATAACCTTGCGTATCCACCTTAGCTCCCTGGCGTATCGATCCATCTGTTGACGACTTTAACCTGAGATTGACCAACTTTTTTGTATTTATGCGCCTCTGTGCTTGGTCTCCTAGGATTTAGGCACAAAAGAAGATACCTTCTTATTATTCATAAGTAGCTGTGGATATTTCTACCATATTTTGTCCAAGTTTGTCTTCATTCACCTCTGTGTGTCTCAACAATGAAGCAAGTGTGAGCGAGCCACAGTCAAATGCTTTTTTCACTCAGGTGACCAGTTATTATTACTTTTTGTGTGGAGATAATGTGTAATTTCAGAAACCACTCATAATCCTGATAGCCTTTAGTTTTAACCCAGGCTGGTGACGCCACTTCCCGCAGTTATGCCTAAATCCACTTACTATGTTGTTACACTAATAATAATGAATGTGTTGTTACACCATGTTGTTACATCATGTTGTTACAGCATGTTGTTACATCATGTTGTTACACCATGTTGTGGTGTTACTCAATCTTGTTACGGCACCTGTTGATATAACATGTTATAAAATATTAAGATCCCATATTCAGAAGTTAATGCTTCCAGAAAAAATAATTTGTTCATCCCTATGGTTGTACAGAAAAAGGCCCCATTTATGTAGTGGTGATAAATTAATTTACTGATTACCAGTACCTTATCCAACTGACCCAGCTAGATTCTCAAACATTCTACTGAAACGTCTAGGTCTACACCGTTACGTATACATGCTACCCTTGTGTATGTCCATGCGTATGGCAGGCATTTATAAATGTCCCCTGTCTGTATATGTACATACTTGTTTGCTATGTATCAACTCAAAGTGTCTAATTATGTCAGGTAATACATAGGCATTATCACATCAAATGTTAGTTTTACAAAGCGCCATTCTTACAGACGTTGTTGGAAATAGCGTAAAAGTTGTCTAGAATAAGCACACACACACATGTGCACATACACACACACACACACACACACACACACACACACACACACACACACACACACACAAACACACACACACCATTGTTGAACAAAATCTGCATTGCTACTTGTGTCCATTAACAAGCTTTTTCAGAATTACAAATATTACAAATATTAAATATTGTAATTGTACTTATTTATTGAACACAAATCATTGAACACAGCACACAGAGATTTTAATTAAACAGCATCCAAGGCACCACCCTTAATCACAATTTGTTTCTGCTGTTCTGGTTGTTCTCAAATTGCAGCTATTCCATGATATTATTGTAATAGTTTAGTTTCTACACTGTCGCAATAATATTACAATAGGAATGCAGTCAAACCTCACTTTACGGTCACCTTGAAATTAATTAAGATAGTCCCAAATTATTTTTAGCCATAGTGTAAAAAATTAGTCTTGCTAATATGGTCGCCTTTGTCGGATCCCAAGGATGACCTTAATAGTGACGTTTTACTGTACATCTGTCAAAATAGTACACCTAACCCCAAACGTCACACCTATGCGTTTGTATCAGTCAAACTGTCAGTCTGTGTGACTGGTGTATTGTATGTATCACTGAGTGAACTAATGGAGTTGCGTGTTGGTACAGCCTCTGGTGAAGTTCAAGAGTCATCTCTACTATGAGGAGAAGGACCCAGTGGGGAAGGGAGGGAAACAACTTGAGCCATTCCTCAACAGCAAGGTCAGTATCTACTAGTGTTGGCGATCGATTGGATTTTCATAGTTGATCATTGGTTTAGCCAAACCGATCAGTGGTGGTTTGTACAATCAGTTTGCTAGTGGCCATTCTAAGAATAGTTTGGTCTCTAGGTGGCAGTACCAGTGTCACCCTTCAATGGCCACAGGCGTAAACATATTATGATGTATGTGATGAAACATACACACCTGTTCATAATAATTACTACAGGAAACTTAACGAACGGCTCCATGATGTTTATACATTTAATGCATTGCAACCTCCTGTAATGTGAGGCTTCTGGACATGTTGGAAGTGTACCTGTTTTCATGAAACCAAAGTGGGTTTTGGTTATTTGGTAATGGTACATATCTGGATGATAAGAATTTTGGTTAGTATATACAATTTCTGCTTTGTACAATATGTGAGATATGTAATCTTGTATGATTCAATTTTTATAGCATTGTTTTTTTATTTTTCCTAATTTATTGTTCCATGATTGACTATGATTAGTCATCAAATGTTGTGTTGCATGCGGCTTCAGATCATACTATACAAGAATGGTAAGCGCCAGGGCGTGGCATTTGAAGACATCCTCGGGGGCACCTACTATCCTGCTATCTCACTCTACAAGACCGCAACAGTATGTATTAATTCATGCGATACAATATATGGTTTCGTTTTTTAACCATTTTTAGTCCTTTGGCCGAAGGTCCAAGGGACTATTGCCATCACTCTGCGTCCGCCGTCTGCCGTTAGCTGCCGTATCTCAGAAACCGTTCAGCAACTGTTTCTCTAATTTTGCATAGATATATCTTAGGGCACTGCCATTATGCACGAGAAATCTGTATTTGATTGAATCATTCTAAGGGCTCCCTAGGGCCTCCAAGGACCCCAAAACTGGTAAAAATGTAACATTTTGTCTATTTTTTTAAAAACTGTTCAGCAACGTTTTCTCAAATGTTGCATATACGTTTCATGTGGTAGTGTCACTGTACACAAGAAATCTGTATTTCATTGAATCATTCTAAGGGCACCCAATGACCCCACCAAAAAGGACCCCAAAACTGGTAAATTTTAAAATTTTGCCTATTTTTTCAAAAACTTAAGTAACTTTTTCTCAAATTTTGCATAGAAATTTCATATGGTAGTGCCACGATACACAAGAAATCTGTATTTGATTCAATCATTCTAAGGGCTCCAAATATCCCCTAAAATGCTAAATTTGTTAACTAAATGGTCTACTGTAGCAGTAACTCTAGAAGGCTTCCAGTCCTTTTGTTCAACTAATCCCTTTTCCCACAAAATCTGTCACACCTCACTGTAGCTGGCTGGTTAATGTGTGACTAATCTGTAATTGCTCACTGGCAGAGGCTTGGGTCACTGTGGCTGGTGGTAGGAAGTATGACTAATCTGTAATTGATCACTGGCAGAGGCTTGAGTCAACAAACACAACACCTTGTACCAGAAATAGAACACTATTCCCCTTCCCAAAACATCTGTTACATGCAGAGTCTGTGTCTTGTATGGATATATATTTTATGCAGTTGTTAGTCCTTTGGCCGAAGGTCCAAGGGACTATTGCCATCACTCTGCGTGCGCCGTCCTCCGTCCGCTGTCCGCCGTTAGCTGCCGTATCTTTTCAAAAACTGTTCAGCAACTTTTTTTATAATTTTGCATAGATGTATCTTAGGGTGCATTTTGCATAGATGTATCTGTATTTGATTGAATCATTCTAAGGGCACCTAAAGGGCCCCCAAAGTGCAAAAGTTTTACATTATCTAGTGATGTGGTTTTGAGAAGGGCCCTTGAGACCACCCCCAACAGTAGATGTGGTGTATTGTGCCACAAAGTCAACAGCTGTGACTAATCTCTACAGCCTAGTCCATTGAGACCTTGACTAATCTTTCATTGATCACAGCACCCAGGCAGAGTAGACACACTTGATCCCTGTTAGACTGAACAGTTGCCTAACACTTTTAAACTGTATCTTCAAAACTATTGATTTTCTATAATTGCAAGTTGTGTTTATTTTGATGTTCATTTAATTATTATAAAATGGTGTGACTATGGTGTCTTGTCTCCTGTTAGACTGAACAGTTGCCTAACACTTTTAAACTGTATCTTCAAAACTATTGATTTTCTATAATTGCAAGTTGTGTTTATTTTGATGTCCATTTAATTATTATTAAATAGTGTGACTGTGGTGTCTGTTGGTTAAAGATGTATTGTCTGTAGAAACCTGTAGGTGACAAACATAGAAAATTAATATTCTGTCACCTGTAGGTGACAAACATAGAAAATTAATATTCTGGACAACTATAGAGTGAAATATCCGACACTTTATTTATATCAAATGCATTCTACTGTTCTGTTTACGCTTGCCATGCCTTGTGTAAATCAATTGTATCAATATAGACTAATAATTACAGATTCACAATATAGTTGACACCTGAAACAACCAAATGTCAACCATTAGAAGAGTTGACATAGTTAAGGCACAATAAAGCCTTTTGTGTCAAGACAAATACAATTCACCCAATACCCCTATCTGAACACTGTCAAGTTCAAATACATCAGCATGTTTTTCACACCTGCATGGTAGTTTAGGCTCAGTAGTGTGCTGGCAGCTACTAAACCTATAGGCTTGTGTGAAAAGGATAGTTGGCAGAAGAACTAACTTCAAAGCACCATTGCATCCATTTAGCCAAGCAGCAGTCACATTGTCCCAGTGTCTGCTGCTATGTTTATATAATAATTATATAGGCTTAATGATCCCAATACACCAATCTGTTGGCACAATGTCAGATAATGGAACTAGGTTAAACATCTTAACAATAACTATAATTAGTTCTGTGGAGCTGTTTTTTTCAGTGAACAGTAAACATGTAAACATTTTACTTCCATCATAACCCTTAATGATCTGTAACTATGATTCACCAAAAAACGTTTGATTAATAATTACCTACAGGGTTGTTTGATTTATGCCGGGCAGAAACTGTTTCTGCCCGGCAGAAACAGCAACAATAGGAAATACATGCCATTGATAGGCAAACGCGTTATTTTTATAGAAAATTTCAGTTTCTTTCTGTACCTGTCTACGTATGATAACCATTTGTCCGACCTGCTCACAATAAACATCACATGAATGATAAAAGGAAGATCACTGCCACTTAACTTGTGGATTATTATTATTATAAAACTGCTCTGCTACTGCTTGGTGGACACTAAGCTGCAACTGTCTTTGAGTTTGTTTACATTTTGACAAACTACTATTATTTAGCACTAATTTTTGAATGAATCACATTTTGAGAATGCATGTCATTGTTTGCGGTGTAACTTTTGTATGCTTCATTTTCTGCTGCTACAAGTTGCATTCATCTGAAAGATTATTCAATTACCTATCCAATGATAATACATATGTTGTGGTGTTAGAAATATATAGCTTTGGTATATTGTACACGAGGGTTGTGATAGGAAACTATTGGACATTGCGACAGTGCAGAGAGACAGTACGAGATGTGTCACTCAGTATATGAAGTGTGACTTTCAGATACTTCATTTTGTAGTGCTATGGATTATGATGGGCCTCTCCATTAGCTCCCTATATATTTGTAAGTTAGGTGAGTAACACCTTCGAAGTTCTGACAGCAGGACACCGCCTTCGGTGAAGTCGAGACAAAAGTTTTACAAAGGCTTCAATTTCAAACGGTCTATCACCGTCCAGCTGACCCATTTTTACTTTTTGACCCCTACCATGTTCAATGCTCCATAACTTCGCCAATTTTTGTAGCAGTCATAATTTTTGAAACTGTGTAAAGCACCCTACCCAACCTTTACAATAATGTAAGAAAACAATGTTAAAATTTTTCCGACTTATCACTCATTTGGTCAGGGGTCACATATAGACGTATTAGTCCAAAGGACTTCAGGGCCACTTGGCCCATTTTTTGGTGAGATTTTACTAGTATGTTGATCACACAGGAACACAATAATCCAAGTGTGTTTCGTAGAATAGTGGTTTAAAAGCAGTATGCTAGCTTGACTGCTCCGCTGTGATGTCATCAATATGAGACATGACCAATATCTCATACAGATATCATATAATTAAGATGTCCAAGTCTCTTGAGTGTTTTCTCGAAGTACACCCCAATAAGCTAAGTTGGAAGCACTGTAAGTGTATCACCTCCCAGGTGCTGAGGTCTGTAACTGTAAGTGTATCACCTCCCAGGTGCTGAGGTCTGTAACTGTAAGTGTATCACCTCCCAGGTGCTGAGGTCTGTAACTGTAAGTGTATCACCTCCCAGGTGCTGAGGTCTGTAACTGTAAGTGTATCACCTCCCAGGTGCCGAGGTCTGTAACTGTAAGTGTATCACCTCCCAGGTGCCGAGGTCTGTAACTGTAAGTGTATCACCTCCCCTGTAACTGTAAGTGATGAGGTCTGTAACTGTAAGTGTATCACCTCCCAGGTGCCGAGGTCTGTAACTGTAAGTGTATCACCTCCCAGGTGCCGAGGTCTGTAACTGTAAGTGTATCACCTCCCAGGTGATGAGGTCTGTAACTGTAAGTGTGTCACCTCCCAGGTGCAGAGGTCTGTAACTGTAAGTGTATCACCTCCGAGGTGCTGAGGTCTGTAACTGTAAGTATATCACCTCCCAGGTGCCGAGGTCTGTAACTGTAAGTGTATCACCTTCCAGGTGCCGAGGTCTGTAAGTGTATCACCTCCCAGGTGCCAAGGTCTGTAACTGTAAGTGTATCACCTCCCAGGTGCCGAGGTCTGTAACTGTAAATGTATCACCTCCCACGTGCTGAGGTCTGTAACTGTAAGTGTATCACCTCCCAGGTGATGAGGTCTGTAACTGTATCATCTCCCAGGTGCTGAGGTCTGTGACTAAGTGTATCACCTCCCAGGTCCTGAGGTCTGTAAGTGTATCACCTCTCTGGCGCTGAGGTCTGTAACTGTAAGTGTATCACCTCCCAGGTCCTGATGTCTGTAAGTGTATCACCTCTCAGGTGCTGAGGTCTGTAACTGTAAGTGTATCACCTCCCAGGTCCTGAGGTCTGTAAGTGTATCACCTCCGGTGCTGAGGTCCACTCTCCACTTTCAGTAGTCATTTGTGTCATTGAACCACTGGCCCACTTACAAATTGGTGATGTATTTAAAAATACAAAGGTAGTCATTTAGAGTTATTGATCTTTTTCAATGGACAAATTGAGAGATCAGCCATTCACCGGGTGGCGCCTCTGTTGAGTTATATTCAGTGTGTGAGGAAGGTATCTGCTGCATGCAATGTTGTTATTTGTGACAGCGGACATTTTGTAGTCATGAAAAGGAGTTGTAAGTTCAAAATACAGCAATGGTAATAATTGCTACCGTTGGTTAGTTGCTCCATATCATGAATTACCTACTAACACAATGTCAAATGTCTCATTACAATACATACAATACAAATCAAGTTAAGACAAATCACATTTAATAACATAATAAGAACAAGGGAAGAACATTACATAATGTTATATGTGCTACATTTTATATGAATAAAAATGTAAATGCTGCCCGTCTTATCTAAGCAAGGTAGTAGAGTTTTCGTAATGGTGTAGCATACTTGGTTTCAGGTGATGGCAAACTTTGGTCCAGATTTTAAGTATCCACCAGAAGACTGCGATGCATACAAACCAGTGAGTTCATGGTTGATGTTTGTAGAAATGTACAAATTGTTCTCTTCTTTATCCTTGAAGTCTGTGATGAGGCTCGCCTTGATACTAGTCTTTAATTTATTTTCTTTTTTCTGTCACTGATCCTGTTATATTTCCATCTCCATCACCCATCTCACTCCCTCGGTATCCCTCTTTTGTTCAACTCCCAGATAATGTCTCTCCACTCAGTCCTCGACTCCTGGGGTACTGTTTGTATATTACATAACTCAAAACAATCGTAGAAGACACATGTCGAGCATTGTCAACAATTGTACACAATTGTAAGTTCACAATTACATGTGGGTGGTGATGGGTGCTTGTCACAATAGCATGGAGAATATACCGTTACATCACTCCAGTGACACCATTTGTTGAGTGGATGCACTTTTGCACAGTTATCGGTATGAGAAATGGGCAGCGTGGTGTGGGATGTCTTGGCAATCATGTGACGTTAATTGAATTCAGTGGCTATTGGAGCCCTGTAGTTTGAAAAGCCATTTTGGATCTCTCGAAAGCGTAAATGTAGATGTCAGATGTGTGTAATATGAGTTGCTGTATGGTTGTAGATGTCAGATGTGTGTAATGCGAGTTGCTGTATGGTTGTAGATGTCAGATGTGTGTAATGTGAGTTGCTGTATGGTTGTAGATATCAGATGTGTGTAATGTGAGTTGCTGTATGGTTGTAGATATCAGATTTGTGTAATGTGAGTTGCTGTATGGTTGTAGATATAAGATGTGTGTAATGTGAGTTGCTGTATGGTTGTTGATGTCAGATGTGTGTAATGTGAGTTGCTGTATGGTTGTAGATGTCAGATGTGTGTAATGTGAGTTGCTGTATGGTTGTAGATGTCAGATGTATGTAATGTGAGTTGCTCTATGGTTGTAGATGTCAGATGTGTGTAATGTGAGCTGCTGTATGGTTGTAGGTGTCAGATGAGTGTAATGTGAGTTGCTCTATGGTTGTAGATGTCAGATGTGTGTAATGTGAGTTGCTGTATGGTTGTAGATGTCAGATGTGTGTAATGCGAGTTGCTGTATGGTTGTAGATGTCAGATGTGTGTAATGTGAGTTGCTGTATGGTTGTAGATATCAGATGTGTGTAATGTGAGTTGCTGTATGGTTGTAGATATCAGATTTGTGTAATGTGAGTTGCTGTATGGTTGTAGATATAAGATGTGTGTAATGTGAGTTGCTGTATGGTTGTTGATGTCAGATGTGTGTAATGTGAGTTGCTGTATGGTTGTAGATGTCAGATGTGTGTAATGTGAGTTGCTGTATGGTTGTAGCTGTCAGATGTGTGTAATGTGAGTTGCTCTATGGTTGTAGATGTCAGATGTGTGTAATGTGAGCTGCTGTATGGTTGTAGGTGTCAGATGAGTGTAATGTGAGTTGCTCTATGGTTGTAGATGTCAGATGTGTGTAATGTGAGCTGCTGTATGGTTGTAGGTGTCAGATGAGTGTAATGTGAGTTGCTGTATGGTTGTAGATGTCAGATGAGTGTAACGTGAGTTGCTGTATGGTTGTAGATGTCAGATGAGTGTAATGTGAGTTGCTGTATGGTTGTAGGTGTCAGATGTGTGTAATGTGAGTTGCTGTATGGTTGTAGGTGTCAGATGAGTGTAATGTGAGTTGCTGTATGGTTATAAGTGTCAGATGAGTGTAACGTGAGTTGCTGTATGGTTGTAGGTGTCAGATGTGTGTAATGTGAGTTGCTGTATGGTTGTTGATGTCAGATGTGTGTAATGTGAGTTGCTGTATGGTTGTTGATGTCAGATGTGTGTAATGTGAGTTGCTGTATGGTTGTAGATGTCAGATGTGTGTAATGTGAGTTGCTGTATGGTTGTAGATATCAGATTTGTGTAATGTGAGTTGCTGTATGGTTGTAGATATAAGATGTGTGTAATGTGAGTTGCTGTATGGTTGTTGATGTCAGATGTGTGTAATGTGAGTTGCTGTATGGTTGTAGTTGTCAGATGTGTGTAATGTGAGTTGCAGTATGGTTGTAGATGTCAGATGTATGTAATGTGAGTTGCTCTATGGTTGTAGATGTCAGATGTGTGTAATGTGAGCTGCTGTATGGTTGTAGGTGTCAGATGAGTGTAATGTGAGTTGCTCTATGGTTGTAGATGTCAGATGTGTGTAATGTGAGCTGCTGTATGGTTGTAGGTGTCAGATGAGTGTAATGTGAGTTGCTGTATGGTTGTAGATGTCAGATGAGTGTAACGTGAGTTGCTGTATGGTTGTAGGTGTCAGATGTGTGTAATGTGTTTGCTGTATGGTTGTAGATGTCAGATGAGTGTAACGTGAGTTGCTGTATGGTTGTAGGTGTCAGATGTGTGTAATGTGAGTTGCTGTATGGTTGTAGGTGTCAGATGAGTGTAATGTGAGTTGCTGTATGGTTATAAGTGTCAGATGAGTGTAACGTGAGTTGCTGTATGGTTGTAGGTGTCAGATGTGTGTAATGTGAGTTGCTGTATGGTTGTTGATGTCAGATGTGTGTAATGTGAGTTGCTGTATGGTTGTAGATGTCAGATGTGTGTAATGTGAGTTGCTGTATGGTTGTTGTATGGTTGTAGATGTCAGATGTGTGTAATGTGAGTTGCTGTATGGTTGTTGATGTCAGATGTGCGTAATGTGAGTTGCTGTATGGTTGTAGATGTCAGATGTGTGTAATGTGAGTTGCTGTATGGTTGTAGATGTCAGATGTATGTAATGTGAGTTGCTCTATGGTTGTAGATGTTAGATGTGTGTAATGTGAGTTGCTGTATGGTTGTAGATGTCAGATGTATGTAATGTGAGTTGCTCTATGGTTGTAGATGTTAGATGTGTGTAATGTGAGTTGCTGTAAGGTTGTATGTGTCAGATGTGTGTAATGTGAGTTGCTGTATGGTTGTAGATGTCAGATGTGTGTAATGTGAGTTTACCACATGGTTGTGTCAGATGAGTGTAACGTGAGTTGCTGTATGGTTGTAGGTGTCAGATGTGTGTAATGTGAGTTGCTGTATGGTTGTAGGTGTCAGATGTGTGTAATGTGAGTTGCTGTATGGTTGTAGATGTCAGATTAATATAATGTGAGTTGCTGTATGGTTGTAGATGTCAGATGTGTGTAATGTGAGTTGCTGTATGGTTGTAGGTGTCAGATGAGTGTAATGTGTGTTGCTGTATGGTTGTAGGTGTCAGATGTGTGTAATGTGAATTGCTGTATGGTTGCAGATGTCAGATGAGTGTAATGTGAGTTGCTGTATGGTTGTAGATGTCAGATGTGTGTAATGTGAGTTGCTGTATTATGGTTGCAGATGTCGGAGGCAGCAGAGGAAGCGACTGTGGACCATGCCTTGTGTGACATCCTCTATCACATCGAACACCAAAACGAACTACCAGAGTTCTGAATAAATAGATTTATTTAAAGTATCTCTGACGTGGAATTCTTATTTGAGCAGCGAAGGTCCGAGACTCAAGTTCTCACGTAGAGAATATTGGACACTGCATTGAGATTTCTGCTTCTTAGAGCATGCCTGTTATGTCTTACCAGCAGCTGAGTTCATTCGTGACATCCTAGCTTTGGATTTGTTTTTCATAAAATACGCCGAATGTTGCCAAATAGAATTCGAAAAATGCCAGGATTATAATGGTATTTTAGAATGTTCAGTCAACGCAGCATGGAATATAATTGCCATAGTTGTCACCAGCCCAGTGTCTCAGTTATAGTCGTATGTTGTTCCACCTGGAGGTGTTCATAGTCAATGTTCTTATATAATGTGTCATGTTACGGATCTTAGATTTTTTACTGTTTCGTTTTTAGTTTCAGAATGTATGTTTAGTTTAAATGTGAAGCACAAAATAAATTATATACAGTGTATATATGTATGTCTACACAACTTGTACTTTCTTCCTTCATAAACCATGTGGAGAAATATACTTGTGTAGGGCACAGTGGCTTCTTAAAACATCAGATCCTCAATAGAGATAACTATGGTTCTAATCCTCCTGCTGCCATGTCGAACCATGAGCAAGTTCATTCGCTCCACAGTACTGTCAGCTATTTCAACGAGGACTTGGCTATAGACAGATAGATGGTGGTCATTATCTAGTAATTGTAATGTGGCTGGATACTTCCTGAGTAGTCGAGATGGTACTCAGTTAAATAAGTCTGCCAGGGAATAACGTGTGAAGTGCTTTGAGCAGACCGAAGGATTGGATACCATGCTTTATACAATGGTATCTGCTTGACATTAGAAAAAGTTTGCTTAATGCAGGATCTCAGAATTGATTCTGGATGATAATGCACTCATTCTGGATGATACTGCACTCATTCTGGACGATAATGCACTCATTCCATATGATAGTGCACTCGTTTCGTATAATGCACATCACTCATTCCGTATGATAATGCACTCAATCTGTATATGATAATGAACTAATTCCATATGATAATGCACTAATTCTGGATAATAACACTCATTCTGTATGATAACTTCACTCATTCTGTATAATGCACTCATTTCGTGTAATGCACTCATTCCATATGATAATGCACTCATTCTGGATGATGGTGCACACATTCTGGATGATAATGCACTCATCCTTGATGACAGTGCACTCATTCTGAGTAATAATGCACTCATTCTGGACAATACTGCACTCACTTTAGATGTTCATTGGATGGTTTGAGTAGTTTGGAACAAACGTAGAAATTGCAAGCAACGTCGTGAACAACTGCCATTTTAACAAATGTTTGAAATATATGCTAATTTACTTCATACTGATAATACCCGGTACTAAGAAGGCAAACAACCCAATAGACACTATGATATGGCTGGACATGCTGGTTAAAGCGATATTTGTCTGTGGTAGTGCCAACGTGAGGATATGCATTTTTTCTCGGCACAGATTTTCGCCAAGTGACGACAAATGTGGTGCTTGAATTTTATAAAATGCTGTGTGGTATTATTTCATTCAAATTCATGCAACATTTGGTATATACAGTAAACCTCGCCTAAGTCGGATCTTCGCTCAACTCGGACAGAATTCCGAGGAACGGTTGATTTGTAATGTATTTCTCATAAAAATCTTCTTCTAAGTCGGATTATGTAAGTCGGATCTTCGCCTAACTCGGAATAACTGAGTCGGTCCATTTGATCCGAGATAATGTGTTTTTCCTCGCCTAAGTCGGATCGCAGTATTTAACAAAATCACTTAGTTGCTTGGAGTATATGTACTAGATGAACTAAAATGTGAAACGGCTATTCAAAAAATAATCCAGACCGCCACAGCAACGTACGTAGGCGTCACTTCTTCACTCATCTAATACAACTAACATCTCCAAGCCAATGGACGCTGGTATAACCAAGAACTTGACGTTCCATTAGCGGTACATCCTAGCCACCAGGAGACTAGAGGCATCAGGAGTCGCACCATTTTCTCAAGAAGTTGAACTATGTTGGACGTCGTCATTGCCCTGAAACCGGCGTGGAACAAACTGAAACCGGAAACACTTCTAAACTCCTACAAAAACGGGATTCGTCTAAGGTGTTGAGCATCAAGACGATGACGAAGACGAAGCAGCTCCTTCGTTCAGAAACGTACGGAATAAGCTCCACGAGACGTATGGAAATGTTGTTTGCACGATGGACGACTGTGTTGGTGTGGACGAGACAACAGAAGCGTTGGCTACTCCAAATAACGAGCACAATAATCATTTAAACCGTACAACACCCGACGCAGACAGTTGGTTTACTGAGCGATGATGTGGGCGACGAAGTATCGGTGTCTGAAGATAAAATAACAAAACTCATTGGCACACGTGCTGCTTTATGGACGCTAATTAAGACACTCTGGTTTGACGCTCATGAAATCGAAGAGTTGACTGCAAGTAGAGGCCATTATCATGAGATAGAAGATGAATTACATTTACAATCAATAATAATTACTAAGCTATAACCTTAGAGGTTCGTGCTAACATCAAGCACACAATAGTTAAAATACTGCATAATGTTTTATGTTGCTCGTGGACATCAACATAATATTATGTAGAATCACCGCAGTATCCATTCACATTCAAGCGTTATTCACAGTTACCTAAGAACTTTTAGTAATTTAGAGGGTTGCCTTTGGCGCTGGGATATGTCATCTTCGGCTAAGTCGGATTTTCGCGTAACTCGGATTTAATCACTCGGTCCGAATGAATCCGACTTAGTCTTAGGCAAGGTTTACTGTATATATTATTTGTCTTGGATACATCGTGTAGGCCTACGGCTACGCCTACACCTACGGTCAAAGAAAAGTCTTGACTATCACTTGACACTGGAAACTCTTAGCAACCTACTCAAAATGGCTTTATAACTGCTTGTTTAATAAAATAATGAACACATTATTCTATGTTCAAAATAATTAACTTTCTTGTAACTGGCCAAAGCCTAAGGCAAAGCCAATTACCGGACCACCATTCAGCCTTCAACTTTGAACTTCAAGTTCAACCCACTGCTACTGGCAGTATGAAATCTGAATTTGGTAGTTTTTGAGAGAGCAAGTCAACAACATCAACAAACAAACATGCATAATCATATGGTGCACTAATGAGAGGAATCCAATATTGAGAATCACTTGGAATTAATTCCTGGGCAAGAATTATATGGGAAATTGTATGACGATTGTACCAAAAATACACTCAAAAAAGTTGCCCAGTTCCTACAAATCATATAGCATCATGCATGTCATCGTGAATACAAGGTTGTTTAGATTTTCAGTAAAAAAAAATGAAATTAAATAAGCGAAAACAGATGTACAGGTGATAACGGCAGCGCTTAGACTTGGTTGGTTTCACGAGGTTCAGGTATAAGCTAGCATAAATAAATAATTATACTGTTCGGCGTTCGAGCGCCTCCGTGAGACCAGTGGCGCCACGTGTTGGATATAACAATACGAAGCGGAAGATTAGTAAGCTCTAAGCAGTGACTATTTCGATGTTGACGTCTTAACTCGTTTTTTGAATTTTAATTAGATCGCTGTTTCTCAGATTGGCGAATTAATTTCGTGTAACCATCTGACAGCGCATGATAATGCATAGACTATACTGTAGCATGTTTAACCAAAAACCCAAGACGTCACGTGTCTTCGAGGCAAGACACCTATGAGTTACGCAGTGTTGCTGTCGTTGTTATCACATGACAGGCACATGACTTGATTTTGCGTCGTCAGGTTAGTCTAATCTAATGTTTTATATTTTTTGATATTTATTTGACTATATTTTTATACTTATTAAGGTGAACACGCATACCGTTTGTCTATTTATATCTGCTTTATATTCGTAATATTTTGAGATATATGTGGCCGATTTTATCCTCATACACGTTCAAAGTAATGTTTTGGCCTAGGCCCGGGCTATGTTAGACCTAACCCACTTACCCAGGCAGTAACCGCCACCGGCAACTTGCGAAACGACCAACATCATGATATCATCCTGGATATACTAATGTCATCATCATTTCATGGGCGATCTTTTAGTTTCTGACCTAACCATGAAAGCGACCACCTAGAGCCGCCAAACTTCTCAGGACATATCTGGGTGCTTACCCATATCTGACATACCTCTACACACACTACGTTATCCAAAAATTACACGGCTGTAATGATATTAATTCACAAACACACTAAGTTGACTAACAGTAACTTACTAGCTAGCAAACTTGTTATGTTTACTCGACATCTTCGGCGGAGGCTACGTGTAGCTCCATGGCTACCATAAAATAGATATCGTGCCAAGGCATCGCTATCTAAATGATGTTCATAGAAGCCCTGTGCAGTGTCGTTACTGTTTAACTAAAGTCATGAAACGTAATTTTAGATATGTGCATCCTCGCAAGCCAGGGCTGTTTGCCATGCAAAACTGGCAGATCTCCTACGTGAAGTGCGGAAGTTAGCTGAGTCAAACTAGTAATTGACTTCGCCAGTCACGACTGCATCAACCATGAGAACAGAGCAAATACCCGCCCCAATTTGAAAACGGATAAATGACTTCTGGGAATCCCAATAAATGGCAATACATAATGACCCGTTCGCCGAGCAGCTGAGCGGTATTGTGTATTCGAATAATTGCTTCTACTTCCTAAACATTGCTTGTAACATGAGCCACAGTTGGTTGAAATTAATTTTATTATGACCATCTGACCTGCTGCCAACCACTGATCTAGTGAGCGATTTCATAGGCTGAGTTTAAATTCAGAGTTTTGCAAAGTGATCAGCCAGGGGGTACTGCTGGCTGGCACTGACGTAATCAGCAGCAGCGACCCCTGGCGTGCGAGGATGGATACGTGTGAACATGTATAAACGTGTGCGTGTGTATATGTTTATATATAAACGTATTTATATATATATAAACATGTGCGGCACCTCAACACAATGTCAATTTTATGGTAGCTGTAGAGCTGTGTGTAGCCGCCATCAGAGATGTCAAGTTTTAATTTAGTTTCTGAGTTAATTTGGATTGATACAGGACTGTAAGTGTAATTTTATGTTATATACTCTGTTAAATTAATTCAGCCCAATAACAGTGCGCTTTACCATTCAAGCACTAACACAACCAGTTCCAACTTTATGTCACAACTGAATTGAAACTTTGCTCAACATTAAGCTTTAAAATGGCAGCAAGTGGAGCCCAATTTGACATTCTAAAAAACTACAGATCCTTATGTCCACACACTACAGATCCCTTATGTCCACACACTACAGATCCCTTATGTACACACACTTACTGCACTTAAGAGGGTTCAAATTTGTTGCTGAAATCTCCCGAATGCTTTGCAGATCATTCAGTCCATCATGGATTTGGCCTCGCCTATGAATGTTTCAGCCCCCATCTCATAAATCTGCAGCAGTATTGAATTTGGCTGTGGTTTTTTCAGTCATGCTAATAGTGGGAATTCTACACTGCATTTCGGCCCACATAATATATGTATCAATTAAAAAATTATGATTGCACAGTGGTGGATGAATTGAGTGGAGGGCCACTCTCAAGAGGGCGCTAATTAATATAGGTGTGCTTTATCAGGAAACGGCTACCTTTGAATTGCTACTCCACTGTCTGCGGTAAGCTAGTTAGTAGTATGAAGTTTAGTTTGCATTACATTGTAATGTAATAAAATAATTTGATGCATTGTTGTTATCGCCAGTTTAGTTTGACATTTTATTCTAACTAGTATCATTTATTTATCCTATTTTCATGTTGTAGTATTATTAACATTAAAGAAGTTGTCAATATGGCAGCTGCATCTAGCCATGATGATCAAAGCGAGGACGCCAAAGATATGGATTATGACCAGGTAAAGTAACACATCTGTAGGATACCCAATCTAATTTTTATTAATCATCAAATAATATTATGTAGCATAAACTAATAAAACTATGTGTTGAAATGTTCATATTGACTGGACACATGTCTTTTAATGAAATTCCAATTCTATAATTACAATATAATTTCACATTATCTGTTTAATTTAAATGTTTCAGGTGGAATATCATGTTTACATAACATGCTGAATTAATGATGAAGTACATATTCATAAATGTTCAGATATTGGTTCAATTTTATTTTTGGTAAAAATAGTTTATTAAAACACGTGGACAGTCAATGTTTTAGAATACATATAGCTTTTACCATATTATGTGATTGTACGATTTCATTATTTTAATAAATACTTTGTACTTTTACACTATTTTAATAATTATTTTGTACTTTTACACTGAAACAGTTAACATATTTGTACCTTAGATATATTGAGACATATGGTTGAATGGTGTATTTACCGTTTAGAAAATATGTACACAAGTACATAGGGTAGAAATAATATGTAATATTATATGTCTGAAGACACGATATTTTGGAAGAATGAATGTTGACTGATATGGTCTTAATGTGTATTCTATTAAATTTGTTATATATTACAAGTGTGTGATTTTTTAGATTCTCCTGCAACCGTACAGATACATTGTGCAAGTTCCTGGAAAGGAAATCAGGACTAAACTTGCTGAGGTATAAATGAATCTAACTACTATCGAGCTAGTGTATGTATGCATGACTGAATATTCTGTGTTGTGTGTCTGTGTGTACATCTGGAGGAAGGGAATTTGTTGTAGTTATTTTAAAGGAACACAATGTATTGCTGTACATCTTTGTAACACATTATTTAACTTGATATACTCAAGAAATTAATGGTCTACAATTGTGCCATTTAAAACAAAACATTGCTACGAAATTATCATGATTATGTCTATGGTACCATTACATTATTAGTTCAAAGTAAAACAAATAATCAGCAAATTAAGTTCTAATATAATATCATGAACATCTAAACAAGGGTACACACTATATATTAGGATGGAGCACATTTTTTTGTAATTAAAAAAAATGTTTCTGTAATGTTTTACCCTGATGTAATCCTATATTTGGTAGTATATCTAGGGATTATTTAACATCTGCTTTTTCAGTATTTGTAAATAAAAAAATGGAAATGGGGACATTACAAAATATGTTATTTGACAAAATGATAATAACACAAATGTACTATCGTTTAATAAATTTTATTTGCTTGCCATGATCACTAAATAGTTATTATATGTTTACTAAAGTAACTTTAAGAAGTTAGGAGTCTTACAGGATAACAGCTCAGGTCGAAGAATCTGAACAAATCGTTACTGTTAATATTTGAGATGTTTTAGAGCAAAATGCGATAAGTACCAATTTGGTTGACATTTTTGACTGGGTAAAATAGCAGAATTGAAATGGACAAAAAAGGTTACAGCCCTAGCAATTAGACAGTGCAGCGGCTATGATTTTATATTCTTAAGATATTCCAATACCATGTACAAGTTTTCATTTATACACTGACGACAAAGCACAGAAGTGAGAAGTGAATTGTTTTCAAAAAGTAAAAGTACATATTGCATTTTGCCCTGAAACGCATAATTTATAGTATGAAGTATTACTGTACTATGCCTCTGGTTGTTTTGTTAGTGTCCTGTCCTTTGCTCTTTCAGGCATTTGACCACTGGCTCCATGTGCCAAAAGCCAAGTTACAAATCATAGGGGACGTGACTCGCATGCTTCACAATGCCAGCCTCTTGTAAGTACCACTTCAGTAATGCACGTATGGAAATGGATTCTTTTCATCTCGGGTGCCAAGCTTTCAGGTGTTCATCTACAACTTCTCAGAATAAAAGTGACACATTTATTTCCATTTGTTAAAGATTTTACCAGGCTTAGGGTTCATACCAGATGTTAGACAGATGGTAATCAAATGTTAACAACATTGTTTTTTTGCAATTGTTCTGAGCTATATAAGCCATCCACCAAACAGTTTACATAGAATACTGTTGTATTCTCGATGTAGTCGAGATGTAAGTTGTACGGATTGTAAGGAAGTAACTCGTAGTTTGTACTAGAACATTTATTCTATATGTTGTAGCCATCAACTTCTGGAACTACAATACTAACTCGGAATCTAACAGAATTAATCAACGAACAGTAATAGCTAGACACAACATATACATTTATCCAATTTCAGATGTGATAATGATTTCAGTAGTAAATTTTATTTCTACGTTTAAAAAAAATATGTTTTTTTTGTATTCACTAAAATTAAGCAAGATGTAAGAAAATTGCAAGAATTACACAAGCTTGTATGTTATAAATACAAGGTGTTCTTGTTTATAGGATTGATGACATTGAAGACAACTCAATATTGCGTCGTGGCGTTCCAGGTGAGTAGCTCGGGTCATGTTTTAGTAAATAGTACAGTTGCCGTAATGTAGTAGCTCCAGACTATTTGTAATGTTACACTACTGGAAGTTTTTGTATGTAGTCTGTGTGCAGTGTAACAGACACATACCTACAACATTGTCGTTACAAATGTTCCAGTTGCCCACAACATCTATGGTGTGGCAAGCACAATCAACGCGGCCAACTACACATACTTCCTTGGACTGGAGAATGCACTCTCTCTTGACCATCCCGACATCACCACCGTCTATACAGGTATGAGCAGGGCGTCGTGACAAGACACAGCATAGATGGTGTCCTAGTATCAATATTACATGTCATAACATTTGATAGCACAGTGTATATGACATGGTCAATTCTGAATCTGAAGATCCCACTGTAAATGTATGTGTGTGCATCACAGAAGCTGATTATAATGACAATGATGGTTGTGAAATTGTCTTCAACATAACATTAGCACATCAAATCACTAATGCATTTATGTAGAAGATCCAAGTTGTTTTTTAAATGTTTCATTAATATTTTACTTAAATAATGTTCCAATAATTGAAAATAATATGGATCAATGAACAAGACTATAATTACCGGTAATAGTGTCAGTAATATCTAACTGAACACACACACACACACACCCGTCACAGATATGGTCAACATTTAAATGGAGCAGCTAAGAGGTGGTTGCATGAGTTCACAAAATCCAAAAATATGTTAAGCATTATGTGGAGGGGGTCGTTTGTCACCATATATATCGTAGGAGAACTAAACTACTACAATAGTGCCACTTTGTGAGTGAATTATGCTAATGCAGATTGATGCTAATAGCAATTTGGATTGTAAAACTTGCAAATTCACATATTGGTAGGGGAGGGCGGTTGAACCAATGGTAAACGCTTTCTCGGACATTGCAAACTTACAAAATTATCTCTTAATGATTGTGAACATGTACAAGCATTATAAGAAGCTGATGTCACTGTGGCTGTGATGTTGAATGTTACAGAGCAGTTGTTGGAGCTCCACCGAGGTCAGGGCATGGACATCTACTGGCGAGACTCCTACACCTGCCCCACTGAAGACGAATACAAGGACATGGTCATCAAAAGTTAGTGGCCAGTCTCTATCTGTGACCCACTTAGATCTGCAACATTACTTATCCTCTTCATGCCATGTAGCAGGCATCAAATCTCTCCAGTCCCCTGTGTTTTGGGCTCTCCTTGCTGCTGTGCCCCATGCCAACCCTGCAACCTGTATTATCATCAATCATTGTTCTGTTTCGCCACATAGTTTTGGCATATCTCTCTATTTCCATATGATTACATTTTTGCTGACAAGTCACAATTCATCCTGTAGAAATGGCAATGTCATGTTAACGTTCTCTTTTTCAATATAAGTGTTAGTTTTGTTTGGGATGGTCTCATACCAGTACATTCTCTGTATCTTTCTTAGGCATATTAACACTTACTTACTGTATGCCCATCGTTCCTCATGGGACATAGGCCATTGACAACAGCTCTCCAGAGTTCTGTCCTGAGCACTTCTCTCCAGCTGTTGCCAAATGTTCTTCAGTCAGCCTCTTTTTTGCTTGCCTGCGTGGATTCCACATCAGGTACATTAATGATCCTCACATATTCCGTAGAATATAACTAAATCTATAACCAAATTATTCAACATGGATCGCAATAGAAAAATGTTTCAAAAATGTTTGCAGCACTCTGCGTGGTTTCTACCATTGTTTGTACTAACATAAACCGTCCACTGATCAGTTGGGGATGTTTTACATAAACCATCCACTGATCAGTTGGGGATGTTTTACGTAAACCGTCCACCGATCAGTCGGGGATGTTTTATATAAACCATCCACTGATCAGTCGGGGATGTTTTACATAAACCGTCCGCCGATCAGTCGGGGATGTTTTACATAAACCGTCCACCGATCAGTCGGGGATGTTTTACGTAAACTGTCCACCGATCAGTCGGGGATGTTTTACATAAACCGTCCACCGATCAGTCGGGGATGTTTTACGTAAACCGTCCACCGATCAGTCGGGGATGTTTTACGTAAACCGTCCACCGATCAGTCGGGGATGTTTTACATAAACCGTCCACTGATCAGTCGGGGATGTTTTACATAAACCGTCCACTAATCAGTAGGGGATGTTTTACATAAACCGTCCGCTGGTCAGTCGGGGATGTTTTACATAAACCATCCACTGATCAGTTGGGGATGTTTTACATAAACCGTCCACCGATCAGTCGGGGATGTTTTACATAAACCGTCCACTGATCAGTCGGGGATGTTTTACATAAACCGTCCACTGATCAGTCGGGGATGTTTTACATAAACCGTCCACCGATCAGTCGGGGATGTTTTACATAAACCGTCCACCGATCAGTTGGGGGTGTTTTATATAAACAATCCACTGATCAGTCGGGGATGTTTTACATAAACCGTCCACTGATCAGTTGGGGATGTTTTACATAAACCGTCCACTGATCAGTCGGGGATGTTTTATATAAACCGTCCACTGATCAGTCGGGGATGTTTTACATAAACCGTCCACTGATCAGTAGGGGATGTTTTACATAAACCGTCCGCTGGTCAGTCGGGGATGTTTTACATAAACCGTCCACCGATCAGTCGGGGATGTTTTACATAAACCGTCCACTGATCAGTCGGGGATGTTTTACATAAACCGTCCACTCGTCAGTAGGGGATGTTTTACATAAACTGTCCATTCATCAGTCGGGGATGTTTTACATAAACCGTCCATTCATCAGTTGGGGATGTTTTACATAAACCGTCCACTCGTCAGTCGGGGATGTTTTAGATAAACCGTCCATTCATCAGTTGGGATGTTTTACATAAACCGTCCACTGATCAGTTGGGGATGTTTTATATAAACCGTCCATTCATCAGTTGGGGATGTTTTACATAAACCGTCCACTCGTCAGTCGGGGATGTTTTACTTAACTTGTGACAGTTGTAGAAAACATGCGCATCGTTGCAGAGTTATGAGTATGATGTTTGTTAAACGTCTGGTATAAATCCTTCATGAAACCATCCCTTACTTGTATGTCTATACGGTGCCCTCTGGCACTAAGGACTAAACTAAGGGTGCTTGGTTGTGGACATCATGAACTATAGATTAATCCATTATTTCGGAGAATGGGTACTTTCTCTAGTATAACTAATTACACCATTCATCGCATTTGATGTATTGTTGCAATGTCTTCTCTGGATGTATTAAATAATTACTAACTAGTTTAAACGTTACTTCGATTCTTTCATTATTTTAGTCAGTATGTGTCTTTTTATATATGTTTATTAAAATAACATATTTCTACGGTAATAATAAGTAGTAAGTACAATAAGATAAAATATGTAACGTAATAATATGAATATTCTATTTCAGAAACTGGTGGTTTGTTTGGCCTGGCTGTGAGGCTCATGCAACTGTTTAGTGAAAATAAAAGGTTAGTGCATGGTCACTCAAAAATGGTTGATGGAACAAGTTAGGGTTTCAGATGAATAAAATCCCATGTATAACTACCATCGAGCTAGCATCTGTATGTTTGTGTATATGCCACTATGTCGGTATGTTAACGTTTACCTCTTAGACAGTTGGATTCTCTATCAAATGTTCATGGATTAATCTATGGCAATCGGAAGAAAAGTACTGCCTTTTATTTCCCTTTATGTTATGGGTTTTTGCCAGATTTAGGGTTTGTATCATATGTTAGACAAACATAAATCTTTCGTTCATAATGTTACACGTTTTCTGCAGTTGTTCTGACCTTAGCGTAATTAGTTGAGCATGTTTTACGTAACGTGGAATAACCATTGATACATGCGAAAAGGTGCTGAAATAAAACGTGTCACAACAAACATTTGTTATGAATATTTTGGGAAACCATTTTCTGTGTCTGTGTATGTATCGTCATCCAGAGGATGGACATTTTTGCTGGTTTCTTAGTTTTTTTATCTCAGAGTGCTGGGCACATCTAAAGAACAGTGTGGTGCTGTACATTGTAGTACATTTACTTTCACTATTAGAAATGGGATGTCAAATTGTTTATTTTTGGAAAAATATTAAGTAAGGAAAGATACTGATAGTAAAACATTTTGTTTGAATTTTATTTGTTTAGTCTGATTGGTACTAATTTTTGTGTCACAAGCAGTCATTAATTTAACTGATGAATTTGTTGTATAGTCTCTGGAAGAACACAGACATTTTAACAGTTTCTGAAAGACATATATTCTATGCATATTTTTTCAGTGATTTGAAGCCTCTGCTAGACAACATGGGATTGTATTTTCAAATCAGGGATGACTACGCTAACTTACAGTCAGAAGACGTAAGTGTGCAGTAGTTTCTGTTTTCCAAACTTTTCTAATATTTGATAAGCTTAAATATTATGTGTTGCCTGGTGATAGACAGTGGTGAATACGTGTGAATTATTATTAGTCTTTATTATGTAATTGCGCCATGACTGAATATTTCCCATAGAAGTCATGTTTCGTGTTAGAATAAACTGCTTTTCCAGGGGGTGAAGTGTAAAGTGTTTTGATCCATGCCAAGGACAAAGCTGTGCACCAATGTATAAGAACTTTTATCGCAATTGTTATAATATTGTTTATTTTTCATTGCAAATCGTTCTTCTTGTGATATTATTCAAAACAATAAATGTTATCATTAATCAAAATAAATTTTACTTTTACGTAGTCATTTAAGTTATTGTTTTTCTGTTTCTTTAAACATAATTTGCCCTTACACAAGCTTGATTGTATATATATAGAATTTTTTTTGCAGTATGCCGTAAACAAAAGTTTTGCAGAAGATCTCACAGAAGGGAAATTTTCTTTCCCCACCATACATGGGATAAAAACATCGCCTCCGGACAACACAGAGATCATGAGTATCCTTTTGAGCGATGTTATCCATTGCTAGGTTTTTTAAATGAGATCAGGAGTACAACTTAGTACTTTTTATAGGAAATACCAATATAAATGCAAAATATCCCCGTCTTAATTATATTTTATACTGTACTCTTTGCCACACGCCCTTTGGATGTTACATCTCTTGGTACTTACAACCCTTCTTTCAACCAATGGTCTTCTCTAAATTTACACGGCAGGTCAAACATATACATTGTAGTACCACTTTCATAATTTTTATGTGAAATGCTTCAGTTGTGGGGAAACAACAATGCAGAGAGAAATATTTAAGTAGTAATTTGTTGTCAATTTGTTAGTCATTTTAAAAAGATTGTTTACTAGTAAAACATAATTATAATTAATCGGTCAGTCCTTCAACATTGTGTATGTAAAAATTGTAAATGTTTTGAATGTTTTATATTTTCTCCTAATTTTATGTAATTGAGACACAATACCTGAACTGGCTATCAGATATCTTAAGACAGCGTTCAAATGATGTAAATGTGAAGAAATACTGTGTATCTGTGCTGGAGAAACTTGGCTCCTTCGACTATACAATCAAGACACTTAAAGCTCTTGAAGAGAGGTACGGTTGGATTTTTCAAATGTTAGTGAATGCAAACTCAGCGAATAGAATTTGGCAAAAATGCATGATTAAAGTTGTTATTATGTTTTGGATAATTAAGCTAAGTTATAAATTTCAAGACAACTTTATAATAATAAAGTGTACATTAAAGGAAAAGTATGATAACATAATATATGGAATTCGAACACTTGATATATTTGAAGTACCGTATCTACTCAACTTTACATGATTACCATGACTATGCAAACTGTTCATTTATATGCATTACCCTGCCTTATTGCTAATGATGTAATGTGAAGGTAAATATGTCTGTCAATGATTTGTAAAACTGTTAATAAGTTTGAATAATGTTTCTTGACATTTTAACCACGCTACATGTGTTGCAATGATGTGTAAAACTTGTAACTGAATAATCTGACTACATTTAAACACCCTCCAGGTTGCTGATACAGATAGAAGAACTGGGTGGAAACCCTCATTTGGTCACCCTCATTGGTGAACTTAGGAAAATCTACATGCCATCAGCGAAATGAAGAACAGCACTGACATATTCAGTTTGAATAGTAGCAGTATTCAATGATCTGCATCGTCAAAAGCTAGGCACTTGTAGGCCTACAACATGAGAAGGAATTTCATGTTTAATAATTGTTGTAATTATGCATATAATTATGCAAAGAGAGAATTATGGATAGCATTCCAGCTTCAAAGTGTCCTCAAGTCTATATGTGTGTAACTTGTTGTTCCGCTTGAATGATTCCAAGTGTTGTATGGTTTCTAGTCTCCATTTATATACTGGCATATCAATGTCACAGTTTTATTTATTGCATTTACAAATCATTCTAAGGGTGACTTTATTTTATGATGTTTACAACTAAGATGTAGCAGAACACATATATGTCATACAAGTTTTATGAATGATTTATGCATTTGGATAAATATATGGAGTGTTTAGCTCCTAGATATGCGAAGAATCTCGCATTGACAAAGTCATATTTTGTAGCATGTGCCAGCCAATTTGCCATTGTGTTTCATCGCATTTAATGAATATAGAAAATTATATTCACAGACCTTCTAAGTTGGCCAAAGCAAAGTAGTTTATACTCTATAACAAGATTTTCATAATGTAGTTAAAGTTGTTGGAAATAATATTGGTGTGAAACAGCTGAAAAGAAGCATGACAACATAATACTGGCCACTATTGTAGTCAGGTAATTAAATAATACACATGTAGATATATAGCATTATGTCTGTACCCACCCCCTCCGTCTTCCAATGTCAAGATCTGAGACAGCATGATGAGACAGCTCGTGACACGGGAAGCATGCTGAACCGCTGATGAATCTCCCAGATTAAAAAAAATTTGGCATGTATGCTCACTGCAACAGGTAGCTAGATAAAATGATCTGCATCAAATCTTTGAAAGGACGATATTATTAAATACATTCAGACAATTCTCTCTCGAGTTGCCTTTGTTGGCTTATATAGGCAAGAATGGAAGGAACTTGGAAAACTGTTATCGTGGTAGGTCTGTATGTGGCATGTTTCAGCATAGTGATTTTATTAATGTTTGTGTATGAGCTTATTATTAAAACAAAACCGGGCAAGATATATGTTGTTCTGATGATTGTTGGTTTCCGGGTGCTTTCTTTGCCTGATGATCTCCATCACATCAGCATCATTGGCCTCTCAACGATCTTGGGTTGCTAAAAACAAAGCAAAACCTAACTAGGTCAGTGGCAGATGATACCGATAACTGACTAAAACTGTCGCTGTGTGACTGACTTTAAAATAACTGACTGAAGCTGTCAGAATGTGATTGACCCATGTATAAATGAAGGACATTGGCAGGAACTGTAATAGTGTAATATAGCCCCCTTTAAGGCATCGGCAACCGAATGAAAGGTAATATAGTGGTAGCAGAGTGCAATTAGCCATGATGTATTTTCGGTACACTTAGCTGTAATGGTATAGGACAGTACAGATAGCTACACAGTAGCATAGTACAATTAGCTAAACTGGTAATATAGTACAATTAGCTATGATGATATCAGGATACGACTCTTAAAACTATGTCGGTAGTGATCACAGAATATGAAAACTACTGAAGCATTGTCATAACAATTATGTATTCAATTAATAAGATAACCCCAAATAATATGTTCTGTCATTAATAATTCAGCGGGAATAATTCTGAACGTACGGTAATTAAGTATTAATGATAGAATTTTTATGATATATTTTATTTGGAGATACGCAACAAGACATCCGGATCTATAGTACTATATTTTAAAATGTCTAGACCCCACCAAAACAGTTACTCCATCTAACGGATTTCGCAGAAACAGAATAGAAAGTAACATTTGGCGTGGCTTCAGATTTGCTGTATCCAAAATGTGTTGCGATTTCTTTGAATCGAATCAAGGTACAAATCTATATTGCTCTTCATTGTTTCATAATATTTTATAGAGACGCAATACAAGCTACACATATTCTGCACTTTTCGTTGGTATAAATGGTACGTATTGTTTTGCGTGCCCGAACATTGTAATGCGACGATTTATTTAAATGAAACGGTTGTGTGACTAGTGTAGACGAAATGTGAGTAATCTAAGGCCAAGTCCACACTGGACCCTACTAATTTCATAAGGCTAAGCCTATGGGTAACACAGTTACACGCAGGGACGAAGTGGCAGCCTAATACAAGTATCCAACAGCTTGTTTCCAAGGTGCGAACAGACCACAAACCATAAACATCTTTGAATGGTTTGCTACAATTAGTACAAACCGATTTTTTTCCAAGATGTCCAAATCCGTCAGTCCTTTCAAGTCGTAGTCCTTCTCGCAATTGTTTGAGAAATGTTATTTATCTCGTCAAAAACCAAGGAACAAACCTGCCTGTTTGGGGAGGGCAGATATCTTTGTTTTCAACGCCTCCAGAATATTGTTGTTGAAGCCAGGGAAAATCTTGATGTTTTGCATGGCTTTTTGGAGATAACAGATGGCAAACTGAATACTTTGCGAAGAATCTTGTACGCCTAGGCTTAGGACATGCATGGACATGACAGTGCCAACGATTTGTTAGCTGTCGTCCATCGTCCCCTTGTTGGCTTCCTGGACGCCATCCGAATTTGAGTTGAAATAAAATTCAGAGCAGGACCAGAAACAAATGTTGCCAATTCATCGATCAGATGAAGCTGTTTTTCTGCAAGATTCTGTTTCCTTTTCTTGTTTGAGTTCTTTATCTGTGGGCGCTTTCAGGCGACAGCACTTCTGCCGCAATGTCTTAATCTTCGCATGCAGTGCACCATTCCCATGTGACGTCTGGCTGTCCAGTTGACATTCCCAAATCAACAGATGCCGAAGATGAACTTGATGGCAGACAATATCCAGTCACATCTAAAAGTACAGGCACAAAGAAGAAAACACAATACGCATTAAATAATATATATATATATAAAACTCAAATAAAGGTAAAGTAACTGATGTGGTGGCTATTGTTCCTATGGAACAATGAAAAATATTTAAAAAAAATTATTTCGTTTGTCTATATTCCCGTTCCTTCTCTGGACTTACAAGCTTATCTCTATTTTCACACCCTCTTTCTCCCGGCTCCCCCACTCCCACCCACCCTCTCATCCTCCCTCCCCTCATCTGCACTCTCAGTTTTCGTCCCTCCCTTTCTCTCCCCCTGGATATTCATAAATTGTAAATCTTCAAAATAATCTTGGCAGGTGAAGCAATTCTTGTACAGGTATTCCGATGGCATGCCAAGAAAATCTGCTCGTCTGCTAAAACCAATTTTTTGCATCTGCACACAACAAATATTGGATTATTTTATATTCCAAATCGTAACAAATTTGTGTCCGTCTGAAACAGTGGCACCATTGTCAATACCTTCCTGTTTGAATGTAGGAAACAATCGGACAGAAATGTCTTCAAGACGTTAGCTTACCACAAGAGTTATTATAAAATATCTATATAAACAAAACATATTTACATAGATGCAAGTTGAAAATCATCTAATTCATAGTCATAACGGATTCTCGTCCATTTCAGATTCAGATTTTTTCAGATTCTGACTTTATTACCAAGTAGCATTTAAAATGTACGAGGAATTCTTGGCGTTGTGGCGTCAACATACATACACACTTGTCTGCCCTGCCCCCATCATGAACACGCAAAATATACAATCACAAACATTATGAAACTATGCTAAAACTAGTATAAATTTAAACCAAGGCCAACTGCCAACATATTTTAAGACAATCGTACATCTATTGACATAAAATGGACTCAATAACATAATACTAATACCGTCTGAACATTACCTAAAAAGTATACATGTAGTTAAATAAGTAATAAATAAATTAGCTGACGATATAAAAACTAAGCTGACAGTTAAAAAGTATCTATATACATGTAGTCAAGTTAGTAAATAAAAAATGAATAAATTAAAAAAAAAACACTACATTCTTGTAACACCAGTCAAAGTGCACAATTATCTAGATTATAGTTTTTCACAAACGCCCTAAATATTGTACGTAAACTGCAAAAATAACTTGCTAGACTGTCTCTTCCTCCACCAATTGTTACATACAGGTGAACATTAATTTCTTCTATAGTCTAGTGTACCCGTAGGCTGGGCGTGTTGAGCAAGTAAATTCTTTGATTTATTTTATAAGCTGTAAAATATAAAGAATGTCAACAGTGATCTATAACACAACCATGTTCAATTGTTTGTACCTTTCAGCTTCTTTCGGAAACCAAAAAACACTTGTCGGGACATTTACTTTTAGAAATGGAACAATTCGGTGCGCCGCACCAAGTGGTGCTGTCGTGTCTCGGTGCCATCGTATAGTTCTCCTAGATCGTCGCCAGTGGGCGCTGTTGCATACCGGCTTCACTAAAAACAGCGGAGTGGTGCCTCTTTCCATCTTTGATCCACTGATGCAGCAACTGTGATGTACTTTATAGGTCGCTGGTAACAATACTCTGAATAATTGTATTAACAGACCTGTTAATCCTCGTGATTAAGCTAAAAATAGCTGTTCTAATAACACATTTACATGGTTTTACATTAGCTGTAGCAAACATGTGGCTAGCACTACATCTCATCGGCAGATTGTTCAATATTCTGTTTGAATTGTTATAGGCAACAATAAATTACTGAAAATTAGCTTTTGTAAAATTAACCCATAGCGCACACATATAAATATTACTGAAATATGCAGTAAACAGCTTATTCTTACAGCAGTAGAGCAAAAAAAAATTTTTTTTCGTAACGTTACTTTTGCCGTAAAGAAGTCTCACTTTGGCTTAAATGTCAGCCTCATCCGATAAGTCATTACAAATGACATGCCCAAGGTATTTACAAGAGGTGGCAAAGTTTAACTTCTTTCCTCCTAAAGTCATTTCCCTGGCAAGATTTGAATTTCTAGAATCAAAGTACATGATCTGGGATTTATCAGCATTATACAGAATGTCATGCTCGCACCCATAAGAGTAACATATGTCAACTAAAGTTTGTAGTCCCTTGGCGGAAGGAGCGAATAGAAGTATGTCATCAGCATGTATCAGGTGATTAACAACCATAGTACCCAGACTACAACCAATATGTTGTTTGTATAGTTGTACACTCAAATTTTTTTTGACGTCATACACTCAAATCTTATTTCCTACATTCATATATTTGAATGTAGGAAATAAAGTCACAGGAAAAACTCTTGTTGTAAATTTTGAGTTTTTTGTATTTACAATATAATTAAATTTGGGTGAATAATTGTATTCAGTGTATATAGTCTTCAAATAAAATTATGTTGTGACTTTATTTCATGTGACTCATTTTGTGGTAGATAACTAGAGTTCTCTTTTATTATCTCATGTACACTTGCTTTTGTATATTTGTATACATAACTTTATTTTGATTGATGATTTGTCTAAACTTGTGATGTTTGTTATATAATGTGTCTGAAATAAATAAATGTATTTATTGATAGCAGGGTGCACGGTGGATTTAATTGACAGGTAGTCCGTCGGACTAGCTGACTCAGAAACAACTAGTCCTCATATTGTTTTACTAGTCCTTAAAAATAAATCATACTGTGGTATCATATATGTGTGACAGTTATAGCACATAGTAAAAGTGGCTTTATTTCATAAAGAAAACAAGCCGTTTCCCATTTCAATTAAATGTTCAACTAAATGTGTCATTAATAGAAAAAAAGTACATGTGATTTCGTAGATCCAATTGCAAAGTTATCAGAAGAAATTACTAGTTTAATCAGGGGAAGCAAACAGGAGTCGTGGACAAGGCGATTCCAGCAGAATTTGAAGCCTGACGGCGACAAAGGACCGACATTGTCGGACTAAGTTGCATCATTTGCCCTATACTTTTCATTAGCGTTTTCTTTCCCGAAGCTGACTAAACAATCAGTAACATTGCTGGCGTTTGGTAACTTGCTAAAATAATCACCCAATGCAGGAATAATGCAACTACCATCACGACGGGATAGCACGTAACGATGTCAGTAACCCGCGCATGTATGTTTGTCCATGTCGCTCACCACTCATGGTCGCTAGGTGGCACTACCTATCCTACGCTAACCGGATGTAAACAGCCGCCATTTACATTCACTGTGTTCAGCAAGTTTCCGATCTGACGGTCGTACGGAATATTTAGCTGCCTGTGATAAAATGCTACCTTACTGTCTGATTTTGTTTTAATCCATCACAACACCCAACTAGCGTATACATAGCGTAAATTAATTTACATAATAACAGCTGATGGTGACCCCGCTGACCAGTCATCAAGTGAAGGACCCCTTGACTTTAAATGTTTACGGTCAAAGGGTCTAAACTTTGTTCATTTGAACTCTCGCAGTCTTCTGCCGAAACTTGACAATCTAAGAGTTCTCGCAGCTAACACTAAAGTTGCGGTGATCGGCATCACCAAGTCTTGGTTAGATGCGTCGGTCACAGACTCGGAAATTAAAATCACTGACTATAGTATTCTCCGGCTCGACAGGAATCGCGAGGGCGGTGGTGTATGTATCTACATTAGAAGTGACATTGCTTTCAAACCGAGAGACGATATATATACAAATCTAGAAACTGTCTGGGCTGAACTGTATTTACCTAAGACCAAACCTATTCTAATTGGTGTATGCTACCGTCCACCCAAACAGATGGACTTTTTTAATATACTCGAACAATGCTGCATGGAATGTAATTCTTTCACCAATCAAGAATTAATCATAATGGGTGACTTTAACGTTGACTACTCTCACCTGAATACTCACACTAATCAGTTGCATGTGTCACTGAAGCATTATATGTCTATGTTTGGTATGACCCAGCTTATTAACACACCTACAAGGATTACCAGTACAACATCCACCATCTTAGATCTCATCCTCATTTCAGACCCCGATAAAATAACACAATGTGGTGTATTAGATCTTGGCTTGAGTGACCACCAATTAATACATTGTACACGCAAATGTAAGAAAATTCCTGTTAATCAACACAATGGTGTGACTTTAAGATCGCTCAAAAACTACAGTAAGGAAATGTTAGAAGCAAAACTGCAGGAGGTAGATTGGCAGGATGTATCGGATATTAACTCTGTACACGAGGCTTTTTATCATTTTAAATCTAAGTTGATGGCCGTTATTGATAACATTGCCCCTTTGAAGTATGTCCGGATCAAACAGCGTACCGCCCCATGGATGACCGGGGAGATACTGCATCTCATTCATGAAAGAGATCGGGCATTTACAAAATTCAAAAAGACTAAAGACATCAGTTGGCACGGAAAATACACTTATCTTCGGAATCAGGTTCAATATAAGAAGAAACAGGCCAAATCAGACTTCATTGCTAACAAGGCTAACGAATTCAAACAACAACCAAAGAAATTATGGCAAATGCTGAAAGGCCTCGGAACTTCGTCTCATTGTAAAACTAAGCCAGGAAGTATAGGACTAGTTATTGACAAACAACATTTGTTTTGATAAATCAGTGGTATCTGAGCATTTTAACAAATATTTTACTAATGTAGCCTCAACACTGGTTGGCAAACTTCCACCAAGTAATGGTAAATATGAAGAGAAACACATCCAAGACTTCTACAGGTCAATGGGTGTCACCAGTAATAGTTTCTGTTTCAGTGAAGTCAGCGAGAACAAAGTACTAAGTATTCTTAGCAAACTAAACTCAAACAAGGCAACTGGTTTGGATCTATTGTCACCCAGATTTATCAAGGATGGTGCCAAGCACATTGCATCTCCTTTGGCGCATATTTTAAATTTGTCTTTGTCCACCGGCGAAATTCCAAAAGATCTTAAATCAGCAAGGGTGATGCCCATTTACAAAAAGAACAGTAAGAAGGACGCCGGTAATTACAGGCCGATCTCGATTCTTAATACTATCTCGAAATTATTTGAGAGGATCGTCTATCAACAGCTGGACGAGTATCTCCAAGCACATCAGATCCTATATGAATATCAATCTGGTTTTAGATCCTCATATTCTACTGAAACATGTTTAGTACATCTCACAGACTTCCTAAAACAGGAGCAAGATAAAGGTAATTATATAGGTATGGTGCTTCTTGACCTTCAGAAGGCTTTTGACACCGTAGACCATAAAATTATGCTTCAAAAACTCGAAGCTATAGGACTTCACAAATCTGCCATAGTCTGGTTTCAATCATATTTATATGAACGACAACAAACAGTTGACATTGGTGGTACCTTATCAAAACCAATGACTGTCACATGTGGTGTACCTCAAGGGTCAATTCTCGGACCCTTACTATTTCTAATATATATTAATGATATTCCATCGGCTGTTCGCTGCAAACTTCTTTTGTACGCTGACGATTCGGCTCTGATAGCTTCGGGTAAGAACACCCAACACATCCAAGAAAGTCTCTCTTCGGAGCTTGAGGCAGCCAGAGAATGGCTGATAAATAACAAACTGTCCCTCCATCTAGGGAAAACTGAATCAATCCTTTTTGGATCGAAACGTAAACTCCACACATGCAACTCCATTCAGGTGAAATGTGCTGGCAACACATTGACGTGTCAGACGCATGTAAAATACCTAGGTGTAGAGTTAGATCAGTCACTAACTGGAGAAGGAGTGGCTGAGAAGATAGTTTGCAAATCAAATGCTAAGTTAAAATTTCTGTACAGGCAGACAAGAAATGTCAACATGAAAACAAAAAAACTACTTACTTCTTCCTTAATACAATGTCATTTTGACTATGCCTGTTCATCATGGTTCTCGGGTTTAACCAAGAAATATAAAACAAGACTACAGTGTACCCAGAACAAGGTAATCCGTTTCCTTCTTAATGCACCAGCCAGAACCCACATTGGATCAACGGAGTTTAGACAGGTCAATATGTTACCAGTGGATCTACGGGTCAAGCAACTAAAATTGAACCTTGTCTATAATATTGTCAATGACAGAGCACCGATTTATTTGTCCGATTCTGTCAACGTAACACGCAAGCAGCACGGTATAAATACAAGATCTAGTACTTTGTCTCTGCATGTGCCGTATGTTAAATCTTTTGGTCAAACTTCTTTTTACTACACAGGTATACAGGCATGGAATGAATTGCCATATAACATACAAGGTGCTCAGAACAAGAACCAATTTAAACTTTTAGTGAAACAGTTTTTGTTCAATTATCTTAATGATCAGGAAGCCAGCTCATTTATATACTTTTAATTCAATCTTATTTTTGAGGTACCTACCTGTATTTTATTTTATATATTTTTATTTATAATATTTTTTAATTTTGTTAAGAGTTTAATTTAAAAAAAACTTGTATTATGTATTTGTAGCACATGTGTCGGTTTTTCAAATGACTTAATAGTGCTTATAATCAGGAGGTAATGCCTCTTCTTTCTTAATATCATAATTATGAACGTCCTTTGACATTTCAACAGTAACTATAGTATTTATTTATTATTGTTTTTTTAGTATGTTATTTTGTCATATTCTATTGATATCTGTGTCATGTATTTGTTTGTCTGTCCAAGGACCACAATGGAAACAAGTGCTTGCACTTTCTTGTGTCATCCTTTGTATTTAATGTACCCTGTATTTATATGTTATGTATGTACAAGCTTACATTTTATATTGAATAAATAATCTAATCTAGCTAGTCCGATGGGACTGCTCAACTAAACATGGACTAGTCCGATCACTGAAACTACTCGTCCGGGACGATCGGACCGGCCTTATTTCGCAGCCTGGATAGTGATTGATTATTGACTTATTTTTCTAGACAAAACTTGTGACTATTTGTGTGACTATTTCTGCCCACCTTGTACCCAGACAGCCAGGCAGAGACTGAAGGGAAACTTGCTTTATGTTTGTTACTGTAAGACAAATATATACAGCTGTAGTACGTATTTAGATTGACTGACTGAATTTGAATATACCTGCATGTATATATACATATACGTGTATATACATGTATTATAAAGATTGAGGGGCTTATGTCCGGGAGGGCCTTATGTCCCGGATTCGTGTAAACTACTGAACCAGTGAGCAAGAAGTAGCTAACTGAACTAGGTGGCCGTCAGACCTGGTGGATGTAATACACAATAACTGAAGCCATTTAGTCTTCTACTATCTGGGGACATCTAGACAAACATGACTGTCTGAAATAAGAAGCTGTAAGTGACACGTTAAACTTACTTATGATAAAGAAGTGTATTCTACAACACTGAAGTTAACTACAACATAAGTGAAAATCTTAATATAAATAGGTCATATATGTGCCACAAATAAGAAGAGTTCACTGTTAAAACTATATGTTATATCATTAGCTTAAAATAATCTATCAGGATATTTGTAGTTACAGACATTTTTTTCAGGAAGAAACGAAGGAACTATTTCTTCCGGGACAGAAGAAACATGTAAAAAATCAAGGGAAAAACTGCCCTTCGGAAGAAACTGCAAACCCTACTTTGTTGTTCAGAGACAGCATTGTTGAGTAACCCACCCGTTGTTATGTTGGTACAGTGGTGGGGCGACCAGTGACGTCTCACCATGGCGGAAGTGACAGACTGGAAGAAACTCACCATACCACTGCTGAAGCAGGAACTAGCCAACCGAAGTCTCGGTGTGAAAGGGAGGAAAAGTGATCTTGTGAGTCGCCTGGAACAGAGTGACCATGGTAAGCATTTCTGCCATTTCTTTCATGTTTACATGACCCGGCAGTGTACTGCAGAATACTTTTCTAGTAGACAAGATGTTGCTTGTAAAAAATTATGTTATGAAATGATCAATCTACAAGTGACAAGTAATAATGTCTGCCTTATACATGCAAGTTGAAGAATAACACTTCCAATTTAACAAGATAAAATTAAACAAGATTGTCAACCAGGGCAAAATCCCGTTATAGCAGGTGGACAGGGAAGCCCTTGGCTTATTGAAAGTCTAGTGTTTTTATTTGTTTGTAATATGCCCTTCTGGAATATTTGTCAACTTAAAATTAAGGTAACAAACACATCTGTTTGATCTTGTCTTAACCACCCTGTCTCTAGGGTTGTTAAGCCACATTTGTTGAGAATTGAATGGTTTTAACCGCCCGGTTTTAACCTGGTTAAAACCGGGCTCATTTTCCCTGAATAGTGGTCAAAACCTACCGGGTAATTTAGTAATAATTGTGTGCAATATTTCTGTAATTAATTCTTAATCACTAAAAACAATGCAAGTGTCAAAATATATGTTCAATATGAATAAGAAACAAGGCATCTCGGTGACATATTTGTGCACTGTTGTTGATATTTTATTTGACGTAAGTGTACTCGTTAAAGTCGTACAGTATTGCATAGCAATTTAAATCACGTCGACATTTTCACCACGCCAAGAGGCTAACACCAATACATTACGATTGTCGTTTTCATTATTAAGCAAACATTTACATCCGTTCCCAAATTGTATATTACAGTAGCACAAAAAAAACTTGTATATTCAGATTAATATTTTAAAATACACAGGACATGTAAATCCAACTGTTTTCATTAGCATGACACTGCAAAAATTGACACCAGACAACGTATTCGAATTCGTCGTAGCGAGGCCGTCTCCGTAGCGTATATTTAAGGCCAGGCCGCGGTCTATGTGAGTTATTCAAGAACACGGCCACCTTTTTTCTGCTATGAGTGTCTAGAATGTTTGTGCATATAAAGAACTTTGTAACAGGTGAATACTTTACAATAATAAGTGTTATGCACATCCTTTTATTTATTAAGTGTGTGTCAATTCAGTTTCAGTTGTGCAGGAACAAGAACTGCTTCAGAGTAATTGCACAATTCAGCATTGATGTTTCATAATCTCCAGCTATGCTTGTTTTAAGCAAGTAGATATTTACACTCTATCACTAAGTAAAATTAGTGTATGAGCTAAATATAAGCTAGGAAAAGTTTTGTGTGTGTTGGGTTAGTTTTAGGCTTTTCAATAGTATTAATAGGTTTTGGCTGGGTTTTGACCGGTTTTAACCTGGTTTTAACCGCTAAGCGATCAAAACAGGTTTTGACCAGCTAGAGTGCAATCCTGCATACATTTAGAATTTTTTCTTTGGTAAAGTGGACCCCCCAATTTCTGATATAATTTCTTTTCATTAATAAAATTAACAAAGGTTTTATTTTAGATTTAATAGTATATCTCAGACACCACTATATTCTGAAGAATGTATAGATAAAATAGTATCCTAAGGCAGTGCATTGATAGTAGTTATTTATCGACATATTTATAATAAGCTTGTTGCAGCTACAATTATTAAATTCGTTTTTAGTCCTTTGGGCTGAAGGTCCAACGGGCTATTGCCATCACTCTGCGTCCGCCGTTACCTGCCGTATTTCAGAAACCGTTCAGCAACTTTTTCTCTAATTTTGTGTAGACATTTCTTAGGGCACTGCCACTATGCACGAGAAATCTGTATTTGATTGAATCATTCTAAGGGCTCCCTAGGGCCTCCAAGGACCCCAAAACTGGTTTTAAAAAAATTTGCCTATTTTTTTCAAAAACTATTCAGCAACTTTTTCCCTAATTTTGCATATACATTTTATGTGGTAGTGTCAATGTACACAAGAAATATGTATTTGATTCAACCATTCTAAGGGCACCTAATGACCCTCCAATAAAGATCCCAAAACTGGTAAATTTTCACATTTTGCCTATTTTTTCAAAAACTCTTCTGAAACTTTTTCTCTAATTTTGCATATACATTTCATGTGGTAGTGCCACTATACACAAACCATCTGTATTTGATTGAATCATTCTAAGGGCACCAAAGGTCCCCTAAAATGCTAAATTTGCTAATTAAATTGTCTACTGCAGGAGCAGCTCTATCTGGCTAATCCCTTTTCCTACATCTGTCACACCTCACTGGGACTGCCTGATGGAAACTGTGACTAATCTGATGGAAACTGTGACTAATCTGGTCATTGGCAGAGGCTTCCAGGTTCCTTTTCTGGCACAATACATAATATCTACTGCTAGGGGGTAGTCTCAAGGGCCCTTCTCAAAACCACATCACTAGATAGTGTACAAATTTTGCATTTTGGGGGGGCTGTGTCAGCCTTTTTCTCATGTGATGTACAGTTACCATAAGGAGAAAACTTGTCTCCTTTGTTATTTGCTATTTACTTGAATGGTTTTGAACAGAGTGTTAGTCATAATTATAAGGGACTTGACATGGCAGCTGGTGAAATTTACAACAACCTTAGTGATGATGATATAGACATTTTCTTGAAAATGTATGTTCTACTATATGCTGATGATACTAGAATGATTCAATCAAATACAGATTTCTTGTGTATAGCGGAACTATGTCAACTCTTCTAATGGTTGACATTTGGTTGTTTCAAGATGACCCCTTAAAATGTATGCCCAACTGTCCAGGGGTCTAGTGGGTGCCGACTGGGAAGCTATCCCCCTTCCCAAAACATCTGTCACATGTGGAGTCTGTGTCTTGCATGGATATCTATTTTTAAGTAGTTGTTTTATATAAGCAGGAAGTTTGTGAAATTAGTTACTCTTAGGCCACAGAAAAGTAATTCCCAGTTTCTCATCAATGCATGTATTTAAAAACATTTTATTTTCTATTATAATTATTCCTCTAAATGCAAGACATGGTGCAATAAGTGAAATAAACATCACATCAATGATAAAAGGAAGATCACTGCCACTTAACTTGTGGATTATTATTATTATAAAACTGCTCTGCTACTGCTTGGTGGACAGTTAATTAGTGGCTCAAGTTCAAATACATCGGTACGTTTTTCACACCTGCACAAACCATCTGAATTTGATGTTGTGTATTGTTCCACAAAGTCAACAGCTGTGACTAATCTCTACAGCCTAGTCCATTGAGACCTTGACTAATCTTTCATTGGTCACAGCACCCAGGCAGAGTAGACACACTTGATCCCTGTTAGACTGAACAGTTGCCTAACACTTTTAAACTGTATTTTCAAAACTATTGATTTTCTATAATTGCAAGTTGTGTTTATTTTGATGTTCATTTAATTATTATAAAATGATGTGACTGTGGTGTCTTGTCTCCTGTTAGACTGAACAGTTGCCTAACACTTTTAAACTGTATCTTCAAAACTATTGATTTTCTATAATTGCAAGTTGTGTTTATTTTGATGTTCATTTAATTATTATAAAATGGTGTGACTGTGGTGTCTATTGGTTAAAGATGTATTGTCTGTAGAAACATGTAGGTGACAAACATAGAAAATTAATATTCTGTCATCTGTAGGTGACAAACATAGAAAATTAATATTCTGGACAACTATAGAGTGAAATATCCGACACTTTATTTATATCAAATGCATTGTACTGTTCTGTTTACGCTTGCCATGCCTTGTGTAGACATGGTACTGTGTAAATCAATTGTATCAATATAGACTAATAATTACAGATTCACAATATAGTTGACACCTGAAACAACCAAATGTCAACCATTAGAAGAGTTGACATAGTTAAGGCACAATAAAGCCTTTTGTGTCAAGACAAATACAATTCACCCAATACCCCTATCTGAACACTGTCAAGTTCAAATACATCAGCATGTTTTTCACACCTGCATGGTAGTTTAGGCTCAGTAGTGTGCTGGCAGCTACTAAACCTATAGGCTTGTGTGAAAAGGATAGTTGGCAGAAGAACTAACTTCAAAGCACCATTGCATCCATTTAGCCAGGCAGCAGTCACATTGTCCCAGTGTCTGCTGCTATGTTTATATAATAATTATATAGGCTTAATGATCCCAATACACCAATCTGTTGGCACAATGTCAGATAATGGAACTAGGTTAAACATCTTAACAATAACTATAATTAGTTCTGTGGAGCTGTTTTTTTCAGTGAACAGTAAACGTGTAAACATTTTACTTCCATCATAACCCTTAATGATCTGTAACTATGATTCACCAAAAAACGTTTGATTAATAATTACCTACAGGGTTGTTTGATTTATGCCGGGCAGAAACTGTTTCTGCCCGGCAGAAACAGCAACAATAGGAAATACATGCCATTGATAGGCAAACGCGTTATTTTTATAGAAAATTTCAGTTTCTTTCTGTACCTGTGTACGTATGATAACCATTTGTCCGCCCTGCTCACAATAAACATCACATGAATGATAAAAGGAAGATCACTGCCACTTAACTTGTGGATTATTATTATAAAACTGCTCTGCTACTGCTTGGTGGACAGTAAGCTGAAACTGTCTTTGAGTTTGTTTACATTTTGACAAACTACTATTATATAGCACTAATTTTTGAATGAATCACATTTTGAGAATGCATGTCATTGTTTGTGGTGTAACTTTTGTATGCTTCATTTTCTGCTGCTACAAGTTGCATTCATCTGAAAGATTATTCAATTACCTATCCAATGATAATACATATGTTGTGGTGTTAGAAATATATAGCTTTGGTATATTGTACACGAGGGTTGTGATAGGAAACTATTGGACATTGCGACAGTGCAGAGAGACAGTACGAGATGTGTCACTCAGTATATGAAGTGTGACTTTCAGATACTTAATTTTGTAGTGCTATGGATTATGATGGGCCTCTCCATTAGCTCCCTATATATTTGTAAGTTAGGTGAGTAACACCTTTGAAGTTCTGACAGCAGGACACCGCCTTCAGTGAAGTCGAGACAAAAGTTTTACAAAGGCTTCAATTTCAAACGGTCTATCACCGTCCAACTGACCCATTTTTGTATATGTTGTATACGATTTTCAACACAATACCATTAATACCGTATGAAATTATCTTAGACCACAGGGAGGACCGGTCTACTAAATCAAATGCTTTTTATAATCGATGAAGGCACAATAAAGCCTTTTGCATTAAGACAAATACAATTCAACCAATACCCCTATCTGAACACTGCCTGTTCTTCACCTATTACATTCGCTTTGTTTAGGTATGTGGTCAGTCTGGTGTTCTGAACAATCACTAAGGATTAATTAACACTTGTGCAGAATGTCACCCACTTGGCAGGTTTAATTGATCTATTCAGCAATGAGGACACTGCTTAGGCCTCACTCTGGACACTGTCACTCACAGTGTTGTGTATTGTTTTAGTTGGTGCATTGAGCTAATCTACTTGACCATGAATCAGTGGGGGCTCTGGTTGTGTATTACACCCAGCTGTGGAGCTAAGATTCTCTGCCTGCTATTGTTTGATGGAAACTGTGACTAATCTGTAATTGGTCACTGGCAGTAGCTTGTGTCAACAGACAGCATTAAGCCACTAGACCCCTGTTAAACTGGACAGTTGCCTGTAGGTTTTAAACTGTGTCAAACAGTGAGTCTACCTTTTGCTCTCAAATTATCTGTCCTCTTAGTTTTACACATAGACATAATCTGGCATAACTTGATAAGTCTTTGTAGCAGCACATTTGTACTTCCAGTGTATCATTGCAACATAACATACATATTACATACTGTGTGCCACATTTGAATGTTGTGCATGTAATATTTCCATGCAATCCATTTGCATATATAATATAAAACTTCAACAGCCGTTTTCTTCATTTTCACTTTTTGATCCCTACCATGTTCAATGCTCCATAACTTTGCAAATTTTTGTAGCAGTCATATTTTTGAAACCGTGTAAAGCACCCTACCAAACCTTTACAAGGATGTAAGAAAACAATGTTACAATTTTTCAGACTTATCACTCATTTGGTCAGCCGGGGTCACATATAGACGTATTAGTCCAAAGGACTTCAGGGCCACTTGGCCCATTTTTTGAACCCTACCATGTTCAATGCTCCATAACTTTGCCAATTTTTGTAGCAATCATAATTTTTGAAACCGTGCAAAGCACTCTACCCAACCTTTACAAGGATGAAAGAAAACTATGTTACGATTTTTCACTCACTTATCACTCGTTTGGTCAGCCGGGGTCACATATAGACGTATTAGTCCAAAGGACTTCAGGGCCTCTTGGCCCATTTTTAGTTGTTTGATGTCAAGCTATTACTAGAACATATAGAAATGTTGATTTTCTTGAACAGCTTTGGGAGGAGGACCAGGTTCAGCTGAGGTTGGCAATGAAAATGGCAGCCACAACACAACAGGTATTTATTTATTTGCTTCAGGTTTTAAAAATACCAGGTAGTCAAGACAGTAATCTTAGGAACTGTCAATGAAAAAATGTGGTCACTGAAAGTGATGTTAGTCATCGATTATGGGCTGACATATGCAGGCATATCAATGACTTCCACAAACAGATACACAAGTACCTATGACATCTGTCTGACTGCATACTGTGGATGGAAGCAAGTAAGCTGTAGCTCAACCCAGATTAAGCACCTTTAAAATAATAAAAATGAAGATTAAATGTCGTTAAGACTGATACAAAAATTTTAATGAACTAGACTAGGTACCTAAACCACGCGTAACTTATAAAATATGAAGTACCAAAAAGGTAGTTCAAATGTATATTGACTCAAATAAGACTTAATATAAACAGTTTGTAAAAATAATAATTAATAAATAATTAGAGTAATAAAGGATTAGTTGTCAATTAAAAATAATAAAATAAATTGTGAAATAAAATATGTAATCTGGAGCAAATGTCATGTCTGTGTTGTGGAACTGACAGGTGTATTTGTTTTGAACACCAGAGGAAGACGTCAGTGGTGACGACCATGAAATGGTGGTGAAAGAAGAAAACAATGATGAGGAAGAGAAGGAGGAGGGAGTTGAAGAATTGGAAGGGGATGAAGAGGATATGGACGACTCTTTGCTGGAGGAAGGGAATATGGGGGAGTTGTTGCTGGATGAAGGGACTACGGAGGGATCGTTACTAGAGGAAGACGGTACAGAGGTGTCCCAGTTGGAGGAGGGGAATGCGGGAGATTCAGTGCACGCGGAGGGATTGGAAGAAGAGAAGGATGAGTCGTTTGAGAAGAAGGACGCAGAACAGGATGTGTCGTCTGAGATGGAGAACACGGATGAAGTGGATAAGGATGAATCAGTTGACAGGGAGGCAGAGGAAGGGGAGCAGAAGGAGGGTCAGGGTGAGGATAAACAGACCGTGGGTGGGGATCACAAGGATGAGTCGTTGGATGGTGATGATGTCATTGACATGGATCTGGATGAGAAAGATGAGGAACAACAGGAGACTGAGGAGGCTGACGAAGAGGGTGAGAAGAAGAAAGGTTTGTTGAATCCTTCGTCTATCTTATATTAATATGCCACCTTTCTGTGTTCATTCGCTTCCTTGGATCAAAGGCCTCAACAACCTCAGTTGGTGACAAAACACAAAGGTAGTTATTTAGTTTTTTCAGTGGAAAAATTGTATGATGAGATTGAGATATTTCCCAGAGGCGTCTTGCCCCATGGATGGGTGTAAGTTAGTAATAATAATTTGTCTTTTCATATTTCAGTCAAATTTACCTTGTTTCTTTCACTACGTTTCAGCAGCTTTCACAGACTATCTCATCTGACGTGTAGTCAGTAGAGTGCATGGACTGTTTTTAAATCTTTGAAAAAAAATTTACATCAATTGTTAGATATCTTGTGAAAGTGTGTTACACTTATAATAAATAGAGGTGGGGTCACACACGTTTGTGAAAGTATGTTCATTTTCTTAGTTACAGTATATAGAGGCAGGATTGTGTTGCTGAATTTCTGCAAACCTTGTAAAAAGGTAAATATTGGTTTGTCTGATTATAATTTTTGTCAAACTTAAAACATTCACAAATGAGCTAGCATGTCTTAGTCAGTACTAGATAGGTTCAATTGTTTTATATACAGTGTATATGTATAGTGAAATTGAAATTAAATGTATCCGTGTGCATGTGTTCTGATGAATTTGAGTATAATATTATATTGTTCTATTGTACACAGAAACCTTGAAGAGATTTGATTTGGCAACACTTTACATCCCGAAAGTCGATGAAATACACAAAGGTAGGTAGTTGTGCAAAGTACTTGACTTTCTCACAATAACTGGGATTCCCTGGTTGTCTAGTCATGGATTCTCAGCCAGTATAAAATCATAAATCTTGCCGTTTAAACATCTGGATGCATGATACATGCTGAATCCATGACACATTAGTATTGGTGAACTATGGTGTATTGAACCAGGTCTTGTGCTTGGATAAAAGGGTTCTTTTCTGAATGTCATCCAACAGGAGTCATAATAATTAATACATGTTTTTATTTAAACAAGCAGTGTTGTGTTGTAATAGTAGTTTTCAATCATGTGAACACCCTCAATAAATATGTTGTTGTAGAACACAAAATAAATATATTCAATACACCAGCTTCATGTGGTAGATCGATCGATTTGTACTTTGGGTCTTTGTCCCAGTTGCTGTCTCAAAGATTTTATAAGCCAACAGAACATGTTTGCTCTTAGGTAACTGATCAGAAGTATAGTGCCAGGAAGTTCCTTGAATTGCTCTTTCATGTTGGACCTGGTTCCTAGAATCTGTGAGGGTTTGTGGTCACGCATGATTTAGCACACTGCCAAGTATGGTGGATATATTTCGGGGTGTCTTCCCATTATAGCTACTTCCCGTTATAGCTACTTCTTATTCCCGTTATAGCTACTCATTAAGTTTGACAGTTGAACTAGTCCCATTATAGCTACTTTTTAATTCTCCATTTATGGATGGAGCAGGAGCGGGGAGCATTAACTTTTTCAGACTGGATTGAGACACTGTGACATCTGATAAAACAGTTATCCTCTGTAGTGCCTTCACCACCTGTGTGTGTTGATATAGTTGGTGGACAAGCACCCACTGTTACCCAAATGACATTAATTCCAATCCCAATGCAGTTAGCAAGTTACAGTGATGGCTTCTTTGGCTGGTGGTTAGCTGAACTGAGACATTGTCTTCATGATTCATTATGTGTTTAGTATCACATAGAATAGTGCACCTGCATCTGTGTATACAAGACGGATGTGATAGAATATGCAACAACCAAATACGGTAAGCCTTCTGCCTTGTACCGAGGCTACAGGTTCCGCTGTAGACGCACTGGGGCAAATGGGAACAAATACTGGGTATGCACCAGATACAACGTCAAGTGCAAGTCCACGCTGACAACTGGCGTGACTGGTGAGTCCGTCAAGTGGAGTGGCGAGCATGACCACCCGCCAGACATTGCACAATGTGAGGTGACGAAGGCCATTGCTTCCACGAGGAAACGTGCTAGAAATGAACCACACATACCAGTGCAGCAAATCTACAATGCTGAGGCAGCAAAGCTGACGTCGAGTGGTTTGGACTTTGTTACAAACATTCCACGTTTCTATTCTGTAAAACATGGCCTTTACTATCAAAGGCATCTGCTTGTGCCAAACCTACCAACCCAACGAGAAGACATCATACTGGAAGGAGGCTATACGAAAACACTGAATGGTAGACATTTCCTTGCGTTTAACAGTCAACAGCAGAATAGAATAATAGGATTTGCCACAGATGACAATCTTCGTCTGCTTTGTGAGTCGACTGACGTGCAAAGTGACAGCACATTTAAGACAGTGCCCAAGCTGTTCCACCAACTGTACACCCTCCATGTCAGTCTCTGATCTGGAAACAACACGGAGACAGTGCCTGTGATATATGCTCTGCTTCCAGACAAACGCAAGGAAACATACAGAGACTTGTTCCAGAAGATCAATTTGAAATGTGAGGATCTTGGACTGGAGTTCAACCCTCCCAAGCTGAGACTGGACTACGAGCCAGCTCCCATCAGTGTTGTCAGTGAGTTGTACCCTGGTTGTCAACTGTCTGGGTGCAACTTTAAGCAGTATTTATGGAGGAAGCTACAACCTGTTGGTCTGTCTGTGCAGTATGCACACAAGGAGAGTGTTGTGCGTGAGCATGCGCGTTCTGTTGCTGCACTGGCACATCTCCGTCCAGTCGATGTCCATGAGGGGTGGATGGCTTTGATGGAATAGTGCCCCATTGAGGAATTTCCACAACTAATAACTTTTAATGATTACTTTGTGGAGATGTGGCTAGGTGATGATTCAAAGATCCCCATGGATATGTGGAACGTCCACACAGAAAGCAACAAACGAACCAACAACCATGTTGAGGGGTGGAACTCATGGGATGGTGTTTCCCCACCATCCCAACATCTTCCAGTTCGTGGAAGCTGTGAAGACAGAGCAGGCAGCAATGGAGCTCAAAGTTGCTCAAAATGACGCTGCCATCCCGCCACCACAGAAGAAAAAGGAATACTGCATTGTGGATCAGCGCTTGGCTGTGTTCAAGCAAGAGTATGCATCGGGAGACAGGTCATTGTTAAGCTTTCTGCATGCGGTTGGACATTTGTTGAAACTAGAGTGATCAACAGACACTTCTTGAAACTAGAATGGTTGACAAAACACGTTATTGATGACTGTTATGACTTTTTGATAAATGCAATTCTGTATTCTGTACAATTAATTTAGTTGTCTTAATAAAAACTGTTGTGCACATGTGTTTTATGTTATATTTTCCATTTCAAATAACCGATAGTTAAATTTATGACTTTCCGGTGACTTTTAAAATGTGTCCTACGTTCATAGAGTAGGATACTTTTTATGCATAAATCTCAATGCAATCTGAAATAGTTAATGCTCCCCTTGATGTTCCCTCCAGAATTGTATAATTAAAGAAGTAGCTATAACGGGCCTAGTTTGACTGCCAAACTTAACGAGTAGCTATAACGGGAAAAAACTAGCTATAACGGGAAGTAGCTATAACGGGCCTAGACCGTTGTTTATATATCAGGACCCTCTGCTTTACTCTACCCCCGACCATAAACAACTTGGGATTGTCTGCCAGCAAAGTGCTCGTTATGGTTGTAGATCTTCAGGTGTCGCAGAAGTTCCGAGTGCTCTACATCTACCCCCTGCGCACAGAGATGATGGGCGACCCAGCAGTGATGGTCCACTTCCAGCATGCTTCCTCCATGCCTTGCAAGTTCTACCCCACCGACACACCAGAGGGTAAAGTCTACGAAGGGTGCGTAGCATCTATTGTTTCATTACTTGGTTATTAGTCAAAAGGTATCATTCGGATAACATTTGAGATATCGTTAACTTATTTAATGTTTTCCCAAGCATTAATTCAGGCGATTCTCAGAATTCATATATTCACATGAATGCACTCTACGATTGTGCACAAGTTTCCATATTGTTGAGGTCGATGTTCCTTGCTCTCTCAAAAACGTGGCTGATCAGCGGTTTGAAAGTAAATTTTTGACCCAGCAATGGAATTTAGCAAATTACCAGATGGAACAAAAAAGTCAATTCCTTCGACCATTTAAACAAAAGTAATCATTTAAAAATAAAACTGAATACGCATATTAAGGCTAGACATGGCAGGTAGATAGGATTATTTTGTACCAACTGCAGATTTGTTTGTCCAACGTATGGAATGGATCATACTGAATAAAAAATATATTCAACTTTTTTGGCTAGACCCCCCTTTTCCATGGTAATAAACATAATGGCCACCATTTTTAGCAAATATTGGCAAATTTGAAAACACTGCCATTCTGTTTTGAGCACATATACAATTATGCTTCTTGCAAATCCACGTTCTGTAAACATTCTATTGGGAAATTATCAGAGCATTTTTCAATGTGTTTTGTTTTTATTTTGTAAAAATTTGTTTTGTAAAGTCCAAAAAACTTGGTTTTGGCAACAAATATGCTTATCTCTTTCAAACTATTGATGATTTTTAAAAAGTGTCTGATTATTTCACAGAGCTGAGTGCTGAATGCAACACTGAAAACCTTATTTGTATAGCATAATTACTCCCAGAAATATCCCGTTTCCAAATGCAGAAATTTAAGAAAAATATTTTTGAGAAAATGGCCGTCAAAGATTGCATAATGGATTTGATTACTTGATATCGGCATGTTTGATCCATGACAAAAACTCACAGGTATGTAATTGTCATAGAAGTTAATTTTATTGATAGTGTGCATACAAAGGTATCATATTCTGGCAGAAAACCGTTTTGAGTATTTGGGGGTGTTTGGCCTTAATGAAACAGTTCACCCACTACATGTTTGGACACAAACCGGATTCGCGAGGATGCAAATGAATCATGCATTGTGGACACTTGCAGCTACTTGATCCTGAGGTTTGAGTACAGCGAGGACGCGCTGATGGCAATGAAAGGTCTGAGGGAAGTGCTGCCAGACAGCGTCAACATCCATGTGCGCCAGCCTAGTCAGACCCACAGTAAGTCCTGTCTTGTTCATCTCCATGCATGCACCATCAGACAGACCACAGGGTGTGTTTAAAAAATTATATAATTATAACCACAGATAGAAACAAAAATGTGTTAGGAATATACTCAAGTACCTGCCATGCAAGGGAGTAACCTAGCAAGTTACAAATAAAGGAGAAAGACATGAAAACCATCACATTTGTGAACCATCTTAGATTAGTTATTGCAAGTCCCAATCTACTACTTGATTACATAGTTTTTTTTCAATTACTCTGCTGAGGTGGTAAATAGAAATGACATATTTAGTTAGTTTATAATTTGACATCATTTAATAATTTACATATTTTGAATGCACTATTGCTAGGTTCTGACACTGCAAACTTTATAATGATATTCTGTAGAGACATGTCACAATACCTGGTAAGTCTGAAACAATCAATTTATATCCGTATAATGTACAGTACGAGCCCTAAAACCAGTAAGAACCTTAACCAGATTTTGAAAAACACAATTCGTCGGTCAGTTATATATATATATATATATATATATATGCCTAATGAGTAGAGTTATGAATGGTTCTGTGAAAGTGCTTGTTGATGTTTCAGAGGATATGCTGAGTGCGTTCAACCGGAGTGAACCACAAGGCATTGAACCCTGGATCAAAGGTGAGTCATGTTCTGTAGGCTGTCCACACACTCATGTACAAAGTTAGGGAGTCCTATACATGGGCACACAATATTCTGTTGGTTCTAGCTGACATGCTCACGCCCCATGGGCATATGATACAGTATTTCTAATATGCCCTAACACATTGCAGAGATTTCAACATGACCTTTCTTGCATGATAGTATGTAGTTTCTCTAAATACATCTGACAGCACGCAGTTTCTCATTGTGTCTAAAATGACTCCAGAGTGCAGATCCATGGTCTCACAAGACTGCAGGATGCCTATGACTAAAATAACTATAGCATGGAACAAAGTTTATACACGACAATGGTGTCTTCAGCTGTCTCTACACAGACAAACCATTAGAAGTAGCACCGGCACAAGAAACTTGTACACCACCTCTCATAAATGGTGCAAGTTGTGTCGATTGTTGCAGGTTGTACCGGTGCAAATTATCTGGGCACTGGTTCAAGTTGTACCATTGCAAGTTTGTTGTCAGTATTTAGCCTGACACCTCCAAGATAGCTGTGGTTTGTTTTCCACTTTCAGTGCAGTGGTTTCAGGTGTGGTAAGTGGGAGCAGGACAGTGTTCTGGTGATTTCAGATTAACAATATTTTCAGCAGGTTATTATGTCTACAGTATGTATGATTAAAGACGTTTTTGTTGTTGGAAACACAAGTTTCAGAGTACGTCGGTCACACCTCAATGTGCCAATGTAGCCGACGAATTGCTATAAAAATATCTCACTGCAAATTGAACTCTGGTTTTGCAGCAAGTGAGAGTTGAAACTTGGTATAACAGCAGTGCCATTTCAACTCCTCTGAATCGGTTGTTTACAGACACCAGTGTTGCCTTCTAATTCATCCAAGCAACACCAATACTCAGCTGTTAAATCAATGCAGTTCATTTTATTACAAGAACACGGTAAAGACATTTTTGCCCAGACTCCAATTGGCTATTACCCACACCCCTGCTGGCTGTCATCTTATGATGGTGTCACTTGTCATTTGTGGGTGCAATTCATTACATTCTACTTACAGGGTGAAACAGCAGTCATCTCCAGCAATTTCACTTGTAGCAATTTCAGAATCGACTGTAAACTACAAATGTGTTCTGCATTGCAAAACAGAATTGTGTTCAAGTTTGATAGTCAATGAATGTAAAGTAATGCCTGTTGTGCATATGGATTGGTAATCTGCGACAGGAACAACTGCTAGGGGAATACATACAGACAGGCTGACACGTGTTGCTTTAATAACATTTGTCTGGAGTGTCGAACTTGTGTTGTTCCCTCACAGTATGAGTGATTGTTTCTTTCAGACAATAAAAATACCAAAGTAGTATTTGTCGGCAATTTGCCGCCAACGGCGACGGAGACAGCACTGAAGGAGATCTTTACTGGCGCCACCATCATACGTATTGCCCGCGAGGACGACTCCAGCTCGAAAGGGTAAAGTTCTCGCCATGTTGGGCACCCCACCCTACCGCCTGGTTTGGGGCATTGCTGCTTTCATACGTTGTTTCATGTCGCTGGATTGCCATGTGGTGTTATGGCTGTAAGTTTATCATGTCTCACAGCTGAATGGTAAGTGCATTAAGGCAAGACCCGTTGTTTGACAGCTCACTTCATAAGTGTGTTCAGAGTACGTTCAGATTATGTCTACGTTTTTCTTTCAGGAACAAACCATTCTGTTTGGGATTTCTTGCATTAAAAGAAGATTTTGTTACTGTTTTTATTTACCAACAGTTTAACCACAACCTTTGGGGTTCACATGAACTTTGGAATGCAATTCACGCACACACACACATGCGTTATTGTAGATCCCAAGGTGTCACGTTTGAAGTTGTAACGGAATGAACACGGGATACTGTGTGCATTATGGCAGGATTTCTTTTCAGGAACTGAAAACGTGGCAAGAATATACACATTTTTTAGCTCTATCTAGGCTGGATTGCACATTTATGTGGATTTCCCTGCTGCATGCTTGGAGAAGTGGAATCTTTGATTGGCCGGGGGGAACTGCCCAGCTCACATACACCACTGATGAGTACAACAGTGGTTCAACAGACGATTCTTGCACATGGGTCCTGTTTGCATCCAGTGGTACACATGGAAACTTTGTAGAGGAGTGACTGAGTGTCGTTTGGAAGATTTGCCCAGGATCACCTGGAAAACTTCCTCAAGGTCATCTGGAAGACTTGCTCAGGTCACTGGGAACACTTGCTCAGGTTCGCTTTAAAAATTCCCATGTCACATGGAAGACTTGCTCAGGGTCATTTGGAAAATTCCCCAGGTCACATGGAAGACTTGCTCAGGTTCACTTGGAAAATTCCCCAGGTCACATGGAAGACTTGCTCAGGGTCACTTGGAAAATTCCCCAGGTCACATGGAAGACTTGCTCAGGTTCACTTGGAAAATTCCCAAGGTCACATGGAAGACTTGCTCAGGGTCACTTGGAAAATTCCCCAGGTCACATGGAAGACTTGCTCAGGGTCACTTGGAAAATTCCCCAGGTCACATGGAAGAATTGCTCAGGGTCACTTGAAAATTCCCCAAGTCACCTGGAAGACTTATGCATGGTCACATTGGAAGTTCTGCCCAGGGCCACTTGGAAGATCGCCAGACTTGACCTTGTGACCCCTATAGACTGTCTCATACACCTCTGACTGAAGGAAGTCAGTATTTTGCCACTTTATTTAAATATTGTTACTAGATGTCGACACAGTCGTCATTGTTGACATTATGTGACCAAGGTTTGTTGCTCCTGCATTTAACTTACATTTACTACCGTTTCTCTGAGTGTGATTGTTCTGCTACTGTCTCTCTGTTCTCCTCTGAGTAGCTATGCCATCGTGGGCTATGAGAACGAGAAGGATGCGGAACACGCAGCCAAGGAATACATGTGTGCCATCATTGACAACTACGTACTGGCAGTTCTCTACTTGTCCCAGGCCAACAACCGACCAGCAGGTACATATACACACACATGTACATAATCACACACATACATATGCACGCATGGACACATACACCACACCCAATTAAGTTGTTGTATAATCTTCTAATGGTGTATTCCTTGTATGATTTCTTGCAGTTGATAAAGAATTTTATGTGGATAGAACTAAATTGTTGGAAGAATTGAAGAAATTTGAAGAGGAAATTGGCCTTACATTGGGAGAGGTGAGTTGTCATTTTGTGATATTCCCAGGCTTTGAACAATGTAATTTTGTATGAAAATATGTACAATAAAATACTGTGCTATCAGAAAAATACTGTGCACTCATGTGTTGGTGTTTTCAGTTTTATTTACCCTTTATGTATTTAATTTGTTTTGCATTCTACAACAGTTTATACACATCTTATATTTTATAAGTGGCATGTCTGGCAAATTATGGCAAGTTTCAAGTATAACTTTATGATTTATTGAGAATAATTTCAGTATTGTATTTTTTTTCAGAATGTAGCAAAACATTTTATAGGTAAATTCACGTGTATAATATTTAGTTATTTACATCAGGGATTAGTTTTGTCAATTACAGTTCAAATGTCATTTGAATTGTACAAAAAGTACAATATTTATTTGCTTTCATGTAACCCCAGTAAATTACAGGATACACTAGTAGCATCATTTTATGATTTTGGATTCATTAGCAGGTATATATTTGGCAGTGATTTGACCATGAAATGATTAATTCCCAAATAAACTTACTCAGCATTTCTATATAGTTACAACATATTTTTGCCTGCGACATATAACGGTGACTTTATTCATGTTGCCTACGTTGAAGTGGAAATCAGTAGAAAATTGTTTAGTGCAGAAAAATGTAAAGCAGTGTGCAGATGGAACTGACATGAAACTAAGATGAGTTGTAATGTACTTCTTATCCCATGAGTAGACATTGTTATCTTTACAAAACAACTCTTTCTAGATATATGGGTAAGTGTGATCAAAAGACAACAGCATTACAGTATTAGTGATTAAGCAAATGTAAATACTAGTAGATTAACCTTAATTGAAGTGGGCTTTGGGCATGGTCTTTTGATATAGTGAGCTGCCATCATTTCCTGCATGTCCCTTGAACAAATGAACTAGTATTGCTGATACTTTGACCACAGAAAAAGAAGAAATTGAAAGTCACCCCGGGGCAGATCAAGAAGGAATCGGAAATTCCTCAGACGAAAGATAGCCCTGCCCTCAAGAAGTCAGCTGCAGCCCCTCAGAGGAAAGGTGGTAAGAAAGAACCTGCCACTCAGAGGGTCAAGAAAGATACCCCAACATCCAAGGCTTCGAAGGAGACGGAAACAAATGGAGAGGCAGCTAAGGAGTCGACTGAAGGTTCAGATGGCGAGAAGAAGCCGGGAGAAAGGGTTCGTAGATCCAGGTGGAGTAATGAGAGTGAAAGGAACAGGCCACAGCCGCAGGTGATGGAGAGGCTGCAACGGCTGCAGAAGAAGTGGGAGCGGCCCCCAGAGAGACAGCGCGAACAGAGGAGGTCAGGGTGGGTATTGCTTATGTTGTACTTAACGGAGACAGAGGAAGTCAGGGTGGGTATTGATTGTGTCATACTTACTTAATGGGGACAGAGGAGGTCAGGGTGGGTAGTGCTTGTGTTGTACTTACTTAACGGGGACAGAGGAGGTCAGGGTGGGTAGTGCTTGTGTTGTACTTACTTAACGGGGACAGAGGAGGTCAGGGTGGGTAGTGCTTGTGTTGTACTTACTTAACGGGAACAGAGGAGGTCAGGGTGGGTATTGCTTGTGTTGTACTTACTTATCGGGAACAGAGGAGGTCAGGGTGGGTATTGCTTGTGTTGTACTTACTTATCGGGAACAGAGGAGGTCAGGGTGGGTATTGCTTGTGTTGTACTTACTTATCGGGAACAGAGGAGGTCAGGGTGGGTATTGCTTGTGTTGTACTTACTTAACGGGAACAGAGGAGGTCAGGGTGGGTAGTGCTTGTGTTGTACTTAATGGGAACACAGGAGGTCAGGGTGGGTACTGCTTGTGTTGTACTTAATGGGAACACAGGAGGTCAGGGTGGGTACTGCTTGTGTTGTACTTACTTAACGGGAACAGAGGAGGTCAGGGTGGGTAGTGCTTGTGTTGTACTTAATGGGAACACAGGAGGTCAGGGTGGGTAGTGCTTGTGTTGTACTTAATGGGAACAGATGAGGTCAGGTGGGTAGTGCTTGTGTTGTATTTACTTAACGGGAACAGAGGAGGTCAGGGTGGGTATTGCTAGTGTTGTACTTATAATAGAATATGTAGGGCTATTACAAGATCTCATCAGTTCCCGTGCCTCATCAGTTAAATCTGTTTGGCAATATTGTCCAGTCTAGATCGTTATGTGATACCCTGTCAAATAATTACAAACATTTTGTAAATCAGATTCCTTTCTTACACCCAGATCTTCCTAATGCTAGGTTCAAACAATGTCCGAGACAGTTTTCCATTGCTGGTTCCAATCTGTCATACACACGCACATGCTCATGCATACTCGTGCACACAAACACACACACGGCTATTGGCTGTGTGGGGGAGGGGTTAACCAGTGCTACATGAATTAAGTTTTTTGATTTTGCGAACTTATAAGACCATCCTTAATGCAATAGACCAGTCACTGTTGGCTTCAACCTATCCAGCACCTTACACCTTCACTGGTTGCAGGGACACGAGGCCACGGAGGTCTTGGAACAGTCAAAGGTCACCTGGGGACAACAAGAGGCAGTATCCCTTCAGACCAGACAGAGACGACAAGAGGCGCCGCATGGGACATTCACCTGACAGTGGCCGAATGACCAATTACAAGCCGCGAATGCAAAGTTCTCTTGATTCAGGTACATTATAACTAAACATGCGTTGTTCATGTGTCATCTACACAGTGCATGCTTGCTCTAAGGATCACATTGGGACTTGGTTACACTATTCCCTATATTCAATGTCCGTTACATCCATGAGTACATATAACAGTGCAAGCCAGCACTGGGATGTCAAAGTTGCTCCTTTAAGTGGATGTTCCTTATGTCAGGAGTCCATATAGCGAGCATTCATTGTACAGAATTTGTTTTATTATTATTTAGCTTTAGTGCACCACCCCACTGATGAAACGTCTGATGGATTTTACTGTTTTACAAGCAATTCAACTATTCAGTATACACCTGTAACTAGAATTTAGATGGATTCAATAGTAACACTGTGAATATAGATTTTTTAGTCCTTTGGGCTGAAGATCCAAGGGACTATTGCCATCACTCTGCGACTGCCGTCCGACGTCCGCCATTAGCTGCCGTAACTCAGAAGCTGTTCAGCAACTTTTTTTCTAATTTTGCATAGACGTATCTTAGGATACTGCCACTATGCACGATAAATCTGTATTTGATTGACTCATTCTAAGGGCACCTCAGGGGCCCCCAAAGTGCAAAAGTTTGACTTGCCAAGACGTGAAGTGCAATATGTTCATCACAAACTTTTTTTCGGCTCCATCCAAGTCGATTGATGCCAGAACAGTGAGTGACCCGAGCAGAGGTGATGCTCTACGAGTTGATTGTCGAACAGAATCTGCCTCTCGCCGCCGCCGATACCTTCACGAAGGCAGTCAAACTGATGTGTTATCCAAGTGTTTATTTTTCACGATAGAAGTGTTACTGAAAGTTACTCAGGAATACTGAAAATAGCTTCGAGGATACTGAAAGCTGTAAGATCGGGTGCACAGGTCTGGCTATGTGTGTTTTTGTAGGGTTTGTTACCTCAAGTGGGTTGTAGAATGTGTTGTCTCAAAAGTGTCATCTCAAGTGTGTTGTCACTAGTAGATTGTCGCAAGTGTACTTCCAAGTATGTTGTCTCCAGTGTGTTCTCCCAAACATGTTTTCTCTGTGTTACATCAAGTGTGTTCTCCCAAGTGTGTTGTCTTCAGTTTATTCTCCCAAGCGTGTTGTCCCAAGTGTGTTGTCTCAGTGAAATCCTCTATAGCTACTTCTTGCTGTCTGTTGCAGTGTACCAGCAGGGAAGTGGCATGGCAGTGGGGGGTGGGCCAGCAATGGGAGGGGGAATGGCACAGGCAGGGGGGATAGGGATGGCAGTTGGCATGGGAATGGTTGGAGGGATGGGCGGCGGGATGGCACAGGGAGGTGGGGTGATGATGGGAGGTGGGATGGGAGGCATGGTGGGGCAGGCGGGAGGGATGGTGATAGGGGGTGGGATGAATGCTGTGCCATCGTTGATGTCAGCTGGACAGATGGGTCATGCGGGGGTCCGCCAACCGATGATGCAGTCCAACGTGATGGGTGCGGGGGTGGGTGGGGGGATGGGGCGCGGGCCAGGCGTTCGGGGGGCAGGGGGAGTGGCTCCGTCATCCGGCACGGTCAACCTACTGCTGGGACTCACACAGATCCTCAGGTGAGAGTCCTGCTCAGTTCTGTTCTTCTGCCATTTCTCCACTCCCACGTGTCCTCGGCTAGATGCATCAGTAGCTAGAGAGTTTGTTTGCTTGGCCCACATATTCCACAACTATCATCTTGAGAATGCATACGGTGAAGTCACTAACTTATTACACTTCCTGGTAACTTAAGCTGAGGCCGTTTGTTGCACATGTCTTAATAGAGTATACTTAGTACTGCAGTAAATGTATTGAAGGTATACTGGTGCCAGATTGTAATATTGTATACTTAGTAAAAACATTGTTCGTAATTTAAATGTGGCATCCACAAAATATTTAAATTGTAAGAAAAAATGTTCAGTTTGTAAACAGCTGATATTGGCAGTTATTGCAGAAGCATGCATCCCTACCTGCAAATACTGTTGATTCCCACAGTTCTGATAGCAAATTGGGATAGAGTACAATGATTTTGCCAACTTCCTGCTAATAATGACCACCACTGGCTAATTGTTCGCTAGTTGTGCACACCAGACAAGACTGCCTCTCTTTAGAATTCCTCAAAACAATTAGTCCATCATCAATCACTTAATTTCACATTTGTAGTGTGTGACTAGTTTAAGTGATATGTATAGTTGGTTTAATGAAAGAGTGCATACTTTTGCTGTACACAGCCATCATTGTGATGAGATGTTTGTGTGGGTTTCAGTAAACAGTTGTCTACTCAGCCACAAGTGCAAAGAAGGGAACGCAGTAGACCAAGGACTCACAGTGGTTTGTACAACTGCCTTTCACCAGCAACTGTTGGGCCAAGATGACAACCTAAGAGAAATGCATATGAGATTATTTACAAATTACATATGCATAAAATCACAAAAAAACCATACCCCCTGTATACGCCCTCTTCACATAAGGTTTGATCCCTTCCTCTTGTATGCATTAAGTCTCGCCCCCTATCCCCCTGTACTCAGTAGAGTGTACGCAATTGCTACTGCCCCCACACACACCTTGCAGTGTAATTTGTGATCACAGATATAATCATTATCAAAGGAAGTTGTCATATTTTGCAGTTAAGAAATACTGTAGTTACAAAGGTCTTGGCACGTCATGTGAGTAATGCAATAGATACAATATGTGCAGGTAAACATGAAATAAAGGGTTGCAGGGCAAAACATGATAACAATGGTTATTTACCTGTGTTTGTGAGATGCCACGTTTTTTCATGAGAGTCTTTCTCCTACCTGACAGAAATGACCTGTCCATCATGTGACCTGTTGCTAGGCAAAATGTCTGTCAAGCCATGAGAATTTAATGGCAAGCACGTGTAGCTCTACAGACATTGAGCAGCTTGACGGACATACTGCTAGGCAACAGATCACGTGATGGATAGGTCAATTGAGTGATGATCAGATCTGCAGGTGGCGCCACTCTAATGGTGATAGTTGATGCCCTGGGTTTGTTTCTCCATGTATAGTCTAGTGTCTATACATACAAGTAAGGGAAAGCTTGATGGAGGGCACGTGCATACTGTAATGACCGTATGTATTGGGACACTTAAAAATAATTAAACTATCAGCTGTTCCAAAACATAGTGCACAAAAATAAATCTCAGATTCTCAATACTTGGGACAGTGAATATGTGGATCGCAGTAGTGCAGCGGTAAGAGCTTCAGACTCGACTGAAAGAATCCGGGTTCGAATCCTGTGCGACGGTGTCGAACCTTGGGCAAGTTTGTTTACGTTGCTTCACTTCACTCAGCTGTATGAATTAGTACGTGGCTATAGACTGGTAGATATTTGTGTACGAATAGTCTTCGCACATTAATTAAAATATGGCTGAATTCTTCCCAAAGAAGTCGAGGTGGTGTTCGATTGAACAAGTCTGCCAGGGAGTAAAGTGTAAAGCGCTTTGAGCAGTCCTGTGGACTGGATATTGCGCTATATAAGAACGTACCTTTATTTTTACTTCTTTTTCTTACGGACGTGAATGAGTGCCGACGTCACATCGTCCTTGTCTGTTACCCTGTTACTAACTATTTTTTAGTGTCTCGATGGCCCTATCTCCCGTGTGTCCGAATATGTAGGGATAAAATAATTATATTTATTAAGGTGTCCCAAAACATACGGTACATAAAAATAATAATTTTTCTAGATTTTAGGGTGGCCCAAAACATAAGTTGTCCCAATACATGTCATTACGGTAATTATGATTGGTGCACAACAGCTGTCTTGTTTTATGTTTGCAGACACAAGAAGGTGATGGAAGACACAACTGACAACGCTGCAGCTGGTTTCTGTACACACATGACTTGATCATCCCCACGTTGCAAATCATTCCACCATCAATACGGGGATTGTATGTAAAAAATAGTTAGATGAGCCATAAGTACTGGTGAAGTCTGTGACAAAACGTTTTTTTAGCACAAGCTTGCTGTGGGGGTGTGGGGGTGCCTAGTGGCCTCCTTGGGGATTTAATAAAACAGACTTCTCAGGTTGGTTCTTGTACAGTCTGAACAGGGATTAATTAATTGTGTGTTAAGTTCGTATCACATTTAAGACACCACATCCTATAAATTGGACTTTATTAATACAAATATAGGAATAGCTTTTGAAATCCCATCTCGTGATTAACGTGAAACTGCACCTGATATTTTGAGACTAGTCATATCTGCATTATGCGTTCTGCTTGTTTTGTTTGTCGTAGAACTATATTGCAATTTTTAATATTAAACACAATCAATCACAGTCCATAGATTGAATAAGAATAAGCCATGTTGCAAACTGAATACAATTTATTCAAGTACAGTGTTGATGTAGCAGGATTTTAACAGTGTCTAATTCATTAGAACCAGAAATCGCTGTGAGAATATTGTTGCTGTTCTAGTATTATGTGCATTCTCTGCATGGTTTGTTAATAAAGATTGTTATGATCATTATTCCTACAACTTATTTTTGTGTTTTCTTTTGTCTTGCACTTGAGAAATGTAAGTTTCATATAATTGTGGAGGTAATATCAACTTTGGCAGTGGAACAACATTTGAAACTGGGCTGAGCTGGAGCTTCACCACTGCTGTTGTTAGACATGACATTAGAAGACAGTGGGGGGTGAATTTTTTTGTAGTTCGAGGGGGTAGTATTGGAAATCTTTTGTCAGAAATCTACAAAAGAATATTGATTGAGCTCAGTCCCCCACTCTCAATATTGGGAGCTCAGCCCTTTGGCTCCGACATCTATGAACAAGGTAAAAAATATGTCGCCATAGTGAATTTTTTATTTGGAGGCATGATGAATGCACACTACTCTCCCTTGGCCGACTCGACTGGCCGTATGAACCGGGAAGTCTGGCTGCGGAAGTGTGACATGATTGGTACCATCAGATGTCATTAATTCATGTCCGCGACAGAACCTGTATTTACGCAGACCAACAACGCAAGTCCAATGTAGATTGGAATAGGCCAATTTAATGACGTTGTTTACTTTTATTAATTAACATAATTGTGTAAACAACATTACACATCACCACATAATATTATATTCACAGCAGGCAGTCCAGTGCAACATGCTGATAGTAAGGACGTGCCAAAATTCAGATGCCAAAAGTATATGCAGTGACAATTGACAAAGTTACACAATTTGTCGATAGTGTGATGTTTATACAAAGTACAAACATACCAATATCTTATTGGTGTAGGAACACGATAATCGGTGTGTCACGCAAACATGAATGCCATGAGACTCGGAAGTCCCGTCTACGTATGCATGTATATATTATGTTGACCGATCAATCTTGATCATTATACAACCAGGCCCGTTCACGTGAACCCCTCTTTTTGTGAACCCCCTTTCTCCAAAATATTGGATAGTGTTCAAGCATTACAAAGAATGCCGAGAAAGCCTGATTTGTGCATATGTTATCTATTACGTGATCATCACTGAATGTATAGGAGCCTGGCTGAGGGGTCTGTCTCCAATGCCATGTGTGAAAAGGGCAGTCACTAGAGGAATGTGTGTCAAAGGACCATTACATCCAATATAGCCATGCAGAAGGACTTCACTCTATCCCCGGGTCTCCTGTTATGTAAATGCATGGGGAAACAAGTGCACAATTATGCGTCCCATTTGTAATCACTCGGAGGTGACAGATGCAGACAAAATACTGGTGAATGAACGGGGTGACGACGATTAATTATGAGCACATAAATTAAGCCATATAAAATAATTCATTAAACAGTCATTATTATTAAACGAGAGGTGCAGCTTTTTATTTTTAGTTTACTGATTAAGGTAACTACCGACTATCAAAGAAGCTATTCTCAACAAACAACAACTTAAGATGTGTAGCGAGTATATTTCTTACAAGCTGCAAACCCGTTAGATGATTAAACTCATCTGGCTTAACACAAAGCATCGTTTTCAGATATTGCACTGGAATGCAAATTTCGATGAATAATTGTATTTAACCAATACACAATCAAGTTTAGCTTAACCTATTATAAAATGCGTGTGCTGATGAGAAATTGTGTGGCTTTATGGTTGCTGAAATACTGTGGTTGCTAGTTGCATGTTTGTAGATCTCGGAAAGGGGAGCCTTATCGCTTACAAGGTGGCAATAATGTGTACAGGGCCTTTATTATTAATCGTTATGTCCATTTTGTGTTCTGAATAGTTGTAAAATACAGTTTGTGATTCTTGGAGTCACTGTGGTGTACAGGATAAGGTACCTGACTGTTTGACACCTAGAATTTAATTCAAATTCCACAAGAGGACAATATTTTTTCTAAACTAGCTTATATTTACTGGGCATGTTTTATAAAGGTTGTTAATTTACAAATATAATTATGTTTATGATTAATTATGGAACTTTGCACATCAGATCATAATGTATTAATTGAGTGAAAACCAGATTGAAAATGTCACACTTTAACTGTTTATTCTGAAAAATAACTTGAACACCCACACTCCTTGATGCCTAGTTTATCATTAATATGAACATATTAAAAACAATTGCACACACGGCGAAGGGTTTCAAGTAAATAATTCAGTTATTATTTTTATATTAACAATATACTATCACTGCGTGTTAGCTTTTATGAATACAATTGGGTGTAAATTAGGCTTAATCAGGCAACAAAATGGGACCAATCTCCACAGACCTCATATCCCACTTTGTCTGAAAACGCACCCCCAAAACGACCTCATTATGGGCCTGCTGGTGTGGTGTTTGTATATAAGATGAAAGAATATAAGATGAAACCACATGGTCCACCAATCTCACACCCACTTCATTGTTCTTCCATTTAGAAATGTAACCTTTTGCATTATGAGCCCCTGCGTGAAGATGTGGGGCCCTCCGCATTGTGAAAAAATATAACCCCACATGAACTTTTGGCGCCCCTGGATTCTGAATTGGTAAAATGTGAACCCCACCATTGTGAAAAGCTGGTTATGGGCCTGTACAACGGTTGGTTTATTGTTGGAGGAAAAAAAAAAGCACGTATGTGTAATCAGAAAGAAAGGGGGACAGATCACATTGTTTATCATAGATTCGAAACATTATTATGAGCTACAGGACATCATATTCCATATTGAATAGAAACTTATCGAGTAAAATTAACAATGCATTCATAACAAAGTTACGTAACTGGGCACATTAGTCCACAAGACTTGATTTGACAGTTCGCACATAGTCTACTTCTGTCGTAGTGTGTTTGTCACAGTCGTGTAGTAACTACGTCGTTGTCAGCGTAAGCGACTTGTCGACTAAATGATAGTCCTTCAGGTGTGTTGGAAGTTGGCGGCGGCGGACTAGTCTTACTGGTATCTTGGTGTGGGCCGGGGCAGGTGTAGACACAGTCGGCGTACGTATAAACACGGTCGGCGCAGGTGTAGACATGGTCGGAGCAGGTGTAGACACAGTCGGCGTAGGTGTAGACATGGTCGGCGTAGGTGTAGATACGGTCGGCGCAAATGTAGACACAGTAGGCGTAGGTGCAGATACGGTCGGCGCAGGTGTAGACACAGTCGTGGGTGTGACAAGCTTCGAAGGGGTCCTCGGTTGCTTGGGCGGAGTGACAGGGGATCTGGATGGTGACGATAGAAGGTTGCTGTTGGATGGATTGAGGAGTTGATGACATCGGTGTTTCGATGGTGTTGTCACCTTCATTCACTTCTTCCTCATCACGTAGAGAGGGTGGCGCACCGTGAATTTGCTTGAAGTGAGAAGAGTTGCGGCTGATTTGCCTCTCACCACGCTGAGCGGTGATTATTGTGCCTTTCTTGTGGGTGGCGACATAACGCAGATGAGAATATGGAGTTGACAGCTTGTTCGATCGTCTTCTTCTGCTTCACTAGGGTGTAGTCAGCTGGCCATAGATCTGGTGGTCGTGTGTGTCGCTTGGCGTCGGCATAGTTGGTCATCTTGCACTAGCTAATATGGTCATTTTCAGCAATGCGGCTGTGGACAGGTCTGGTTGTTTGGCTTGGGATGGGAGAACCGAGTTTTCATTTTCAGGCCAGTCAGGGTTTCAAAAGGAGAGATTTAATTTGGTGGAGGTGTGCGGGGTACCTCGATAGAGGCGTAGGCAAGTGGGCAGCAGGCTTCCAGGCAACATTGTTGTGTAGCCATGAAGTGCTCAGCTTCTTCGTTCGATCGCTTCTGACCAGAGGGCGTAATCTTCCTGTGGTGAATCCCGAATCTGGACATAAAGCTTGTAAACTCCTCACCATTGAAAGGAGGGCCATTATCCGTACTGACTGTTGTTGAGATTCCTTGGCAAGAGAAGGTGGCTTCTAACTTGGGTAATACTGCCTTGGCAGAAGTGGATGGGACAGTCTCAACCTCGGGAAATCGACTACCTATACTCGTCTATGATAACGAGTAGGTAATCGCCTGATGGGAAGGGACCAGCAAAGTAAATGGCAAATGAACTCCATGGTAAGGTAAGGGAGTTGGTTGAAAGGGTTCACGTTGGGCAGGTCCTGGACGTGATGCTTGATAGGGGATACATGATTTTATTGCGTCTTCGACAAATCTGTTAATGCCAGGAAACCAGACCTTCTCTCTGATGCACTGCTTGGTCTTAACAACCCTTTGGTGTGTTTGATGTGCAATGACAACGACTTTCTGTTGTAGAGTGACTGGTATGACAAGACGATTTCGTCGGAGACTTGGGTATGACATTCTTCGTGACATATGCTATGTATGCCTCACCAGCATTCTCTTGGTGTAATCTTGGGAAGATGGCTGATGTAGTCGGCTGGATTTAGGCCATCTCCTCCTGGAGCGTAGACTAAGGTAATCTCATAGGGCATGAGACGTAAGCGCCATCTTTCCACCCAGGCAGTATGGGCTTTTGGCTGTTCATGTAGTGGCTTATGATCGGTGATCACTACAAAGTGGGAGCCAAAGAGGTACAGGTGGAAGTGTTCGATCTACTCCGTAGACAACTGCCAAGAGTTCTCTATCGGTCTGGGAGTAACGTTGTTCAGTGGCAGTGAGGGCGCGACTGGCGTAGCAAATCACCTTCCCGTTCTGGGTCAAGATTGCTTCGAGACCAACGGGACTTGCGTCGGCTAAGACTGTGACGGGTGTTCGCGTCAGAAATTGCTTCAGCTTGTCGAAGGCTTGCTGTTCTGTTTGTGACCATTTCCATGCGATGTCCTGTCTGGTGAGCTTTTTAAGGGGCTCAGTCATGGTTGCGTAGTCAGATATGAACCTCGAGACGTATTGTGTCATTCCTAGAAATGAACGTACTTCACTGACATTCTTCAGTGGAGTCGTGTTGATGATGGTCTTGATCTAGTTGGGATCAGCTGAGACACTCTTCGCACCGAAAACATGTCCAAACAGTTAGTTCGTAAGTGGAGAACAATTATTTTCTTCTGTTAACTTTGGCACCACTGTCTTCTAGCTTCTTTAGTATGGCCGAGAGACTTGCGTCGTGTTCAGTTTGGGGTTTCCCATAGATGATAACGTCGTCAGAGAGGTTTCGAGCACCTGGGATGTTGCTGAGTAGTTCCGCGATGGCATTTTGAAATATTTCAGCTGCAGCGTTGACCCCAAAGGGTAGGCACTTGTAGCAACGAAGACCGACGTGGGTGGTGAAGGTAGTGATGTAACTGCTTTCTTCGTCTAATTCTACTTGATATGGTATGCGTTTGTCAAATCTAGCTTGCTGAAAACAATTGAGCCGTTCAGGTCAGCAATGAGATCACCAGACGTTGGCATTGGGTGTTTTTCTCTCCGTAAGGCCTTGTTGGGTTCCCTCATGTTCACGCAGATTCTCGCACCACCCAATTTCTTGGGGACGACTATGACGGGGCTCGTCCAGGGTGTGGGGCCTGTAGAGTATTTGTATTGTAGAGCATTATGAATGCTCCCCATGGCTCTGGAATAAGGACAGCTCCCGGGCTGTGCTGACGTGTCGAATAAAGATGGCGTAAGACATAACAGTGGCGACGAGATGGGATTAAACCAAGCTATAAGTGAGTGAACAATTAATACACACCATGGCAGCGCCAGTTGGTTGTGTGGGTGAATTTGACAATTCAAAAGAGACATGGACGGCATACGTTGAAAGGTTGGAATCGTATTTCAACGTTAATTACATTGATGAACAAAAAAGGGCGCACTTGCTAATAAGCGTCATGGCAAGCGACACGTATGGGTTACTGAAAACGTTGATGGCACCTATAAAACCATCAACTAAGCCATTCGCAGAATTAGTCAAAACACGTGCGGACCACCTAGATCCACAAACCACTGAAATGGGGGAACATTTCCGTTTTGGCCTCATATATCAACAAGAGGGTGAAAATATCGCCTCGTTCGTGGCTGAACTGCGGAGATTGTCGTTACATTGTGGTTATATGCAGCAAACCTGACGACAGCCCTAAGAGACCAGCTTGTGTTGGGTTTGCGATCGGAATCAACACAAAAGAAGCTGGTAAAAATCAGACCTAAGCCTGGAAACTGCCGTCGAAACAGCGAAGATAGACGAAACGGCTAGTCGTGACACCGAAGAACTACACAATAGCCACGGAGAGGCTAGTGCATCTGTTCACAAGCTGTATTCACGTCAGCAGCCACGTCAGGAAAGAGAGAGAACAGAGAAGAAATTAAACATGCTACAGATGTAACGGGCGGGGCACAGGTCGGACGATTGTCGCTTCAGAAACGAAATCTGCCATGGCTGTGGGAAACATGGCCACATCAAGGCTGTGTGTCGGTCTGGTGTCAGAAACAAACGCTACAATAAAGGCAAAAGGGTGAACCAAATGTCAGCTGCCAAAAGTAGTAGCAACGGTAGTGACGACAGTGAGTGGAGTGATGTGTTGGACACCCTAAATGCGGTCCACCAGTTAACAAAACCAAAGACCAGAACTGACACAATTTGGACGACACTGCGGGTAGCCGGACAATCACTCAAAATGGAGGTTGATACTGGGTCGGCATACTCAGTAATCCCACACCACGTGTACAAGGAAATGTTCAAGAAGCATGAACTTCAGCCTACACCGGTAACTCTCCGAACCTACATGGGAGAGTTAGTTGTTCCCGAGGGAAAGCTTCGTGTCCAGGTCAAGTACAAGAAGCAGAAAGTGAAGCTGGACTTGTACGTTATCAAAGGCGGTCGACAAGTGCTGTTCGGTCGTGACTGGTTTTGGGAGATCTAGCTCGACTGGGGAGAAATTCACTCCCTGAAGTCATGGCATGGAACAAGGTCATTTCTCTGAAGGATGCCAATAAGCAAGTTCAACGGCTGCTGGCGAAGTATGAGTTATTAAGCACGGACAACTTAGAGACATTGAAAGGTGTGAAAGCCAAACACACCGTAGAGGCAGACGCTCAACCGAAGTTCTGCAGGCCACGAAGCGTGCCTTATGCGATCAAACCATACTTTGAGAAGGAGATAGAAAGGCTCCAGAAAGAAGGAATCGTATCAGCTGTCGAGTATAGCCAGTGGGCATAAGGAGTGGTACCGGTGGCGAAACGAGATACCAAGGATGTACGTCTCTGTGGAGACTATAAAGTGACACTCAACCCGGTGCTTCGGGAAGATAAATATCCGCTACCACGCATCGAAGATATTTTCGCAAAGATGGCCGGAGGTAAGAGGTTCAGCAAAATTGACCTCAAGAATGCTTACCTGCAGATGGAGGTAGAGGAGGACTCTAAACAATACCTCACAATCAACATGCACAAGGGCCTGTTTCAGTACATTGTCACGGGGAAGTCTGACACTGAGCATCTGGAAAACCTGGAAGCAGTATTCAAGAGGCTGGCAGAGAAGGATCTGCGGATCAATGTGAAGAAGTGCCGGTTCTTCATGGAACGTATCGAGTACTGTGGCCACGAGATTGATCACGAGGGTCTGCACAAAACAAAGGCAAAAATAGAAGCCGTGCAGAAGGCACCACGCCCCCAAGATGTTAGTAGTTTAAAAGGATTCCTTGGGCTGGTGAATTACTACCACAGGTTTTTACCCAACCTGGCCAGTGTCTTGCATCCCCTAAACCAGTAACTAGAGAAGGATCAGAAATGGGTGTGGTCAAAGGAGTGTGAACAAGCGGTCGGTGAAGCAAAGAGACTGATCACATCGGACCAAGTTCTCGTCCACTACGATCCGAACTTGCCCATCAGAATAGCGTGCGATGCATCTGCAAATGAGTTGGGGGGCCGTATTCAGTCATACGATGCCAGATGGGTTACCAGTCGCGTTCGCTTCGCGAACTTTAAACAAGGCTGAACGGAATTACAGCCAGATAGACAAAGAAGCACTGGGACTCATGTGGGGAGTCAGGAAGTTCCACCAATACCTGTTTGGAAGACGATTCACGCTGGTGACGGATCACCAACCCCTTACAGCTATCTTTCATCCAGGGAAGAGTATTCCAGCAATGACGGCTGCACGAATGCAACGATATGCCCTACAACTAGCAGCACACGACTATGAGATAGTCTATAAAAGCTCTTTGAAACACGCAAATGCAGACGGACTTTCGAGGTTACCATTGAAAACGGGGGAGACACACCTTGATGTGGTGGAGATGGACCACGTGGAAACCCTTCCTGTCACGGCAACAAACATCAAGACAGAGTCCAGCAAGGACCCAGTCACGTCAAAAGTTTTGGAGAGAACCCAGCAAGGATGGCCGACGATCAGTCCAGAGGGACTTGAACCATTCTTTGCCAAGCGCTACGAGCTGAGTGTATTCCACGGATGCGTTATGTGGGGAATACGCGTCCTATTGCCACAGAAGTTGCGCAGTCAAGTCCTCCAGGAGTTACACGATGGACATGTCGGGGTTGTAAAAGTGAAGGGACTGGCTCGTAGCTACGTTTGGTGGCATGGGATAGATAAAGATATAGAATCTCTGGCACGGAAATGTCAAGGCTGCCAGAGAGTCCAGTTTGAAGCGCCTACCGTGCCACTTCACCCGTGGGAATGGCCTGCAAAACCATGGCAGCGTATCCATGTAGATTACGCTGGACCGTTTATGGGACGGATGTTCTTAATAGTGGTCGACACACAGCAAATGGCCTGAGGTACTACCAACAGCCTCAGCATCATCAGAAAGAACCGTAGAACTGTTACGAGATGTGTTTGCAAGATATGGTCTTCCAGAACACTTGCACAGTGACAACGGAAGTCAATTCACAAGCGAAGTTTCCGAAACTTCATGAAAGCAAACAACATCAGGCACACGTTTTCTGCACCCTAACACCCTGCTACCAACGGGCAGGTGGAACGCTTTGTTCAGACATTTAAACAAGCCATGCGATCAGCGAGAGGTGACTCGGGTGCTGTGAAACGACACCTGGATAGATTTCTGTTTACCTACAGAAACGCACCACATGCAACAACATGTGAATCTCCAGCGATGTTACTGAAGGGTCGAGCCCTGCGAACAAGATTAGATGCCATACGACCAAACACGAGGAAGACGGTGGAGGACCGTCAGGCCAAGACAGTACAGGAGAAGAGAGGGCAACACAGAGAATTTTAAGCTGGGGACAGAGTAGCGGTAAGAAACTATCGCAACGACCAAAAGTGGTTACCCAGTACCGTCCAAGAGAAGAGGGGTACCAAATCAGGGCTTCTGACGTCGCCATGGTACCTCTGGGTGTGGTGGAGGTACCAGTGGTTGACGAATCGACTAGACCAACAACAGAAGCAGAAGAAGACAACCAGCCAGGTTCATTGCAAATACCGATGGCAGTGAATTATCCCGTGAGACCGGCAAGTCCAGCGCAGATACCAATGGCAGAGGAACGACTCGTGAGAAGGTCCACAAGAACCAGAAAACCTCCAGAGAAGCTGGATCTGTGACGTTTAAAAGACGGTGTCCAGTTTAATTATGGACATAGAGGTTAATGGCTACTAAAATGGCATTGTTAACAAGGACTAATTAATGGACGCTGAATCCGTGGACTGTGTTGACGGTTGTCATATCGTATATGTGGCGTAGCGCAACCAGGGTATTAACATGTTTTAAGGGAACAACATTTGAAAGGGAGGGGTGTAGAGTATTTGTATTGTAGAACATTATGAATGCTCCCCATGGCTCTGGAATAAGGACAGCTCCCGGGCTGTGCTGACGTGTCGAATAAAGATGGCGTAAGACAACAGGGCCTTCTACTTTTTCAATGACATCCATCTTCTCGAGGCGATCTAGTTCCTTCTCGACATCCTTCCGGAAGTGAAATGCGATGTGTCTGCACTATTTGTGGGACAGATGGGTCAATGTGCAGCTTGATTTGGATGTCCTTGATCCGACCGATGGATCGATCCATCAAATAGGGCGGGGAACTCAGGGATGATTTGTGGCCAGTTTGAAGGGAAACTGGATGAGCTGCATCCGTTGGGCTGTTTCGCCGCTCAGAAGGTTGCTGCAGATGCCCGAGTTGTGCTTGACTCGTAGCTTACTTCTGATTCAATGAAACCTCGCACAAGGAGAGGAGTCTTGGAGCCAAATGCGCATAATGTTGGCACTGGAGACTGAAGCCTGGGTCTGTCGGTGAGTGCTTCGTATGTGGGGTCTTGTCAGCAACGGAAAAGACATGTTCCTCATCATCAGACGCAGACGGGGAAAATCGATATGTCTCGCCGTGGGTGCAGACATGCAAATACTGTAGCAACAGACAATCTCGGCCACCATACTTCATGTTTGCATTTATCCCAAAGGATAATGATGGGATACGACACGTGATGTCAATGTCAAGTTTATGTTGAATAAAGATGGTCCAGTGTCTGTAAAAAACGACTCACCAATTCTATATGGTGGCAGCGGGTTTTAAATTTGACGCTAATACAAGGTAAACATGAGCATACCAGGGGAGAATCCTACGGTTCAGCCAGCGCAGAATATTGCGCCCACTGGCATCCAGCTTGACATTCCACTGCCGGGAAAGTTCGGTGGCGCAAATAGCCCTCAACAGGCAGAACTTTGGCCTAAGTGGCTAAAGCGGTTCGAACGCTATAGAGTAGCGTCGGGGCTTAAAAATAAGCCGAATGCAGATCAAGTCAGCATCCTACTCTACAGTATGGGGGACTGTGCAGGCGATATACTGTCTACGCTGACGGTAAACGAAAAAACCGATGCGTATGACGATGTGAAGATGGCGCTGAACGAATACTTCAAGGTAAGACGAAACGTAATTTGTGAGCGAGCGAGGTCCAATAAAAGAACTCAATCACCGAGTGAATCGATTGACACCTTCATACAAGACTTGTACAAGCTGTCAGAATTCTGCGACTACGGCAATCTGCGAGAGGATCTAATCAGGGATCGAATCGTCATAGGCGTGTTCAGTGATGCTTTATCTGATACGCTACAAGGGAAGTCCGATCTGTCGCTGAAAAACTCGATAGAAATTAGCAGTCAAGCAGAGGCAAGAAAACAAAATAGATAATTTGTTAGAGAGAACACTGTCGCTAGCAAAACTGTTGATTTTGCCAAACCGGCTCACCCAATAAACCATCTCAAAGCCGGTACAAAGCACAAACCTAAGAACTACAACAACGCAAAAAAAAATTGTGCTACAACAGACACACACAACACATGCAAATGGTGTGGCGGCAGTCGACACGATCGGCAACAATGTCCCGCAAGAGAGGCCATTTGTTGCAATTGCCAAAAGAAAGGACACTTCCACTCTGTCTGTCAGGGTGTCAAACAACCGTCAAACCGGGTCAACGAAGTTCAACAGCTCGATTGTGTCGACTTGCCGTACCTCGATTATGTTGGGGCACTAGACGACACAGAACACTGGTCAGATGAGGTGGAGGTCAATGGTCACGCCACAAAGTTCAAATTAGACACGGATGCAGCTGTCTCTGTGGTCAGTGGTCAAGAGGCGTGGCTTAATACAGAAAAGCTGCTACTGACAAAGCAAGCACTACGTGGTCCGGGTGGCACACTTCTACCAGTAATGGGAGTGATCAAGGCAAAACTGTGCTATCGTAACAAATCACTCGATGAACTGGTGTACGTCATTAGAAACCAAGAGTATTCTCTACTCCGTCGGTCTTGACTTGGTTGCACGTGTCGACAACGTCCAAGAAACAACGAGTCAGAAACCAAACTACCATGCTGAGTACGGCTCTCTCTTCAAAGGCATCGGTAAACTGAGAACCGAACATCACTTCACGCTGTGCGCAGACGCCACACCAGTTTGTTTGTACACCGCTCGGAAAATCGCCCATCCTCTACTTCCACAAATAAGATCTGAGATTGAGTCGATGGTGCGACAGACCATTTCGGCGGTGACCGTGCCGACAAGGTGGTGCTCCGGCATGGTTCCTGTCCAGAAGGCAAATGGCTCCATGCGGATCTGCGTAGATCTGACGCAACTGAACAAGTCAGTACAGCGAGATATACACCCGATGTCATCAGTGGACGAAAGCCTTGCAAAGTTGGGCAGCAGCAGTCTTCTCGAAGCTTGACGCCAACAGCGGCTTCTGGCAGCTTCCGCTTGACGACGAGTCGCTGCTGCTGACGACTTTCATCACACCACATGGTCGCTACTGCTTCAACCGGCTACCATTCGGGATCAGCTCCGCTCCGGAGATTTTCCAACGAACAATGTCGATCATTCTGGAAGGACTCGAGGGGGTCATCTGTCACATGAACGACATTCTCATTCACGCCACAGATCAAACAGAGCATAACAAACGCGTGGGAGCCGTTCTGGGTCGCCTTCAGGAGGCTGGACTCACACTGAACGCAAACAAGTGCGAGTTCTCCAGAAGCTCTATAACGTTCCTTGGTCACATTGTCGATGGCTTCGGCATTCAGGCCGACCCGCGGAAAACGACAGCAGTCACAAACTTTCCGACTCCAACGACGGTCAAAGAACTGCAACGTTTCATGGGCATGGTATATCAGATGGGAAAGTTCATCCCAGGGCTGGCTGAGTGCAATGAGCAGCTACGCCAACTAGTACGCAGCGACAATGTCTGGTTGTGGGGTGACGCACAGGAAAAGCCATTCCAGCGAGTGAAAAACGCTCTGGTCGCGCCCGAGACACTCGCCCATTACGACCAAAAACGTCCCACAATCATTGCAGCAGATGCCTCGTCGACAGACATTGGGGCGGTCCTGCTACAAGTGCAAGATGACACCAAGCGTCGTTCAGTTTGCTACGCGTCGCGATCGCTGAGTGACACTGAGAAACGCTACGCGGTATTCGAGAAGGAGGCCTTGGCAGAGACTCGGGCATGTGAAAAGTTCTCGAGTACGTGCTTGGGTTACGGCTCACACTCGAGACAGATCATCGTCCGTTAGTGCCATTGTTGAACACCACCGAACTATGCAAAATGCTGCCAAGGATACAACGGTTTCGCTTACGGCTGATGCGATTCGCACCGTACGTCCGGTACGTGCCGGGAAAGCATCAATCAACTCTCGCGTGCGCTGGTAGAAGCGCCCGCACCAGAGGACACACTGTTTGTCGCAGAAGTCGAAGCGTTCGCACAACAAACAGTGAACATTCTCCCGGCAACGAACAAACGCCTACGGGAAATAGTCGACGAGGAAAAGTAAACGAGGAATGCAGTAAAATCCGAGAATACTGTCTTCATGGGTAGCCGGCATATATGCCAAACCAGCAGCTACTTCGCCAATACTGGGAGAGCAGGAGCCATCTGGCGATCGTTGATGACATTCTCCTATGATGAACACATCGTCATTTCTCGAGCATTGAGACTGGACGTCCTTGACTGTCTCCACCAAGGGGATCAGGGCATAACGAAATGTCGGGCCAGAGCGCTTGCATGTGTGTGGTGACCGGGTCTGTCGACGATGTTCAAGGCAATGGTTTCAAAGACTTGTTCGAACTCCGTGGGCAAATGAGTCTCATCGTGATCGACTACTACTCGCGGTGGATCGAAAGCAAACGTCTCGACGACATGTCGTCGGAGAGCATAGTGCACGTGCTGAAGGAGATCTTCGCAAGACATGGTATTCCCGACATCATAATTTCAGACAATGGCCCTCAATTCAGTGCAGCGACCTTTCGTCAGTTCGCAATGCATTACGAGTTTGTGCATGTGACGAGCTTTCCGCGATACCCTCAGTCAAATGGAGAGGCAGAACGGTCAGTGCGCACGATGAAGAGGCTTCTGAAGAGGAAGGAAGATGTACACGTCGCTCTCATGGCGTACAGATGGACGCCGCTTCAGAATGGCCTGTCTCCGGCAGAATGCTCATGAGACGACGACTTCGCATTCTGCTACCCGTCCTTCCCAGCACTCTGAAACAGAGGGGTCCTGGCAACGAATCCCTGCAAAAGAAGGAGAACTTGCGTCGTTCCAACCAGCAGCATACCTTCAACTTGCGACACAAAGCGCGTGACTTGCCGACGCCACAGCCAGGCGATCCAGATTGGATCCGAGACCAAAATCGCCAAGGTCTAGTTGTGAGTCGAACACCTGAGCCTCGATCGTACTTGGTGAAGACCGACCTCGGCACTGTGCGTCGCAACCGTAGAGCGCTGGTGCAGACGACAGGGTCTCGCGCTGGTGACGACTCCGACGGTCAACGGACACTGCCTGCCCACTTCGCTACAACTGTTGTCCTCGCGACACCCGCTGCTGAGATGCCGCTGTCAGCTACACCAGCAGAGTGCTTCACGTCCTGCCAAAGATACATCTTCACTCTCTGAACCAGCGGCACCTGAAAGGGTGACTCGGTCGGGGAGAACGGTGAAACCACCAAAGCGTCTAGACTTGTAAAGTGCGTTACTTGTACTGGTCAGAATTATGAACACTAATAGCTGTTCAGACATTTAATTAAAGTTCACTTTTAATGTTAACTAATCAGACAACGGTTATGTCATACACACGTAATTCATTCTGACTTTCAGTGTTATTGTTTCTACGTATATGATGTTCAATATACTCGGTGGGAGGTGTAGCAACAGCCAATGTCGACCACCATGCTTCATGTTTGCATTTATCCCAATGCATTATGGGATACGACACGTGATGTCAATGTCAAGTTTATGTTGAATAAAGATGGTCCAGTGTCTATCAAAAACGACTCACGAATTCTATAGACACGTGCATAATGTTCTATTTTGCCACAGTTCGAGCACGTCTTTCCTCTGGCTGGGCAGTCGTTCTTGGAATGGGAAGCCGCTGTAGTGACAGGACTCATTGGATGAGTTTTCACTGGAAGCACAAGTGCGACGACCACGATGGCCACCACCTCGACGATGAGTGTTGCCTCGACGGCTGGGGCCAGGGGCAGTCGGCTGAGCAAGGCAAGGCTGGTGTCCGTTGTGAAGAGAGCGACCACTAGAATCACTGGAACCGCGTCAGCGATGACCTTGTTGTCCGCGACGTCATCAATAATCACGATTCACAATATAGACATTGACGGGGTCATGTTGTAGTTAGACACGAAGAAAAGTGTAATGTATTTTTGAGAAATTATTTTTTTAGAAAATTCACATGCTGTGATATAAGTGCATTTGAGTATGCAGATTTTCATGTGTGATTGTAGAAGATGTTGACTGTAAAATGGTGGATTTCTAGATGATTTGAATAAGCGGGAGGATATTTTGCAGCAATTTGCCTGTGTGACCTGTTTGCGGAGTAATGCTTGCCGGCATTTGTAAATATTGACGGGTGTCTCGCATACATGCATTAAACGAGAGCTAGAAGTATGCATTTAAAAAAAAATTACCAGCATGTCAATGAGATGATGATAACAGCAGGTGAGAAGTTTAAGACATTTTATAGGTCACTTTTTCTTATAATCAGACAAAACGTTAACATGGTCGCCTATGGGAAAACCAACTCTGTATTGACCTCTGACATCACTGGAGACGGTGTTGGCAGCAGCAGCATTCTCGATGACAGTCGCTCTGCTTTCGGAGAGTTCCAGATTGCGAGCTTCGTCTAGTACATGCTGGAGATTTAGATTGTCTTTCAGGGCCTTCCTGCGCACTGTGGAAGAAGTGCAGCCTTGAATGATTTGTCCAAGAATCTCCATGTTGACATCATGAAAGTCACAAAGGATTCTCATGCCTCTCAGATGAGTATGGAAAACATCGATCGAGCTCTCCCCTTCTTTTTGCCTGAATTTAAATGTCTTATAAGAAATTTTCTTTTTGGGAATGAAATACTCTTCCAGGAACTTCTTTAGCACTGCATATTTTCTGGGAATAGGGTTGTCTCCTTCAGTCATTGCGCCAACCCCTTTCTGTTCATCAGTCATGGAATCATATATTAATTTCGAAGACATCATCGATCCACCCCATAGTGGATTAATTAAGAGGGCTTTTTATGGCACCATCTCTAATATGTCAAGCGTACAAAGGAGGTTTTTGAATTTGGCTAGCCATTTATGCCATCTGGTGTCGGCTGTTGTCTCGTCCCCATAGACAATGAATTTTTCAAAAGGGGGTAGCGAGGGAATTACGTCGACGTAGTGCACAATTTTCGAGCGCGAACTTCCGGTGGTGAATTGGTTTGAATTTGGTTCCTAGTTTCCTAGTTGTTTCCAGTACTCGGCAACATTCTATTAACTGACTAGTCTGTATTTATTGTGGTTACAATGTTATGATCTTATGAGGTTTCATTCAACTAGCCAGCCTTTTTCAGAACATTATCGCCAAGCCGACCTTTGCTGGCACTGAGGGTGGTCACTGCCAGGGTGCTTGTCGTCCTCAGTGGTTCTTTTACGTCCCTAACTTACGAAAATATACGGATATTTGATCAAGATAAGTGATATTATTGAGTGTATAACATACATAACGTAATTATAGATATATAGGAAGCAATATTTTTTGTTAAAAGTTAGCTAGAGGGAGTAATCTAGGGTAGATTAAAAGTAGGCGATTTGCGAGCGATAATTGGGGACGTTAATGTAATCGGAACGTTGTTTACAAAGTGGGTCACTGGCGAAGTTAACGTAACGTGAACGACAATAGAATAGCGTTATTTGAGATAATCGATGTAGTTAGATGAGTAATTAAAACCTGAAATAACAACCTTTTAAAGTGTATATTAGTACACAGGAAACAGTCCTTGTAGCTAAGCCTAACTTGAATACATGCACATTTTCATCGACATCGTAACTAGGTAAGGCACGGTGTGTCACTGTGTGTTAAAAAATATAACTAACTTTAACCTAAACAATCTGGTGTAAATTGTACACAGAAAAGTCTTTTCAAAGACTATATAAAAACTATTTTGAACGTAAATAAATTCTGATATGGCACCTTGCAAGCGGCAACTCAGGGCAAAACGACACTTAGTTTGCAACGATTGCCAGAGCTGGGTGGATTTTGCGTTTTCTGGCTGTCCAAAATCATGGGCAGAGACCAAAGATGATGGATTCACCTTTCGGTGTATGGGGTGTTTGAGGGTGAAATGTATCATGAAGGAGGTATGTAAGTTGACGGATATAGTGAAGGAGATTGAGGTGAGACTCAACATAGAAATAGATGGAGCAGAGAGGGATGACGCGGAGAGAGTTGGTAATTCTACAGCACAGAAGGAGCTAGAAGAGAAGATGACAGGAGGGAAGGGGACAAGAGAAAACGCGACAGGAAAGAAGGGAATGGAAGAGAATATGACAGGAGAGAAGATGGCAAGAGGAAAATACAACAACCAGACATATGCAAACCGCAGGAGCTACTCCGAGGCAGTGATTGAGGGGGCAAGGAGAAAAGAGAGAGTGTTTATGGGCGATTCAATTCTGAGAAAAACAGACAAGACTATATGCGAGGGGAAGGACGTTGTTGTATGTCTACCGGGGGCTAGGATAGAGCATGTGACCGAAAGGATAGAGAAGGTATTGGGGCATGGCAAGGGAGGGTCTATACTAGTACACGTTGGGACAAATAATGCAGACAAGGAGGGAACAACTGGGATAGTAGAGAAGTACAGACATTTAGTGAGGAAGCTAAAGAAGACAAAAGTGGAACAGGTTGTTCTCTCAGGAATTTTGCCAGTAATGGGAGGAAGGGGGGCAACATACAGAAACTGTAAGAGGATGGCGATCAACGCATTAGTTGAGCAGATGTGTGCTGAAGAGGGCGTGGGATTCATAGATTTATGGGGGTACTTTGTTGGGTGACAAAATATGTACATGAGAGATGGTCTCCATCTAAGTGGAAAGGGGGCAGCAGTATTCTAAGAGAATCTGCTGCGATCTGTTGACAGTGGGACAGGTTGCATCTATTTAAACTAGATTCGCAGGGGGACTCGCAGAGAAGCCTGAAACTGGAGGCATAGATAAAGACAGCACAAATAATTCAGCACAGAACAGTCTGAAAACACTGTTCTGAAGCTGGATATAAATGTGTTTGTTTAAATGCAAGGAGTATAGTAAACAAAAGAAATGAACTAAACATTATGGTAGAAGATATTAACCCTCACATAATAGGTATAACCGAATCCTGGACCACCACCGATATATCAGATGCTGAATTGGGTCTGACAGGATATGGAAGAAGGGGAGGTGGAGTTATTTTATATATTAAAGAATCTATCCAGGCTTATGAAATAACATTAGACGGAGAAGCAGATTGCGAAGAAGCTGTTTGGTGTAACATAGTTACAGGAAACTCAACGGTAACGGTTGGATTAGTTTATCGAAGTCCAAACATAAGCATAGAAGAGAATGAAAAAATACAAAACGCTATAAGGGAAGTGAGCAAACGGGACTGTGTTATTATGGTGGATTTTAACCATGGGCATATAAAATGGAAATCTCTACAGAGTATGCGTAGTGAGGACCACAAGTTTTCAGTTTTAGTTCAAGATACTTTCCTTTCTCAACATGTGCTAGAACCATGCAACCAGGGGCGAGAATGTGTTAGACATAGTTTTGTCATGAGAATGAATTAATTGACAATGTCAAGTTATGTGAGCCACTGGGGAGTAGTGATCACAACCAGATACATTTTACCATCAAATTAAAATCAGAAAGGAATAGTAAAAAGCAGTATAGGAGAAATTTCCACAAAGGAAGGTATGAGGACATGAGGAAATATTTAGCAAAGATAGACTGGAACAACACACTGAAAAATAAGACAGAATGCTGGAATATATTAAAGAGTGAAATTAAGTGCATAGTCGATAAATTTGTACCCTTCAAAAAACAAGGGAAACGGTCCAAAAAGAAACACTTATCGAAAGAAGCCATTAGAAAAATTAAGTATAAACAAATGATGTGGAAGTCATATAGATGTACTAGAAATGACGAGGACTACAACAGTTATAAAGAAGCACTTAACCAAGCTACAGCTGAAATTAAAAATTCAAAGAGAAGCTACGAACAACAATTAGCTAGTAATATAAACCATGACGGCAAAGTTTTTATGCGTATGTTCGAAGCAAACAGAAAGTTCAGGGTAAGGTCGGTCCTCTAGAAGATAGTGCTGGAAATATAATATCAGAGGGATTCTTAATGGCAGAAGACCTGAATGAGTATTTTAGTTCAGTGTTTACCAGGGAAGATATTAGTTAACTGCCAGTACCAGAGGCTCAAGTTCAAGGGGGCAGATTCAGACTATTTAGTTAATTGTAACCCAAGAAATGGTAGCTAAGAAAATAAGGGCTATGAAGGATAATAAATCCCCTGAAGTGGATGGGATTCCGCCCAAACTACTACTGGAAATTGTAGAACAAATTAGCGTACCGCTTGCAACAGTTTTTAATTTGTCATTAGAAGAGGGAGTGGTTCCTTTAGAATGGAAAGAGGCAAACATTATACCGTTATTTAAAAAAAAGGTTCGATAAATAAGTAAGAGAACTATAGACCAGTGAGTTTAACATAAGTGATACGCAAATTATTAGAAAGACTAATTAAAGATCCCATGGTGGATTTTCTTGTTAAACATACTTGATAAACCCATCTCAACAAGGTTTTTTTTTTAAAGCGAGGTCATGCTTAACAAATATGTTATGTTTTTTGGAAGACATCACTAAGTGGGTAGATGAGGGATCATCAGTAGATATCGTCTACTTAGATTTTCAAAAAGCTTTCGACAAATACCACATCAAAGATTACTGCTTAAACTAAAGGCCCATGGCATAGGAAATGGTATAATAAACTGGATAGAGAAATGGCTGATTGACAGAAGACAACGTGCAGTAGTTGATGGGGAGGTTTCAAACTGGAAAACGGTATTGAGTGGGGTACCACAGGGATCAGTACTAGGACCTATATTATTCTTAATATATAGCAACGATTTGGATGATGAAATAACAAAACAAGGTGTTGAAATTTGCGGATGATACAAAAGTGTTTAGAAGGATTAAAAGTGATGGAGATAGACAGCACTTACAAGATGATCTTGACAGGTTGATCAAATGGTCTGAAAAGTGGCAAATGCTGTTCAATTTTGTGAAATGTAAATGCCTCCACACAGGATATGGGAACGAATATGTAGAATATACAATGGGGGGTACTGTACTAAGTACTACTGTAAAAGAAAAGGACTTAGGGTTAACCATTAGTGCTTATCTGAAGGTTTCAGAGCAGTGCGGAATTGCAGCTTCAAAGGGAAATCAAATCCTTCGATTAATTAGGCGAAATATAGCGTATAAGGAAAAAGAACTAATAATACCGCTGTACAAAACAATAGTGAGGCCTCATTTAGAATATTGTATACAAGCGTGGAGGCCATATCGCAAGAAGGACATAGATATGCTAGAAAGAGTACAGAGGAGAGCGACTAAAATGATACAAAAACTGAAGGATCTTAGTTATGAAATTCGCCTAAAAGAATGTGGTTTAACAACACTAGAGACGCAGGTTCAATCCCAACACCAAACCATTGATTTTTTTTAATGTTTTCACGAAGTAATATAAACAAAATAATTTTTATACTATGATGCACTGTTTGTAAATATTTTTGTAGTAATTATTTATTCGCCACAAGAATGAAAATATGGTAATTATATGTAACGATGTTTCTAAATTTCATTTATCCAGATAGATCACCATTTGTTTTCACATATATAATTACAATACATTACCGTACAATATATATATATATATATACAGTTAATCAATTATATATTCATTACATTGTATTTGTTTGGATAAATAACATTTAGAAACATCGTTATATAATTCCCATATTTTAATTTTTGTGGCGAATAAATAATTATTACAAAAATTTAAAAATATTTACAAACAGTGCATCATAGTATAAAAATGATTCGGTTTATATTACTTCGTGAAAACATTTTTTTTTAAATGTAAAAAAATCAATGGTTTGGTGTCGGGATTGAACCGGCGTCGCCCGATTACAAAATAAATGCGAAGGAACCAAAATCTTTACCAACTGAGCTAGCAACAGAAATTCGCTGACTGATTTAAGTTGTTATGATAAATTGTACAACTCCTCCTTCATACATCGATATTCTAGTGATATTATAAGATTATACACTTATACACGTTACTTTCTGTAGCTGGATACAATATATGTTTGTTACGTATGTTTATTGGTGTAGATTATCTCCCGTTGGTTGCATCCGATATAATTATTCTAAAAACGTGCCCAAGCTCGGCGAAACCTAGTCGACGTGTAGGCCCATTCATTGTTTTGAATAAAATTTGATTCATGTGGAACCGTAGGATAATTGCTTGTTCCTCTATGATGACTAGTGTTTGTATTACATCGGAATATCGCATAATAACTAATTTTGACGTTCGTTTCGATCCGAAAGCTATCCTTGTAAACATGCTCTGAATGCATGGAAAGGGTCGGCCTGATGCGACTATGGGTTATATGTGACGTCACATCTCGGCATCCCGAAAAGCGCGCCAAAAATATGCATATTCGAAAATGTCCGGATGCACAGCATACAATGAGGAATTTCTAATTTATTGATTTTTTTTTTTTGGCTTGGTGGACATGGAAATAGATAGCAGGATGTAATGTAATATGAATTCAAGCCATAGATGTATTTATTCTCTTTAAGAAAGATAGAAGGACTAGAGGACATGAAGTTACATTAGCAAAGGAGCAGTGTAGATTATATATAAGAAAGTTCTCATTTTCACAAAGGACTGTAAATTAATGGAACATATTATCTGCTGATTGTGTGGATGTTAGTAGCGTGAATATGTTTAAAAATTAAATCGACACATACCTCAGAAGGGCGGGATACACATAAGTAGTAGGTAGGGCCATCTGGTGTATGATTCTACGGGGTCTTTGCACCCCCATGGCTCAAATCTAAGATGGCCTTTCGTCGGGTATCTATACTTGTATGTATGTGTGTGTAGTCACTTGACCGGATGTAGGGGACCCCCTGGCGGAAGAGAGTGGAGTGAGTATCCAATGACGTCCCATCGTGTATAAGGAAGATAGAAACGAAAGAACAAAGAGGAAAGTGTTAAAAGGTGGGTCATTAGACATAAAGAGATCAAAGAGGAAAGTGTAAAAGGTGTGGAAAGGTGGGTCATTAGAGATAAAGAAGTATACTGAAGCATCTATTACGAAAGTTATATGTGTGTATATAAGAATAAGTGTTCCTATCTTGTATCGTGTATAACGAGCATAAAAGGTGTTGAAAGGCAGGACATTAGACATATAATGTAATGTATAAGAAGTATAATGAATGATGTATTGATAATGTGATATATGCATGTATGTATGTACGAAAGAATTAGTCTACCAACAAAACAACATATTTTCAAAGTTTAAATATTTTAATTAATCATATCGTTGAAACCTTCGTCCTCGAAATCTGAAGAACAATCCAGCCAGTTTTCACGATCCCCCGTGTCGATTGGTGATGGAGAAGGCCGGTCATACAAAGGACTTGCTGGTTCTATGACGGGACGTGTAGCCAGCAGCTCTCTCAAGACAGTTGTAAATAGGAATGAATGATTATCACGTAACTCTTCCTCCCTGAAACATACATTAAAACTTTTAAACTGTAGGAATAAGACGTTAAAACTACACCTATTATATATATATATATATTAATAATAATAATATGAAATAGTGATATTAGTATTAATAAAAGTAGGTATATAATTGTTGAAAACTTACGTCCACTCACTGTCGCTGGTACTGTCACTGGCACTGTCGCTGGCACTGTCGTAATCAGACCTACAATATGATATAGACAATTGCTATATATATATATATGCAGAAGAAGAGGTAACGACGTTACAGAAATAGGGGTTATATACACACGTCACAGGTAGTTTGCGTGAAGAACACTGTATAAATATCCATATGAAATCGATCGAATGAATAAAAGCAAAGATAGAAAAATACATAGCTATATACTGTAATGAATGAAAGTACTTACATTTGCACACAGGAAGCATCACGGAGGACCCATTGTGCTCGAAGTTCGGTCCAAGGTATTGGAGAAGACGTCATTGTTGGTTGTGAATGGAATGGAATGATTCGAATGTAAGAAACGAGATATATATATATAGGGTAAACGATATGCAGACACTGTATAAAGATAGGAACCACCTGGCAACGTGCAAAGTTTTAAAGTTTGCAGAAACACTGTGGAAAGTTGCAAAGTACAAACCGATAACAGTCATATGACATAGGGAGCAGCCGACGATAAGCGCGTGATGTTCCAAAGGACACAGACAACAATATAACAGTCATAGGAAACAGCTGACGATAAGCGCGTGATGTCCAAAGAACATAGACGACAATGTATGTTGTGGAGTGCACCTTATAGGAACGCTGACTATGCAGGCGGTTACACAATAAAAACTCTGCTGTAAGTACACGCGGTCAGAGCTAACTATTGGAGAACATATGGTGCTCAGCGGTAGCTTGGACATACAAATCAGAGGTGCCGGACACTACCTATCAAATTTCTATCCGTGTGATATACATATATGGGGCGAAGACTTTTCTTGTGCAGAAGCAGCATATCAATTCCGAAAATCAATACATTTAATGATCACGTCACAGCGAGGAAGATTCAGACTGCGCGCAGTCGAAATATCTGAGTAAACGCATTCAATGGAAGTCAGACCGGACTGCTATGTGGCTTGCACAACGCCGATCCGTAATGTACGCGATAGTATCTGTGAAGTTTCGTGCGTTTAAGCTACGTCAACGCTTGCTTGCTACAGGAGACGCGCGTCTTATCGAAAACGTACCTAGTGCTGAAGGGTATTGGGGTAAGAGTTCGAAGCGTAACGAAGCAGGTAAAAATATACTGGGTGGTATTCTCATGCAGGTGAGAGACTTCAAAAGACAGTGCTTTAATAATACAATCAACAGTGTTTAAATTGGTGCTCCATACGGCTCACATAAGACGCACAGTAAAAAACAACAACAGAGAGTCACACAGTGCGTCTGGGAAGTTCAGGGACACATGATATCATGGCACGTGGTCGATGCCTGGAGGGAGCACGCGTCTGGGAAGTCCAGGGACGCATGATGTCATGTCACGTGGCCGATGCCTGTAGGGAGTGATTGTGTATATAAGACCTACCGTACATCTAGTAGAACAAACACTCTCTCTCTCTCTCTCTCTCTCTGATTCGTCGCTGTTCGAAGACCTTCACTCACACCGACTCCTGCACGACAAGATGGCGGCGCCTAGTCACCTTAACGCAAGCCCTGAGCAACTCGACCTGGCAGCACTCGAGAAAGTAAGTGACGGATTGTATGCATTCGAGCGCCCACTCACACTCGTAACAAGGGCTCTGTCAACTAAATATATATGTTATCCAGCGTGTCGGCGCTGTATCCGCAAAGTACTGGTCGAAATGAAAGGACACCACAGTGCATGTCCGGTCCGTGGGCGACAGAAAGGGGCCCCGGTATACAAATACGCTACGGGTATCTTGCAAGGGCACGGATTTGTGGGTGACAGGGTTCGATCGTGTAGTCCAGCGGGTCGTAGGGGGACTGTCGGCAACCGACTATATGTCATTGAAAAGCGAGGACGAACGCTACCAGGCATTGAGTATCCTACGCGGACAACAGTGTAGGGTGACAATCAGGAAAACAACAAAATCAGGGTACGTGAACTACACCGTGACGGTCCTGGAAATTATCAATCCGTAAGTCCCGTCGGTCCAGTGCAGCCACCTGGTGAATAGTGAAGGAGGTAGTGTCTGGTGTTACCGTGTGGCGCTAGTGACGCTACTGTATGGTTGCCGGAAGTGTAGTCGTAATTTTCCTTTGTCGTGTTGTTGATGTAGTTGTCCCCACCGTCGTTTGTTGTATACGAAGACGTGTCCGCGTGGTTGAAAGCGACACAGGATACATCGCGGGAAGGGTCTCGAAGTGTAAAACGTCGTGTGACTTACTCTGATGATATAACCAACGACGACGAGGCAAGTGTTCTGGTGTGTGGGGACTGTACGTGGTCGAGCGATGATGAGTATGATGATGTTGATGTTGTTGATGTGAAAGTGGAGGAGGAGGACCGTAGGCGTAGTGACTTACAGGAGATGGAAACGAAGGTGAACAGCATACGAACGCATACGGCGGAAATATATAATGAATTTCAGGAGACGAAAGCGAAGGTGAACACCATCCAAACGCGTGTAGAGAAGATGATAGATGATGATGATGATGACGTCACAGAGCTCTGTAGTGACATACAGGAGACGGAAGCGACGGTGCATGCCAACCAAACGCGTACGGAGACAGTGAGTAGTGAATTACAGGAGATGGAAGCGAAGGTGCATGTAATTCAAAAGCGCACTGAGAAAATGATAGACGAGCAACTATTTATGTCTACTCTAACCGCCGCCTGCGTGCGCTACACAGCTAACTCACTGTGTCGTCGTTATGCAGACAGGCAGAAGGAGCTGTACATGATTGAACCCTCACGTATCGATAAGGAGCTGTACATGGATGATCGGTCACGTATTTATAATGGTCTCCGTATGACAGTGACCGAAATGGCGTGTGCATCGCACACACCGGGATGGGCTATCGACACTATACCACGGGTGAAAAAGAGCCTGCGTAGTCGAGGTATAACCGTAGTGACTGAGCAGGAAGCCGGGGACAGGACCATGAGGAGACGAGAGGGACCGATGACGGAGGAAATGACGGACTGGAAGTTCTTTCATACAACAGCAGTCGATGCCGTTGTTCGTTTCGTGTCCAACGAACTGTGGCGTGCGTTCGAAGGTGAACAAAACGACATGTTCCGCATAAACGGTCAGTTGATATACGACAGCGTGAGGTGGTCAGTAGCCCATTACAGGTATGAGACGGATGCGCCGGAGTGGACACGTGACTCCATAACACGTGTGCAAGCCATCCTGCGTATGCGTGGTATAGCTCTGTTGAAAGAAGAAGAAGAAGATTTTGTCGATAAGTAAACAGAGTGACACACTATGAAAATTTAGTATTGTTGTTGTTAACAGGACGCCGGTGCTGCTCCTAGCGGACTAGGTCGTACACGGGACGCCTATAGCAACCCACCGTGGCCCATGGTACCCCTCCAGGCAGTGCCACTGAAAAAGATACCGCGTCGATCCCGTGTCGACGTGTCGTTACGTCGCGCTCTATTGATACACCGGCATGAACAACAGCAGCTTCACATGTCATCACCACCACTGGATATGACGTGTGACGATGTCACGTCACCGGTAACAACGGACACACCTCTCGAGATGACATGCGATGACGACGACGACGACGACGATTATTATGACATCACCATCTCGTCGTCGGAGTACGCAGCCCTGCGTAACGACACTTCGACGCTCGACCTAGACCCCCACGGTCATCTGATCTGGTCACGAACGTCTACCTCTCTTCCTGGGGTGTCTACAAAACCGTTCGTAGGAGTACGCAAAATGGATATAGAAATCGAACGTTTAGTCGGTGTAGTACTGGAGACCACCTCAACGTATACCGTGAATGAGGCTGTACGCCTGATATGCAATGAAGTTGCGCGTAACATTATCCGCGATGAACACGTGGAGTACATATCCAAAATTATCCGTAACAAACATGATCCTATGCAACATAACATACTGTAAAGCTCGTTGATATAACATAGCTAGCCGGTGACATATAAAAGAGGAAATGCGCCCCTACGTCAGTTGGGGTCAGAGGCGCCTCTATATGTCACAGTAGTAGTAGTAGTATAGTAGTATAGTATAGTAGTAGTGATCGATTTGTTTGTACGTTAATATAATAAAGATACATGTAATCCTGGGATCTGGTGTCTGTTGTTCTTTCATATAAACGAGTGACTTTGCGGTCGAACACACGCTGATAGATATGTACCTGTACACACACACACACCCACACACACACACACACACACACACACACACACACACGCTGATAACAATATACGTAGCCACGCCCCTCACTCACGCTGATAACTATATACGTAGCCACGCCCCTCACCGTCCATAGGACGTCACTCAGTATATAAAAACATGCAAGGAGCTCGCATATGACAGTTGTAGATAGATACACGATGAAGCAACACTCATGTCGCCACTGTGGAAACGTCGTCGCTACATACGACGACTTACAACGTCACATCGACCGGATGCATACATTCCAGTCACCGCGAGGCCACGACGATCACGCCTACAGCAAACCTCCGTCGCGAGTGGCGCCATCTGAAGAACCACCGAGAACCACGAAGCACCGCTGTCCGACATGTGAAAGAGACTTCACGAGACGACAGGACCTGGTATGTTACACGAGGACGCCGTGCAGACCGCAGAAAAGCGATACACACCGCTGCGAGAGGTGTGCACGGGAGTTCACTAGACGTGACAGTCTGTTACGTCATGTCAGGTCGGTATGCAGCAGACGTGTAGAGGTCACCGACCCGCCAACACCCATGCGAGCGAGACGCGTAGAGCGACCACGTAACGATGACGACGACCCCATACGTCCTCCGCCCCGACTACACCAATGGGTATGCGAGATGGTAACGAATGTCACCTTCTTCGTCAACCACATCGTAGACCATCCAATAGGATGTGTGGACGAGGTACATCAAACGGAACAAAGCCGTCATCGGATTGGAAAGACCACTCCACGACAGCAAGAGTTATACCGACAATCTGTGTCTCTTCCGGTGCCTGGCTCTGCATCGTGGATGCGACCGACGCAACCTGGAACCCACTGCGAAGGCACTCTACGCGAAGTACGACCGAGACGGAGTGGCCTTGAAAGAGTTTGCCGGGGTGACGATGGACGATCTCTATCGCATCGAGACCACCTTTAAGACCAACGTGTGCGTCTACACTCTCGTCGAACCGGAAGAAGAAGGCGGAAAGGCGACTGCCGAACTCGTACGCCGTTCGTTGTGTCACTATCCCGAAACTTTGTACGTCAATCTCCACGAGACACACTTTTCATATATACAAGACGTGAACATGTACTGTCACTCGAATCGATGTAGGAAGTGTGGCGACTCCTATGGAAACGCGCATCCAAACTAGAGAGACACGAGCGCACGTGCCCAGGAGGCGTGCGAAAGATCTATCCCGGCGGCGTCTACCGTCCTTCGCCGACAGTCTTCCAGTGGTTGGACGATGAAAACATTTGCGTTCCCGAGTGGTTGCGCTACTACCCCAATCGCGCCACCTTCGACTTCGAGTCCTGGTTCGATACGTCACACCTTCCATCGGACAGCACCAAGGTCCACTGGGTTGCTCGTCACGTACCGTTGAGCGTGTCCCTGGCGAGTAACGTACCCGGATTCGAACAGGTGCAATGTCTCATCACGGACGGCGATAGCAACAAGTTGGTATCCGACATGATGACCACCCTTCAGTCTGTGAGCGAAGTAGCCTACTAAGCCATCATAGACGAATACGAGGGCGTCCTCCAAAAACTCGCGGAGGCTATCGTGACGTGGGACGAACAGGAGGTACACGCCACGGAGGGGGACAAAGAGTCACGGCGACAACCGACCAATCCCTACAAAACACCCATGGGTCAATTGTTCGGTTGGCTTCATCAGTTGCCCGTCATCGGTTTCAACTCGGGCAGGTACGATTTGAACGTTGTCAAACAGTTCCTGGTACCCTACTTCCTGTCCACAAAGAAAGAATCAGAGGACGAAGATAGAGAGGAGGACAGGAGGAGGATGCCGGAACGTTTCGCGTGATCAAACGCGGCAACACGTTTATGTGTCTATCGACGGACGACCTGAAATTCCTCGACATTACTCATTATATCGCCCTGGGATTCTCGTACGACAAGTACCTGAAAGGGTACGGTCACGAAAGGTCACTTCCCGTACGAATACATGGACAGCTTGGAGAGACTCGACGACACCGCTCTACCTCCCAAAGAGGCCTTCTTCAGTCGACTGAAGAACGAAGGTATACCCGACGACGACTACACACGATGTCGGGAGGCGTGGCGTGACAACGACCTGGAGACGTTGCGGGACTTTCTCGTCTGGTACAACAACAGGGACGTCGTGCCGTTCTTGGACGCCATCGCCAAACAGTTCGACTTCTACCGGCAACGCGGTCTCGACATGTTCAAACAAGGGATCAGTATACCCGGTTTGACCTTGACCTACCTATTCTACTACGTGCCGGAGAAGACCTTTTTCACGCTCTTTAAGGAGAAGAACAAGGACGTCCATCAGCTCGTGAGAGAGAACATCGTCGGAGGTCCGTCACTCATCTTCACCCGACATCACGAGAAGGGGGTCACGAAGATACGTCGGAACGACTACGGAGATGCAGCGCGAACGTGTCAGTCCATTGTCGGCTACGATGCAAACGCATTGTATCTGTGGTCGTTATCGCAAGAGATGCCGACGGGATGGTACACGCTACGACGGGGAAAAAAGGAGTTCCGACCCGAACCGGCACAGCCCACAGTTCAGATAGCCGCCGAATGGCTGACGTGGGAGTCCGAAAGCACGGGACGCGCCATACGTCACCAGTCCAACGGACGAGAGAAGCGCATCGGTAAACTGTTGGTGGACGGTTGGTGCAGCGAAACGAAGACTGCCTATCAGTTTCACGGATGCTTCTACCACGGCTGTCCTTGCACCGGTCGAGAGGTCAACGAGGTCAACGGGAAACCTATGACGAACCTGCTCGCCGAAACGCGAAAGAACACGACCTACCTTCGTCACTTTGTGACGGTCGTCGAGATGTGGGAATGCGAGTGGAAGGTTGCGAGACGCGATCCGTGCGTGAAACAGTTTCTGGACGTGACCTTTTGTCGGCGCCGTCGACAAGTGCGCTGGACAATGACGACACAACAGATACTGACGGGCGTATGCAACGGTAGCGTGTTCGGTATGATTCAGTGCGACATTCGTATACCGGAGGAAATGCGCGCGCACTTTGCCGAGATGTAGCCTATCTTCAAGAATACAAACCTGACCCGCGATGACCTGGGGCCGTTCATGCGTCGATACGCCGAAGAACACAACATCATGGCAACCCCGCGTCGCATGCTCGTCGGGAGTTATCGCGGGGATAAGATCTTGCTCGGCACACCTCTGTTGCGATGGTACCTCGAGCACGGTCTCGAGGTGACGTACGTCTACCAGGTCATCGAGTACACACCGGTCGCCTGTTTCCGACGATTCGGTGAGGCGGTGTCCACTACACGTCGCGAAGGAGACGTCCACCCCGACAAGACCATGATAGCGGACACCAACAAACTTATGGGGAATTCTTCCTTCGGGAAATTCATCACCAACGTCGATAAGCACCGCGAAGTCACCTACTACACGGAGAAGAGGGCGTCGTTCGCGATCAACGATCGTCGCTTCCGTCAACTCGACGTCGTCACCGACGATGCGTACGAGATCGAAATGCACAAGCGTACCGTCAAATACACCCTGCCCACGCACGTGGGATTCTTCGTGTTGCAGTGGACCAAACTGCGCAAGTTGGAGTTCTACTACGATTTCATGGTCAGGTACGTGGACCGTCCGCTGTTCGAGTACTGCGAAACCGATACGGACAGCGCCTATTTGGCTCTGACCGGAGAGTCCGTCGACGACCTCGTGACCCCGTCACTGCGCGAACACTACTTTTGACACCGGTCCGAATGGCTACCATCCGAATGTTGCGTCGATCATCAGAACGAGTACGTGCGCTGTCGACTGGCCGGACGTCCGTGGAGCGGTACCGAACCGTGTTGCAAGGCGCGCAGGGCGTACGACAAGAGAACACCGGGGCTCTTAAAAGTCGAATGGTCCGGCGACTGTTTCCTGGTTCTGTGCAGCAAGACCTATTATTGTCCGGGTTCCGTCGATAAGTACAGCACCAAGGGACTGAACAAATGACTCAACACCATCGACAAGCAGGCGTTCCTGGACGTGCTGACAAATCGTCGGAGCGGAAGCGGAAAGAACAGCGGGTTTCTTGTGAATCACTCGTCCGTGCTGACGTACATACAGGAACGTGCGGCGTTGACCTACTTCTACGCCAAGCGCGTGGTCCACGACGACTGAGTCACCGCGGGTCCGGTGGACGTGTAGTAATCGATTGCCGTGTATGCCGAACCACTGCTGACACGATGAGGAAATGCGCCCCTACGTCAGTTGGGGTTATAGGCGCCTTTAGCTGTCACGCGGTTAGTAGGCAGAACATCAACAACAACAAAAAATAACACTATTTAGACAGATGGCACGCAATCGATAGTCATAGTACACCACGGACGCGAGAAGTCGTAGGAGTAGCACTAGTGGTAACAGTCGGAGTCTTGTACGTATTGTGGTGTTACGTTCCCTTCCTTCGATCGTTCTCGTGGTGGTGCGATTGCGTCGTCGTCTCTAATGTCACAGCGGAGGACAACGCGACATTGTCGAACGGCTACTAGATGGACACGCGGTGGAAACATCCGTTCAAGTGCATCGTTGCGGGTCCGACGGGCTGTGGTAAGAGTACGTTCGTGACGCGCATGCTACATCACGCCGCAACGATGACCGATCCGCCACCCGAGACGATCACGTGGTGTTACGGAGAATGGCAGAGCGCCTACGCGTCCATCGACATCGACCTGGTACGCTTCGAGAAAGGCTTGCCGAGCGGCGCGTTCGATGCGTCGACGCGTAACCTCGTGGTCATCGACGATCTGATGGCGGAAACTGACGAACGGGTCACGACCTTGTTCACGAAAAAGAGTCATCACCAGAACACGTCCGTACTGTACCTCGTGCAGAACCTGTTTCCGAAAAACAAGGAGTCGCACGATCAGTCTGAACGCGCAATACATGGTGGTCTTCAAGAATCCTCGCGACGCGTCGCAGATAGGTCACTTGGCGCGACAGATGTATCCGGGGCTCCTAAAGTTTGTACAGGACGCGTTTAAAGACGCCACGACGCCACCGTACGGCTATCTCCTCATCGATCTGAAACAGGACACGCCCGACGACATGCGACTGCGCACGAGCGTCCTTCCCGACGACGGCGTTCAGTACGTGTACCAACCTAAGGTATAAGACACCCGCGCACGCGCCTCGTCTCTTCAGTCGCAGCATGTCAGAGGTCGCGAAGGGACATACCACAGCATGTCCGAGCTCGTGAAGAGACACCTCCTCTGCATACAGGCGCTGAACAGGTACAAGAGCACGAAATTGAGACGAGCCATCATCCGAAACGCCGACGCAGATATGTTGTGTGCACTAGCCGAGTGTGCCTACAACATCTTGAAGAGGAACATTCCCTTGACCGACGCGCAGAGACGCCATTTGCGTAGGTACAAATCAAACCTGCGCGCCTTGGCACGGAGAGGCGTACCGGCGGCGAGGAGACGTCGCATCTTGCTACAGGGTAATAACCAAGTTGGAGCGGGACAGTCGGGCGGTTTCCTGTCGGCTCTGCTAGCACCGTTGGCTGGTGCCGTCTTTCTACCCTTGCTCAAAGAAGTGCTACTCAAGTAGATGGAACACGCCCGGAAGATGGCCTTGGTAGATCCGCGATTGTTGGACAGTCTTCGCGCACCGCCGACGGATAACCTGGGATGCAAGGTGCAGGCCCTCGACAACGAGATGCAAACCATACTCGACAGACACGATCTCACCGACGGCGACAAGGTCGTCATGTATAATCAAGTGCTGCAACGCTACAACACGTTTGCCGATCGACGCATGCGCGAACAGGTGCGCGTGACGACGATGAGCAACAAAGATTTGCCAGGTTCCCCAGTGGCCACGGCGGCGGCTGCGAATGCGGCGCCGACCCCGCTAGAGGCGGGGGCGGGAGGTATAGAAGCGGAAGTCGTCGACAGCGTTCCCAAGGCGCTCCAGCCCAAAGCCAGACGACTGATGGTACTCCTGAAACGCGACGTCGCGTGGAGTGCGCGCGGCGAGCTCATGCACAAAGGAGTAGCGGTACCCGGAAGTAACGTGGTGGACCTCGTGAACGATGTGTTGCGCCACCAGCGCAAGACCGTCGGTGATCTGACGGGATGGCAGATGTTTGCGCACCAACTCGGCGACATGAATCTGCCCATGGAGTTGGTGGGTAACGAGGCCAGGAGACTCCACATTCAACAGGGCCAAAGGAAGAGTGCAGTGGCGGCGGAGGCAACACGATCGCCAGGTAGAGCGCGTCGAACGCTGCAGTGGACACCCCTCGCACGGAGACGAATGGACCCGTCCACCCTACCCACGCCACCGTCGGAAGGCAAGAAGACGTGGGAGCGTCTGTAATAAAGGAGGCGCACCGGTCCCAATCGACAGCATAATGTGCGATCCACCAGACAGTCTAACACGTCTGTTTACCGGCGTCGCTTACGCCGGACTTCCCATTGTGTGCGGGATTACCATCGATCATATCATCCGTACATCTTCATGGGCCGCCATCGTAAACGGCTGCAGGACGTCTACTTCGATCCCGCCAAGGTGGGGAGTTACGGGGGAATCGAGTCGTTGCGCCGAGTCGTCGCCTTCCAACCCATACGGCGCGTACCGAGAAAGGTCGTCGAACAGTGGCTATCGGAACAGAACGCCTATACCCTGCACAAACCGGTCCGAGTGCGTTTCCGACGGCGACGCGTGGTCGTCGGCGGCCGGAATCAACAGTGGCAGGCCGATCTCGTCGACGTGTCCAGTCTGAAACGAGACAACGACGGTACGACGTTCCTACTCACGGTGATCGACGTCTTCTCGAAAGTCGCCCGATGAGGTCTGGAATTCTTTAACCGTGGCGTTCGGAGAGTATTGGAAAAGCACGGTATCCAACACTTCTTCACCTACAACGAAGAGACCAATGCGTGCATCGTGGAACGCTTTAATCGCACAAAGACGCGCATGTGGCGATACCTGACGAAACACGAGACATGGCGATACATGGCCGTCCTTCAGGACCTGGTACGCTCGTACAACGACACACCTCACCGCAGCATCGGTATGACTCCGTCGCAAGTGAATGCGGCGAATCAGGAAGAGGTGTGGCAGCGCCTGTACGGCGGTCAACACGGCAAGGGTGTGCCCAAGTATCACGTGGCGGATCGCGTGCGTATCAGCAGGGTCAAACAACGTTTCGATAAAGGATACACGGCGAATTGGACCGAAGAAATTTTCACCATACACGAGGTGCATCCGTCAGATCCACCCGTCTATCGCCTCACGGACGATCTCGGCGAAACACTGGACGGTACCTTCTACGAACCGGAGTTGCAGAAGGTGACGGTTCCTGCCGATAAACTGTACCGCGTGGAATCGATAGTGCAGCGACGCAAGGTGGGCAGGCGACGGGAGGTGTTGGTGAAATGGTTCGGATACCCTTCGAAATTCAACAGCTGGATCGATGCCAAGGCTCTCGTCGGCTATAAAGACTAGTCACGTGTCCGCCTCGTTATCAATCGTCCACTCATGACGGACGAGACGACATCACGAGTCACCGTTAGCGACGTCGACGTAGAAGAAGAAGAGGACGAAGTCGACGCCGCCGCTCCGCCGCCGCCACAGAAAGAGAGGACTCCGTGGTACATATTCGGTACCGCATTTCCCAAAGAGCAGATCGTCTTTCTGTGTCAGGTCGTCGTCTTGTACACGGTCATCTTTGTCAGCATCTACAACCTGTCGTTCGGACACCACGCGAATCCGACTCTGTGGACGGCGCTGTTGAGCAGTTCGTTGGGTTATCTGCTACCCAGCCCGACGTTGAAAAATGACAACAAGTGATTTCTATCTCACGTTGCCTAGCAATGCTTCCATGCACACGCACCCCGGTAACACGCTAACCCACTACGTCACGTCTCTACCGCGACGTATCATACTACTACCGGGACAATGGGAGTGTGGACTGGTGGAGATACAGTACCCGCACAGTTGGCACAACGTCGTAGACGCCGACACGGAGTTCGCTGTAACGCAGCTGATAGACGAAGAGGAGAACCCGTGGCCCATGCTGACGAAGACTACTAGAATCGAGACCGGACACTATAAAGATCAGTGGTCACTCATCTTCGCCATTAACGCCGCTCTACGTCACTTAGCGGGGTTGGGACGGGTGAAACTGAGCTACAACATCATCACGCGTAAGATAACAGTGCACATGCCACCGAATACCATCTTCCACGCTGCTATTCTGACCACCGTTCTCGGCTTTCGAACCGATACGCTGTCGGCTCTCCCGAAGGATCCCGCGAATCCCGACATGAAGGTGTATATCACGGAAGCTGACACCGAGGTCAACATGGCACGAGGGCTCGAATCGCTCTACGTCTACACGGATGTCGTGGAACCTCGAGTTGTCGGTGACAGCCTCGTACCACTGCTGCGTATCGTCCCGGTGAGCGGTAACCACGGCGACGTCGTGTCGAAGTCCTTTGACAAGACTCACTACGTACCCGTGCTCTACAAAGAGTTTGGCACGATCGAGATAGATATAAGAGACGACACCGGACAACGCGTGCCATTCGAGGTCGGTAAGGTGACGGCGACACTTCATTTCCAACGGCGACGGACGGCACTGTTCTAGAGAGATGAATTACAACGACTACTACACTCGTCAAGCGGGCGGTGCGCTTCCCTATTTCGCGGGTGCCCGATACCAACGAGGATACGGACTGGGAAGTCTATTCGGATGTCTTGCGTAGCATCATGCCGCTCGTCAAGAGAGGTGCCGTGGCGTTGGGAAGGAGAGCGGTGTCGACCAGCGCGCGCATAGCCGACGACGTCCTGTCGGGTCAGAACATCAAAACGGCCGCTAAACGTCGCGACACCGCTGCCGGTAGAGACATGATGAGCGACCTCTTGACCCCTGGCGAAACAGCAGCGTCGTGAGGCCGATATATTCGACGATGGTGTTCGTGCATAAACTGTCGTGTGAGGGCCTCAAGAGCGAGCTCGATCTCTTCACCGTGCCTCCGACTCAGACCAGCATCATCGATAGTCACACGGTACAACACCAACCGATGTCGTCGCTCGATTCGGGCGGGCCGATCGAATTCGTCATACCCGGTTCCGGAGACGATTACGTGGATTTCCCCACGGTGCTACACGTTCAGGCTAAGGTGACGCGTACCGACGGAGCCGACCTCGACGCCGCCGATCCCGTCGGTCCCGTGAATAACTGGCTCCATTCGCTCTTCAGTCAGGTCGACGTCTACCTGAACGGAACGCTCGTGACTCCGTCGACCAACACGTACCCGTACCACGCCTACATAGAGACGCTGCTCAGTTACGGCGACGATTCCAAGGAGACGCAACTGACGAGTCAGATGTGGCACAAGGACACGGACAATCGAATGGACGCCGTCGAAATAGCCGCCGGCAATGCAGCCAACGCCGGGTTAGTCGCCTGACGCAACATGATCGCCCAGAGTCGCGTGGCCGACATGATCGGTCGTCTCCACGTGGACCTGTTCCTACAGGATAAATTCCTCCTCAACGGCATCGAGGTCAAGATACGTCTGGTGCGCAGCAAGGATTCGTTCGCGCTCATGGCAGGCGGCGCCAACCCCGACTACAAGATAAAGATCGTCAACGCCACACTGTTCGTCAAGAAGGCCACCCTGAATCCCAGCTTGCAGATGGCTCACATCAAAGCCCCCGCAAACAACACCGCCAAGTATCCGATGCGACCCGTCGACTGCAAGGTCTACTCCATTCCCACAAGTATCCGCTCACACACGCACGAGAATCTATTTCTTGGCACTCTTCCGAAATCTCGTGCTGTGCTGCATCGACAACGACGCCTACAACGGAAGCTACGCCAGAAATCCATTTCACGCTAAAAACAACCACATCAACTTCCTCGCCGTGTACGTCGACGGACGACAGATACCCTCCAAACCTGTTCAGCCAAATTTCGACGACGATCTCTTTGTCAGGTGCTACCACAACCTGTTCACCTCGACCGGTAAGGTGTGGCAGGACGAAGGCAACGGCTTGTCTCGCGCCGACTTCCGACATGGCTACACCTTCTTCGGATTGGACCTCACCCCTGATGCCTGTGACGACTGCTGCTTCCATCTGGTACAAAAGGGCAACCTGCGCATCGAGATTCATTTCCGCGACGCGCTGACGACCACCGTGAACGTCATCGCCTACGCCGAGTTCGAGACCGTGCTGGAGATCGACAAGAGTCGCAACATCGTCTACGACTACTGATGGAAACCCTGCAGCTCGTCCATCTACTCACCCACGATTCGCACGCCCGTGTCAACATCCGTGGGATCGTACCCAAAAACGTACTACTCACACTCCAGATCGACGCTTACCCCGTCGCCTTCGTGTGCAGCACGGACGACCTGGGTAAACCCGGTGAACATTGGATAGCGATCTACGTAGACGCCAACACTCGTGGCGAATACTTCTGCTCTTACGGCTTGCCGCCACGACACGTCGAGTTCCGACGATTCTTGGATAAACATTGTGTAACGTGGACTCATAATTCGAAGAGACTGTAGAGTCCCGTGTCTAACGTTTGTGGAAAATACTGTGTTGGTTATCTCATGTTTCGTTGTCGCGGACTTCCCATGAAGGAATTCGTAAACGGTTTCGGCACTGATCTGGTCACTAACGACTGCCGTGTATTTGATTGGCTTAAACAACTGCACTAACCGTGTTTCATTAACGGATCATCATCATCGTCATTATATGATTCGAGCCTATGGCGCGGTGGTCACACACTCGTAAGCTCACGGTCTCTGCCGCGGTGTTTGCTCACCCGTAAGTCGTACTACCATCCTACGAGTCACTGGCGTGGTCGTCATGACCCCTAAGCTCACGACCTCTGTCGCGGTGTTCGCTCACCCACAAGTGTTGTCACCGTCTTCGGTTAATAAACCACGGTTTCATGTATGCTTCGTCAATAAAATTCGTGTGCACTCGTATACTCTTGTGTTTCGTTGGTTCTTTCATACACGCGCATTCACACACTACCCCACAGATAGTAACACGCTCATTCATACATATCTACAACACTACAGTCACCAGGTGGCGCCATTCTTTACTACACTTTCCGCTAGGGGGATATTGGTCACGTGTTCGCCGCCATCTTAGATTTGAGCCATGGGGGTGCAAAGACACCGTAGGATCATACACCAGATGGCCCTACCTACTAATCACATAGACTCTCGATAAGCCAAAGAGCTTCCTTGTCCACCTGCCACCTAGAGTTAATTCTCTGGGTGGCAATCTTGTTAAATGTCTTGTTAAATCTCTATATATTTATTTTATTAGAATTATGTTTAATTATTCACAAATGACCATCACAATATATCGATATGATAACGCGGAGTTTCCAGTTCGCGCCAGCGTTCAGATCACACACATCTTTAATAGGTCTTTCAACAGTGGAGTATTTCCCAATAAAATGAAAATTTCCCTATATTTAAAGCTGGTGAGAAAAATGTATTTACTAACTACATATCTGTATCTCTGCTTCCACAATTCTCAAAAATCTTAGAAAAGTTATTTAATAGTAGGCTAGACAAATTTATTGATAAATATGATATTTTAACTAGAAGTCAGTATGGATTTAGAACTAATATGTCTACGTCAATGGCTCTTCTAGAATTAACTGAAGAAATCACATCGGCTTTAGATCAGAAAAAGTGTACTATTGGTGTTTTTATTGATTTGTAAAAAGCATTCGACACAATAGACCATAATCTGCTATTAAGTAAATTAGAAGCTTATTGAATTAGAGGTATTGCCATTGACTGGCTAAAAGGTTACTTAATTAATATACTATAGTATGTTAGTAATGATGACTATAACTCTGAGATACTAAAAGTAACATGTGGAGTACCACAGGGCTCAATACTGGGCCCAAAACTCTTTTTATTGTATATAAATTATATTTGTAATATTTCATCAATACTAAAATGTATACTGTTTGCTGATGACATTAATATGTTTTGTCCCGGAAAGGATCCTGTGCAGCTCAGCAAGGATATTACCATCGAGTTACAAAAACTACATGTGTGGTTTTCAGTAAATAGGTTGTCTTTAAATGTAGCTATAAAACAAACTATATGCTGTTCACAAACTGTTGCATTAATTCAAATATCGATATAAAAATTGACAATAAGAGTATAGACAGAATATATGTTAGTAAGTTTTTAGGAGTCTTGATCGATCATAACCTCAACTGGAAAGAGCACGTTAGCATGATAAAATCCAAAGTGTCAAAAACTATTGCCATTATGTACAGAGCAAGATACATACTTGACAAAAACTCACTGTTCATATTATATTGTTCACTATTTCTCCCTTATATATCATACTGCTGTGACGTCTGGGGCAGCACTTATAAAACTATTGTTCACAGTGTTTTTTATTTTACAGAAGAAAGTAATCAGACTAATATGCAATGAGACTTTTTTATGTCATACTGATACATTATTGTATGATTTAGGTATACTTAAACTGACTGACATAATAAAATTGAGAATTTCTATTGTAATGTTCAAGGCTAAAAATAAGATGTTGCCGTATAACCTTCAAGAATTCTTTGCTACTAACCATGATTCAATGCATCTGACACGTCAAAGTAAAAAAATGAAACACGTGTATGCTCGCACAACTTTGAAATCTATGTGTATATCGGCATATGGGGTTAAATTATGGAACTCCTATGATGAAAAAATAACTAGTTCAGCAACAGTTAAAATACTAAAAACAAGACTTAAGCACTACTATGCACACAAGTAAAACGGAAGTGATGAATATACGTATATGTATGTATATGTACGTATGTGTATATGTATGTATCTATGTATGTGTATGTATATATATATACAAATGTAACTGAAAAAATGAATGAGATTGCTTTCTAAAAATATATTTCCATGTTGTTACCAATATTGTGTTTAATATTGTATATTGTATTGTATATTGCGTGTAGTTCTCTTTGTATGCATTTTCCACTTGGAAATAAACAATCAATCAATAAAAATCAATCAATCAATCATGCATGCAAGGCATGCTCATGAATATTCGGTACCGTCCGTCAGACTTCGGTTATCTCCGCTGAGATTTATAGGGCAAGAAAAACATCTAGCATATGTATCTATATGGGTTTATTTTCTGACCAAAACGTGGCCCATACCATCTAAGGTTGCGAGAACCTATTTTGTTAAATTAGTATATAATGTGTTAAGTTACATTGTAACCCGTACCTGGTCCACATTAAATTGGTTTATATTACTGTTAAATTCACTGGCAATACCCTTGGTCAGTTGGAGCAATTTTGCGAATCTTTTTTGGTGCACATATTGATATCCTAGCGATACCATTTCACCAACCAAAAATGTCATATACGCCTTTTTGTCCTTAAAATACGTATTAAGACACTTGTGCAAACATTTAGCCAACTGAAATAGCTTTTACTATTATAGCACCTTTTGGTATATTACTTCTGGTCATAATTGAGTAATTTCACAGCTATCTGTGAGTACACGCATTGATTTTGTAGTCAAAACAGTATCCCACCATGTATTGTACCGATTGCCTTTGTTACTACAATACGTGTTAAAGCACCATTATAAAACATTCATCAAATAAAACTAGTAGTTTGCTACTGTGATACCAGTAGACATTATTCCTGGTCATTAGGAGACATCTTGCTCATATTTATGTGTGTAGATATTTCCTGGCAGAAACCATACCCAACCCTGCAAAGTTACGAGTGTGTTTTTGTTCACAAAATGTATATTATGGCACCACTGTAAAATGTTAAGAAAATCATATTGGTATTTTGTTGTTGTGGCAAATATGGACATTACATCTGGTCACATTGCGCCATTGTGCACCTTTTTTGCATGTGCAAACATTGATCTCCCACATTGTTAACTCAATATTGCCCTATTTTGCCCCTGCGATACACTTTAAAACATCATTGTAAAGTGTAGCAAAACTAAATTAACATTGTTCTGATGTGACACCTCTAGACAGTAATTCCTAATCATTTGGAGCCATTTTGTTCTTCTTTGTATACATGTGAATGCATCTTTCTGGCAAAACATACCCTACCCTTTGAAGTCATGGATGTCTTCGCTGTTCTCAAAATACTCATTAAGACATCACTATAAAGCTTTAGCAAAGTTAAATTGGTATTTTGCTAATGTGCCACCAATAGACGTTATTATGTGTCATTTAGAGCTTGTTGTATATTCAGACACTACAGTAAAACGTACATGTGATTCTTGGGGTTGGCACTCAACTGAACTTATTTGCATATATGCGTATCATTACTCACATAGTCCTCAACTACAACGTGTATCACTACGTATAACTATACACATAATCCACCACATAGATATGCATATCGTCCACAACATAGAGATGCATATATAACATTTCCCTCCCGGACTAATTATGAAAAAGTCTACTAATATTACTCACTAGCAGAACTTCTTTTGTACATGCCTATAGCAAAATGATCTACCCGATTAACATAATAACATAGTTAGGTACTAGCAATGTAATTCACCAATACAATAACCCTGTTACTTATAACTACACTAATATAACGTAGTCACAATAGCATTTCACCTCGCTACTTTTGCTAATCTAATGTAACGTTGACCACAGTGGCTCACGTATCTCTGTTACACTACATATCTAGTCTATCTGGTGCCTTTAATTCTTACACGAGAAAACCTTCTCAGGTGTGTTTCATTCTCAACCTGAGTAGGTGGCACCAATTCTGCCTGAGTCCTATCATGGGCTGCTTGCTATTGGGGGGGGGGGGGTCATACGTCAACTCGTCGTTCCTCTGATTCAGTGATGGCATAGAGCCCACTAAGTAGTCATGATGATTAGTCGCTACAGTCAGTGGTAACTCTGTCAGAGGCACGTTAGTCGAGTTTACCCATGAACTTAACTGATTAATGTGGCATTTCCACAATCCCGTAGAAAGAATGACTTGATATGTCAATGGACCACACCTTGCACTTATAGTTCCTGGCACCCACTTATCTTTCCCGTGGTAATCTCAAACCGATGCCATGTCTCCTTCCCTGGATGATCTCAGATTTTGAGAACCACTTTGCATTTGTTTTTTTAACAGAACCGTGTGTTTTCTTGACGGTTATCTGGTTTCACCCTGTCAAGTCGTGTACGCACCTGTCAACCCATGAAACGTACCGCTAATGTTTCTCCTGTGAATGCATCCGGAGCGTTTCGATATGCCAGGAGGAATTTATCCAGTCTAACCTGGAGTGACTCCCCTGCCTGCTTTACCGTTTGAACAAATGGAGAGCGGTTGCAAATTTGACCGATAAGTTAGCAACCTATCAGGCCAACCATCTCGTGTGTACCTCATCACTTGTGACAACAATGGGTCTTTCCGAACTCCACCCTTGATCTGTTCGTTAGTGACAGGTAACACCCCAACACCAAGAACGAGAGCCACATCTTCGTCTGTAGATGTAGCTGGATCGTCGTTTTGTGTGTGTAACCGTTGGAGTTGAATTAGCATTTGAGTCGTTTGAACAATACTATTCAGTGTTGAAAAATCTAGCAAAAACCTGTGGGTTTTGCAACTGTATGCGAAACAAATTGATAGTCGACAAGATAATCCTCGGTGTAAGGAGTTACAAGATCCGCAACAAACTCATTTCACAATCGAAACTAGATCTATACAGAGCAGTATACATCTGCCGGTGCATGCAAGAGGCTGAAGAACAATGCAAAATTCTGAATAAAACAGAAGCAGTGAACCGAAACGACACCAAATACAGTAGCTACACTACCAAGTCGACATTCGATGAAAAAAAATCTCCTAGTCAGCAAAAATTCTACTGTAAAACCCACCCCATGAAGAAAGAACTATTCCCTGCATGGGGCAAGACGTGTGGTGCACGTAGGGGCCGAAACCATTTCAGAGGCTCCGCATAATGCCCTAAGACAGTTCACTGTGTACAAGATGGGTCAGACTCAGATAGCTCCGGTCTAGCTTTGGTGATATCAGCTCCGTCACTGCCGATGTGCACGCACACTTTTTACAAGATAGTCCCATTTTGTGCAACATGCTGGTCAAAAAGCATTCAGTGAAGATGCAGATTGATTGTAGTACAACTGTCAGCATACTGCTCAAGAAACATATTGTTTCGTTTATGTGCTTGTTAGCTTGCATTTACATAGTACCATACGCACTAACAATTTGACGTATATGCACACAGATATTTCGGCGGTATATATACGATTTGACGACTGCGCGCACGAAACAACGGGATTATTGTCACATTGCCCCGGGGCGAAGTGGGAATCAATGCTCTAACTCGACACTACTGTGAAATATTGTTTCGTTTATGTGCTTGTTAGCTTAAATTTACATAGTACTATATGCATGAACAGTTTGACGTACATGCTCACAGATATTTCGACGGTATATATACGATTTGACGACTGCGCGCAGGAAACAACGGGATTATTCTCACTTTGCCCCGAGGCGAAGTGGGAATAAATGTTCTAACTCGACACCAGTTTGAAGTACTGCTTCGTTTATGTGCTTGTTAGCTTGCATTTACATAGTACCATACGCACTAACAGTTTGACGTACATGCATACAGATATTTCGACGGTATATATACTTTTTGCGACTGCGAGTAAAAAGCAACGGCCGGTATTATTCCCATATTGCCCCGGGGGCAAAGTGGGAATAAATGCTCTAACTCGACACCAGTTTGAAGTACTGCTTCGTTTCTGTGCTTGTTAGCTTGCATTTACATAGTACCATACGCTATAACAGTTTGACGTATATGCACACAGATATTTATGCGGTATATATACGATTTGACGACTGCGCGCAGGAAACAACGGGATTATTCTCACATTGCCCCGGGGCGAAGTGGGAATAAATGCTCTAACTCTACACCAGTTTGAAGTACTGCTTCGTTTCTGCGCTTGTTAGCTTGCATTTACATAGTACCATACGCACTAACAGTTTGACGTATATGCACACAGATATTTATGCGGTATATATACGATTTGACGATTGCGCGCAGGAAACAACGGGATTATTGTCACATTACCCCGGGGCGAAGTGGGAATCAATGCTCTAACTCGAGACTACTGTGAAATATTGTTTAGTTTCTGTGCTTGTTAGGTTGCATTTACATAGTACCATACGCACTAACAATTTGACGTATATGCACACAGATATTTCGGCGGTATATATACGATTTGACGACTGCGCGCACGAAACAACGGGATTATTGTCACATTGCCCCGGGGCGAAGTGGGAATCAATGCTCTAACTCGACACTACTGTGAAATATTGTTTCGTTTATGTGCTTGTTAGCTTAAATTTACATTGTAATATATGCACGAGCAGTTTGACGTACATGCTCACATATATTTCGGCGGTATATATACGATTTGACGACTGCGCGCAGGAAACAACGGGTTTATTCTCACTTTGCCCCGGGACGAGTTGGGAATAGATGCTCTAACTCGACACTACTGTGAAATATTGTTTCGTTTCTGTGCTTGTTAGCTTGCATTTACAAACTAATATATGCACTAACAGTTTGACGTACATGCATACATATATATCGGCGGTATATATACTTTTTGCCGACTGCGCATAAAAAGCAACGGCCGGTATTATTCCCATATTGCCCCGGGGCGAAGTGGGAATCAATGCTCTAACTCGACACTACTGTGAAATATTGTTTAGTTTCTGTGCTTGTTAGGTTGCATTTACATAGTACCATACGCACTAACAATTTGACGTATATTCACACAGATATTTCGGCGGTATATATACGATTTGACGACTGCGCGCAGGAAACAACGGGATTATTCTCACTTTGCTACGGGGCGAAGTGGGAATAAATGCTCTAACTCGACACTACTGTGAAATATTGTTTCGTTTCTGTGCTTGTTAGCTTGCACTTACAAATTAATATATGCACTAACAGTTTGACGTACATGCATACAGATATTTCGGCGGTATATATACTTTTTGACGACTGCGCGTAAAAAGCAACGGCCGGTATTATTCCAATATTGCACCGGGGCGAAGTGGAAATAAATGCTCTAACTCGACACCAGTTTGAAGTGCTGCTTCGTTTCTGCGCTTGTTAGCTTGTATTTACATAGTACCATACGCACTAATAGTTTGACGTACATGCACACGGATATTTCGGCGGTATATATATATATACGATTTGACGACTACGCGCAGGAAACAACGGGATTATTCTCACTTTGCCCCGGGGCGAAGTGGGAATAAATGCTCTAACTCGACACTACTGTGAAATATTGTTTCGTTTCTGTGCTTGTTAGCTTACATTTACATAGTACTATACGCACGAACAGTTTGGCGTACATGCTCACAGATATTTCGGCGGTATATATATATTCGATTTGATGACTGCGCGCAGGAAACAACGGGATTATTCTCACTTTGCTACGGGGCGAAGTGGGAATAAATGCTCTAACTCGACACCAGTTTGAAGTACTGCTTCTTTTCTGTGCTTGTTAGCTTGCATTTACATAGTACCATACGCACTAACAGTTTAACGTACATGCATACAGATATTTCGGCGGTATATATACGATTTGACGACTGCGTGCAGGAAACAACGAGGTTATTCTCACTTTGCACCGGGGCGAAGTGGGAATCAATGCTCTAACTCGACACTACTGTGAAATATTGTTTCGTTTCTGTGCTTGTTAGCTTGCATTTAGAAACTAATATATGCACTAACAGTTTGACGTATATGCACACAGATATTTCGGCGGTATATATACTTTTTGACGACTGCGCGCACGAAACAACGGGATTATTGTCACATTGCCCCGGGGCGAAGTGGGAATCAATGCTCTAACTCGACACTACTGTGAAATATTGTTTCGTTTATGTGCTTGTTAGCTTAAATTTACATAGTACTATATGCATGAACAGTTTGACGTACATGCTCACAGATATTTCGACGGTATATATACGATTTGACGACTGCGCGCAGGAAACAACGGGTTTATTCTCACTTTGCCCCGGGACGAGTTGGGAATATATGCTCTAACTCGACACTACTGTGAAATATTGTTTCGTTTCTGTGCTTGTTAGCTTGCATTTACAAACTAATATATGCACTAACAGTTTGACGTACATGCATACAGATATATCGGCGGTATATATACTTTTTGCCGACTGCGCATAAAAAGCAACGGCCGGTATTATTCCCATATTGCCCCGGGGCGAAGTGGGAATCAATGCTCTAACTCGACACTACTGTGAAATATTGTTTAGTTTCTGTGCTTGTTAGGTTGCATTTACATAGTACCATATACGCACTAACAATTTAACGTATATGCACACAGATATTTCGGCGGTATATATACGATTTGACGACTGCGCGCAGGAAACAACGGGATTATTCTCACTTTGCTACGAAGTGGGAATAAATGCTCTAACTCGACACTACTGTGAAATATTGTTTCGTTTCTGTGCTTGTTAGCTTGCATTTACATAGTGACATACGCACTAACAGTTTGACGTATATGTACACTGATATTTCGGCGGTATTTATACCATTTGACGACTGCGCGTAAAAAGCAATGGCCGGTATTATTCCCATATTGCCCCGGGGCGAAGTAGGAATAAATGATCTAACTCAATACCAGTTTGTAGTACTGCTTCGTTCTTGTGCTTGTTGGGTTGCACTTATATAGTATCATACGCACTAACAGTCTGACGTACTTGCACGCAGATATTTCGGCGGTATATGTATGATTTAACAACTATCCGATTGAAATTACGCATTATTCCCATACTGCCTCAGGGCGAAGTCGGAATCAACAATTGCTGCTACCGTTTCTGATACGGCCGGGCATTATGGGAATTCCCATAATGACCCGGGCGAAGTGGAAATCATTCCCACTTTGCCCCGATTCCTAAAACGCCCCGCAACAGCGCCATCTTGTGGATGACGATATTTCAACCCGTTTTTTACCAATTACCAGTGTTTTTTGTTTTTATACAATATGACATCATATGTTTCCAGCTATATATTTCAGGAATAAAAATAGTGCTACACAAATTGAATAAATTATTGTTCTATTTAGTAGTTTTGTCACGGTATCAGACACGACGGATTTTGTTTGATACGATTCGTGGCGTGGCTGCAGCTTTACCCTCACCGGCGAGGAAGCGTTTTAGATTCGCTGTTGTTCTTGTAAATTTGGCGAACGGAGCTCTTTAATTTTAACATTTTATCAATTGTGTGATACTAAGACGTACCAATATACATTTCCGATAATCCTTTCCTGTTCGTATAGACGGTAAGTATTTCACAATATATTTCCAAAGAAAACAAACACTAGAAATATGTTGATTTTAATTCATCTTCAAGTTCAACAAGAAAACAACGAATGCCAAAACGAAAACCTTGCTGTTGCAGGCTTGCTTGAAGTTGAAATTGAGTTTATCTTGAATTTACCTTGAATCCTCCTCCTCTACGTAGTAGTCAAGGAGTTGACGAGGAAGGGAGTCAAACGTTGACTCGTGTCATCCTCCGTCCTATTGCGTAAATATTTGTCAATGTGTCCCTTGAACTGGTTGATGTTTTTGGACATTACTGCTGCTTCCGAAAGTCTATTCCAGTCGTTAACTATCCTTTGGGTAAAGAAGTACATGCGTATATCTAATCTTGAGTGCACTTTGGTTATTTTGAAAGGGTGCCCTCTTGTTTTGGTCTGTTTATTTTCCATAACGAAGAAATCTGCAGGAAGAATACTCTTTAACCCGTTTAATATTTTATAAACTTCCAATAAGTCAGCACGCAGTCGTCTAGTCTACAGAGATGTGATATTTAGCACTCTTAACCGTCTTTGGTAATCTAAGTGACTTAAATCTTAAATCATCCTGGTCGTCCTACGTTGCACCTTTTCTAATAAGTCTATATCATTTTGTTTGAATGGGCGCCATGCCTGAATGCAGTAATCTAGGTGAGGTCTTACTAAGGACTTGTATAGTTTTACAACTACTTCTTTGGTCTTATATTTAATAGCTCTGTTAACCCTCTCAAGGCCAGATTAATGCAAATATGCGCCTGTTATTGAATCATATCAAATCAAGAGCATGTGCTGTGAGTGAATCATGTGATAGGTCAGGAGAGGCACAGAGGATAAGAAAGGCACAGAAACTATAAAAAAAGATATCATAAATAAAATAAAACAGAATCCAAAGAAGTTCTGGCAATATGTGCAGGTGAAAATGAACACAAGAATGGGAATACCGAACTTAATAAAAAGCAAAGACAAGAATGATCTGACAAAGACAGATTTGGAAAAAGCACAGATATTGGCAAATCATTTCTCTTCCGTATTTACGAGAGAGCCAGAAGGAGACATTCCGGAGGAGCCAATAAGATGTCATAACAAAGTTGAATCTTGCACTATCACTCCATCGATAGTGGCTTTAAAGATAAAGAAACTAAACATATTCAAATCACCAGGACCTGACGCCCACCATCCTCGTGTTCTAAACGAATTGGCAGAGATTATTAGCACTCCACTATCCACAATTTTTAACACGTCGCTGAAAACAGGCATACTACCCAAAGACTGGAAAATAGTAAACATATCTGCAATTCACAAGAAAGGAAACAAAAATCAAGAACATAACTACTGGCCAGTCAGCCTAACGAGCATAATAGGGAAAATAATGGAAGGCATAGTCAGAGATACCATCACTAAACACTTGAAAGATAATGACCTGTTGAGAGACAAACAATTTGGTTTCATCAAAGGGCGGTCTACAGTTCTCCAATTACTTAAAGTACTCAATTCATGGACCGAGACACTAGATAACTGGATGTATTGATGTAGTATATTGTGATTTTATGAAAGCATTTGACAAAGTTCCACATCTACTACTTATAGAGAAACTCCAGAACTATGGAATTCAAGGAAATATTCTAAGCTGGGTTGCCGCTCTGTTGGCCCACAGAAGACAACGTGTAAGGGTCAATAATTCTTTTTCAGATTGGCATGATGTCATCAGCGGCATACCACAAGGATCGGTGATTGGCCCCCTACTTTTTGTTATATTTATTAATGACTTACCGGATGTTATAAAGAGCTCCGAAGTATTCCTGTTTGCGGATGATATGAAACTCTTCCATCCAATTTACACCAATGAAGATTGCACAAAGCTTCAACAAGATCTTACCCATGCAGAACATTGGACATACAAATCTCTCTTAAAGTTCCACCCAGACAAATGCAGCCATATGAGAGTAGGATCATCAACCATCAGAAATGACAGCTACACACTGGGACATAATCATATAACGCTGGCAAGTACTGATAAGGTGAAGGATATTGGCGTCACTTTTGACTCATCACTAAACTTTGAGGCACATGTTGGAAAAAATTAATAAAGCCAATTCAATGATGGAAATCTCTCGTCCGCCCACATATTGAATATGCAAATCAAGTATGGGCTCCTTTCTTAATGAAACACATTACAGCTCTTGAAAATGTTCAGCGTAGAGCAACCAAATTAATTCCAGGTTTTAAAGATCTTGAATATAATGAACGTCTGCAAAGACTCAAATTACCAACTCTGTCATATCGTCGCCTCAGAGGAGACATGATTGAATTGTATAAGATTTTAACAGACAAATATGATACAGCTGTGACATCGAACTTTATAACTTTGAGGGATACTGAATCATGTACGCGAGGACATCATCTAAAAATATTCAAAGGACGTTGTCGGTTAAACATTAACAAAAAATTCATTTATACACCGATGCACGGACGTATGGAACAGTCTCCCACAGTCTGTGGTAGAGGCTCCATCAGTCCAGTCCTTTGAGGGAAAATTAGACAAATTATGGAAAAACCACCCAATTAAGCTCGATTACACAGCCCCACCCATATTATGGAACAACTCGTCAGACGCATGCGCACCATATAGTTTGACGACAAACATCAGAGCTGGCATAAGAGGCATCACAGCCTAGAAGCCAGAAGAGGACCTGTAAGAACCTGTAAGATATACTCATGTTGTATGAATGCAAATAAATAAATAATTTTTGATCCGATTCAAATAACATTTTCGCTACATCTGAAGAATTAATTCCTGGTGTAACTAGCCAAGTATGTGACATATATGTCAATTTATTACCTAAATATGAATTGCTAGTTTGACAAAATTAAATACTTAAATAATTTTCAACAATTCATTTTTTTAAATATTTTTCATTAATAATTAGCGGTTATATGCTGCGTATGAAATGTTCATAAATTACTATGGTAAATAAAACTGAAATAATTTTATTTTTTCAGAGTGCATGTATTTTCAAGATTTTATACCAAATGGCGTTCTTTGTGATCATAGCCGTCATCCAGTCTGAACTATTAAGTCGGTGTTATATTTAAAATGCGTAACCATAGTGCAAAACATTCCCCTTTGATGGCAGCATTCGTTATAAACTTGATTCGAAAATCCCACCAAAGTCCGAATGAGTGGAGTTCGACATAATGATAATGTCGAGAATTACATCAAAGCTTAAAAAAACACCACCCGCTACGTCACGCGGCGCATTAATACTTATTAAACAACAAAATAGGCCACTCAAAAGTTAGCATTTAAACGTAGAAATCGCCTGCGAACGCATGTTTTGAAATAATTTCTGGGTGCTTCCATGTTTATGCCCGCAGCAAATGTTAAACTTTAATCTCATTGGCTGAAAATCACTATTAAAATATTCACTGCGTGGTGTAAAAGAGGGACCGGAAATTGTGTGTCGCTGCGTTTGACTACAAAACCACGTGGGGTTGGCGCTATTTAGCCACGGAAATCACCATCATTTCTAACTTTTGACGCATCCCAGTGAAACTTCAATATTATTATATGCTAACTGCCGAAATAAATTGCCGTTATTGGATGACACTGTTTTGTGGTACCAGTTTAAATGTGCCCCTGTATTCGGGCGTATTCAGGCATTCTGGCCATGAGTGGGAGTCGGGTTGATTCGGGCGTTCTGACCATGAGTGGGTTAATCATGCCTAGCATCGCATTAGCCTTATTTGATGCCTTAACGTATTGCTCCGTTACATTAAGTGTGTCTGCTATTACCACTCCCAAATCTTTTTCTACACGTGATGTTTCTATGGGGTTATCACCCATGAAGTAGTCGTACTGCCTGTTGTTATGACCGTAATGTACACACTTGCATTTTTCTGCATTAAACAACATTGTCCATTCAGCACTCCACCCGTGCAAGTTATTTAGGCCCTTCTGAAGTTTCTCAGCATCTTTACAGGATGTTACCTGACTGAACAGTTTTGTGTCATCAGCAAATTGGTTGTACACTCTTTCGTCTATGTCATTAATATATATATATTACAAATAAAATTGGACCCAAAACAGACCCTTGGGGGACACCACTCTTAACAGGTGACCATCCTGAACTGAAACCATTTATAACGACACGCTGTACTCTGTCAGCCTCTGCGATATCCATCTATTAACTGCTCCTCCTATCCCATGTGCATTTAATTTTGTTGCCAGCCTGCAGTGCGGGACTCGGTCAAAAGCTTTACTGAAATCTAAATAAATAGAGTCCACTGGAAGCCCTTTATCGATATAGGATGCAACCTTATCTAGGTACACTAAAAGGTTCGTCAGGCATGAACGTCCCTTCCAAAAACCATGTTGCGACGGTTTAATCAAATCATGATTTTGAAGATGGCCAACGATTTCATCCTGGATGATGGCTTCCATTACTTTAGATATCTGTGATGTTAGACTTACAGGTCTGTAGTTACTGGGTTGTGATTTGATACCTTTCTTATATATGGGTGTAACATTTGCACTTTTCCAGTCTAGTGGAACTTTTCTTGTTTCCATGCTGTCTGCGAAGATTTCGCTTAGCATTGGTGCAATGGCCGTGGCCACTTCTCGGATCATTGTCAAGTTTAAGTTGTCTATTCCAGGGGCTTTGTATGGTTTAAGATGCAACAGCTTTTTCAGTATTACTGCTGTAGTTATCTCAGTATGCTGGAATGACTCCTCAATTGTCTTGGTGAAAAAGTTCACAGCATCAGGAAAATTTTCTGTTACCTCGCCATTGACCACTCTGAAGCGAAGTAGTCGTTTAGTACATTTGCTGTCTCGACTGAATCTATGATTACATCCCCATTGCTATCCAGAAGGGGGCCGACAGTGTATTGTCTTAGTTTTCGTCTTAGTATATGAATAAAAAGACTTCAGGTCTTTTTTATGTTGTCGGCAAGTCTTTTCTCAAAATTTTGTTTAGCTTTAATCACTTCATTCCGGGCTTTGTTTAGTTGACGTTTGTATGCCTCGTACATATGATATGTTCCTGTTTCTCTCTGTATTTCTTCCACATGTGGTATTTCTTTCGTCTTGCCATTTCTGCTCGTTTAGTTATCCATCTGGGTTTGGTCTTTCGTCTCCTTGTTGACACAGGGATAAAACTTTTCATTGCTGAATTAACAACTGTTTTAAAGATGTCCCATTTTGTGTGTACATTAATATCCTGGAATGCCTGCTTCCAGTCATAATTCTCTAAACATTGTTTCACTCCATCATGGTTTGCCCTCTTGTAGTCGTAGTAAGTTTCTCTCCACTCTTTTATGTGAATAGACACTACAATATCACAATGTTGTGGTCACTGAAAGGGTCACTTACCCTAACTTGCTCAACCATATTTGGTTCAGAGGATAGTACAAGATCCAACGTATTCTCACCCCTAGTAGCATCGCATACATGTTGGGTTAGAAACAGATCTTGGGTGAGTTCCATGAAACGTATCTCCGCAGCTCCTGCCTGCATCCTACTCCAGTCAATGGTTCTGTGGTTGAAATCTCAAAATATTACAATGTTGTTGCTCATTGCACATGCTGTGCGTAATAATTTATGTAGAGCTAGTTCGCGACATCTTACCGATTCCGTGTTGTGTTTGTGTGAGCTCCTCACGTTTGACGTAGTTTATATGGTTTCTTACATATATAATGTAGCTGCCTCCTTTCTTTTCCGCTCTATAATTTTTGATCAACCTATATATGTTTTGGTTACACATATCAAGTCTGGGTTCTCCTCATTTGCAACATACTTCATCTCATCCAGCTTGTTTAAGAGGCTTCTGGCATTCACAGATATGGCTTCGAGTTTATTTACAGTAATATGGCCTGTGCTCCCTATTTCTTTTTTATCCCCTTCACCAATTTTGTGCAGATTTTTGCTGTTAGTGTTTATACACATACTAGTGCTGGTGCTATCCACTCCCATCTCCACTCCTACTTTTTGCTGGTTTTGTGGACTGGCTGCCCCTCCTGGTGGGAGCCGTTCTTGATTGACTGCTCCTTCTGGGAGGTGTTGTTCCTGACTGACTGCCTCTTGTAGGTGCCACTGGTGTTGTTTGGCTCCTGGAGGGGGTCGTTCCTTTTTCATTTTACTGGGTAGTGATGTTTCCGCCTGGGTGCCTTGCATCTTACTGTCATTCGCCTCTATAATGCGGCCTCGATGGATGTATATGTTCTTTTCACCTTTTCCCTTCCTTTCCCTTAATTCCTTCCTTAATTAGTCTCATCTACACTGATGTAAACGTGTTTCCATTCGTCCTTGTTTCTCAGGTTCTTTGCTACTCTTAGCACTTTTGTTTTCATGTTCCGATTTCCCAGTGTTACAACTGTTAGTCTATTCCTACCCTCCATTTAGTTTTCCTGGACTCTACTTACTGAAATTATTTCTACATCTTTTTGTTCCAAAACATTGTGCATCAAATGCTCCACAAGTTCTGTGTCATCTTTCCAACTCCCATGCTCTTCACTCTCTATTTCATCAAGATTTCTGATGAATACATTTGCGCTCTGCTTCTGTTTACTATTTATTGTTTATCTATAATCCAAATCCAAGTACCAGTGAAACTTCCAAGGCCAAGGATCAGGCAAGGCCTAAGCTAAATTAGTGCTACATGGCATCATCATGTGCGCTAGCAAGGATTTGTCCCCCATGGCGGCTTTGGTGTTTTTAATGTCCTGTTGAAAAAGCCTGTTAGTATAATAAGTACATAGTTTTATGTGCACCTTGTTATTGTCAGCCTTGTCTGTTCTACTGTATTTTACATAAATGTTAAGCTAGAGTTATTTTAATAACGTGTAGTTTCTTTATTTGGTGTAACTAATGTCTATTTATAACTATAGGTAATGTATAATTTATTTTTGTTAGAATACGCAGATTGTTTGAGTTGTTTTGGGGGCGATTTTGGTTTTGCGCGCTTTAATTATTGTTCACTAATCCTCCATTTTCTTTACAAATTTTCTGTCGGTTGTTAGGCAATAAAATTTAGTGAACTACAAATTAGAACTGGTTGATCATAAATGTATTAATACGGACGTATCTTGCACGTGTGAAAATTTTGAAAAATGATAGTCCTTAGAATGTGTGATATTGGCTATAATCGTAGAAGTACGAAAGAGGAAACACAACACCTGACGCATGCGCAGTTACCTTTGTTTCGTTGTAATGCTTTGACTTCTGGTAATGTTACACTTACCAGATCCTTAATTTTATGGCTATAAATCAATGTATTCACTTGTACACTTGAATTGTTTGAATAAACGCTTTTGATTTGATTTGTGTCTGAAATTAGCCAAAAACGAACTGGCCCAAATTTTTTTCTGAACTGGCCCTGCTAAATTTGAACTGGCCCGCCTAATTTACAAACGACATCGACACATTTCCATTTTTCCAAATTCTTTATTCACATAGGTGAATGTCATTTAATTTTTATATGTAAGTATATAAGATATTAAACTAATATTTTTAACATTAAATATGTGTAAACTAATATAATTAAGTTTAGGGATTGATCTGGAAAAAGACATGCATTTGCCCTTCGGGCACAATTCACTTCAGAGATAGAACTATGTGCCTTTTTGAAATTTTATGAGCTCCAAATCAGTTGATTAACATTTTATTAATTAATTTGCATGATAGTATGATCGCTTAAATAACCTGGTAAATGTGAACATCACATTTCTTTAATATTAGGCATGTAATCATGTTATTATTTAACTTGTTTTGAATTCTATGCAGGACTGCAACATATTTCTGGATACAAAATATATAACCATCAAATAGTGCTGGTTTGATACCAGAATTCTTCGATATCGATCGATACCAGAATTTTGTTCGATACTTACGTTGTAAGTCTAATTCATATACAGTATAGATCCCAATAGAAACACACTATCCGTCTAGACTAATGGCATAGAAGCACACACTGTTTTTCATTAGAGAAACGTTTAAAAATAGATTTTTCATGAATGAATGCATGCTAGACATAACTGATGGCAATACTGTAGCTAGCGCCACCTTGCAGATGCTTGATAGGTCATTCATACTAATCATAGTGTGCATGTGTGTCTTCAGCTGCAGCATGTTGCATTCTTGTCATGTGTCGATGTTGCATCAGTCAGTTAGGTAGATGTGCACTGCTGACTATGTGTGTTTGAAAAGTGTTGCCTGGTACCACTTTTGAGAAACAAATAGTCGTGCACCAAAGTCTTAGCACACTCTCTGAGCGTCTATTGGGAACTATACGGTACACCTATTAAATTTTCAACTTAACCATCGATACATACCAATTGATATAGTTATGCAAACAACGATTAATGTGAAATTTTCATTTTATTTCAATAAACAAATAACGGTTGTAATTGTTTAATTCTAATTTATTACTGTTGTAAAAGTAATTGTAATGTAATGTAACATTAAAACAATACAGACAATAGCAATAAAATATATAATAATAAATAAATAAAACTGGTAGTCATGTCGCGTACGTCACTTCTTGACGCTGTCGCTGCAGTAGATTCGGCAACCGATGACGATTCACTTCGACTGTAACTACTACTAGATGTCCATTGCTTGGTTATTGTCGAAAATTATGATGGAACACGTCGTTCTCGTTGTTACCAAGACTTCCTTAAATCATCATGTTTTGGTAGTCTCTTGGATGATGGACAGTGACATGTTTCGTCAAATTCGTTGTATTTCCCCCACTTGTTTGGGGAGCGTTTCTGGCATAGTAGACACTGTACCGTGTTTCCGTCTTTGTTAACAAAAACTGCCAAATTGGCGATGTGCGTTTTGACATTTTGTCGTTCATCTTGGTTGAGCGAGTACGGCAAACGGTGGCGCCATCATGCAGCAAAACAGCGCCACCAAACGGAACCTGGGTAAACGAGGCTAGTGTGTAGTGAGTAATTATATTATTATATTAAACTAGATTCATGAATACTAATGTGTGCAATAAACACCCTATAAAATTACTGGAATGTTGAGTGTTTTTGGTACACTGTGGAGTGGGCAAGGTAGAGTGGTGAGGCAAACGGTAGTGCCACCTAACGTCGTAACGAGGTTTGACTAATCGAGGCTAAGCTAAGATCGCACTCAAATAATTATTTACATACAGACTTTTTTGGAAACTGACTCCACAATAACGTTTTATAAAACCACTGAGATGTTACATTTTATTACGTTTTTAAAAAAGAACCACACCTAAGCAGCGTAATACATACAACATAGTCAACCCTGTCAAATTAAGAAGCGAAGCCCGCAGCGGAGTAGCCGTACATCCGGCCATAACTTCGTCTTCGAAAACGATGTTACGTCTTCGTATCGACGTCGAATGGACCCGATATTGAAGTATAGGTATTGACAAAGTATCGAAGGTATCGAACTCTGGCCGTTCGATACCAAATATATCGAAGTATCGCGATACTTCGATATATCGAACCAGCACTACCATCAATATCAAAGTGCTCAGAGATATGCAGGTTTTTTTTAAAATCTGTAACATTACAAAACTAGATACATTCAGGGTTATTGTGCCACATTTTTTGTGGACTGGTAATGCTACTACAGTCTACTGCTCCAAGGATAGGGAGATTCTAACTGAGAAATACGATGCAGCAGTTTGTGACATTGAGCGACAACAATTCACATACGAGAGAGCATCAACTAAAAATATTCAAAGAACCGATTCACATGTCAGCACCGGTTGCAGTGAAATCGAAACCGTGTCACGCATCTCTGCTTGGGTCATGGGATCGGGTGTGCGGCTACTGCCGCGGTGCCAACAGTTAGCGTCCGCACCATAAACAAAACGCAAACATCAGTATTGTTACACTGCTGTCATTTCTGTAACATCATCACTAGTACTTACTGTCTCAAATGTTTTAACAGCATGCAACTTTTCAATCTGTGCCAATGCTTGATGTCCCGAATTGACCCAATCGAATTAATCTTGCGTAATGGATACTGCTGTGGCATGGCTAACCTCGAATGCATTTTGGCATGACTGGGCAGTGGCGTCACCAGACGGACAAACAGGAACGTCACGTAGCAGATTAAAATAAAACTAATAAATCGCTCTTGCTAAATTATTTGGCATATTTAGGCGAGCATTTTTATCGCTCGCCTGTTTTTTCAAACGCACTGCAGTAAGACTATTCCGTTTAAGGCCAGAACATAGCAGTCTTTTTTCCAAAGTTTATGACCCAAGGTGAAGAGGGCATTTGTAATGAATGTACTATTTGTTAGCCTTGGCAATGGAGGAATAATTAATAAATATGCTTTTAAAAATGTTTATTTTTCGTTTATAATGTATTCCAATTGTAATATTTAGCAAACATACATGAATTTAAAAGTGTGCATATAGTGTACTAGTATTGATGGATGTTATTTTGTATAGATATGAACGGATTGCACTTTAGTCGGCAAGAGTTGAAAGTTGATGATGGGCGATAATATGGTGTCGGCGGCAAGAACCGCTGTTCATGGTGCTTGTCTAAAGCTTATAAACAATGTCAACGACAGTCAAGGGGTAGGCAAAGCACAAAGGTATTGATTAGACTGTTCTCAGTGTCCAGTCATCAGTGTAAGATGTGATTTAAATAACTCCATTCAGGCCTTTGTTCTGTTTGTTTTCCGCGGGCCGTTGTTTGTGTTCTGGCATAAACTTGAGCAAACCAGAGGCGGAGCGCTATTTGGGCCTCACAATGCACTAAAGCCGTAAATATGCCTGGGATGATTTGGCATGATTTAATTACTGCACTGTCGTGTCAAATTTAGGCAAAAGTATAGTTAATAATGGCAAAATTGAGGTGCCCACATTGGCTGTTGTCACAATTTTCAGCCGCCAAGTTTTCTTTTCTTAACTGTTTGGTTCAACTTCAAACAAAAAATAACAAACCCAGGTACACTCACAAAGACTTATAATTTGTTGTTGTCTTCTGCAGGTGCGAGCATAAACATTGCAGAGTTGACTAAATATGAATGAAGCAAAAGATTGGAACAAGGTCACCATAGCTATGTTGAAGCAGGAACTAGCTAACCGGAATCTGGATGTGTTGGGGAAGAAGACCGATCTTGTAAGCAGACTGGAGAAGAGTGAACAAAGTAAGAACTTTGTTTTATTGAAAAAAGCGATTTATATATTTGCATCAAACCAGACAAGAAAAATTGAATAATATTTCAAAATTTAATACAGTTTTTGTTATAATATTGATGCCTTTTTGTTTAAGAATATTCATGGCTGTAGAAATTATTTTATATAATATGCAAACAATTGTGCAAAATCTACCATATAGTCTAGATGACAAAGGTATTTTATCTTATACAGGTATGATTTAATATTAAAATATTTAGTTTTACTTATATCTTATATGCACATTTGTATGTAGGTGGATTTTTAAATGTAAAATAAAAACGTTTTCTGTTAGTACCAAAGTGTGCACAAATATGGGATGAGTATCGCACGCAGTGTTCGTTTCTTTTCCTTTGTTCAGATTCTAAGGAGAATTTTGCGTTGGGTGATGGACCTGGCTTGTCCAAGAACAACAAACATGATGACTCTACCAATGCCACAGGTAAAAATTTTCTTGCTTCTGTGGTTGTTGCTCAAAATAAGTTTAACATTAACTTGTGCATTGAGGGATTACAGTTGATATTGGTGTAAAATTATGGCAATTTTAGTTGACAACTTGACATAGAATAATAAAAAATGCATATGGTCCCAATTGTGTTAATACAATTAAGATCATAAAATTAATGACAATTAATACAAGGTGCCAAAGTCCACTCACCTGTCTGTTTATTTGCTTCCTTGGACTATTCACCTCTAATCTACCACTTGGTGATGTATTTCAGAAAACACGACAATGGTGTACTGAAACTTTCTTCAGGATAGTTCTTTTTGAATTCAAAAATTTTATTTTGACGTATCCAAATGAATGTTACTTGATGAACATCATACACAAATTTATGATGACATCATACAGTGTTATAGGTACTTAAGAAGTTGACATGATACGTCTAACGAAAGCCTCTACCTAGTAAAATTCATTTGGATATGTAAAAATGAAAGTTTTGAATACAACGATAATTATTTAACACTTATTCACATACATGTTTTTAATATGCGTGCATTTTCTAGAAGGTGTACCTGAGAAAATTGAACGGTGTTCCACATGGCTTGATAATTAATGTTCTTGGTTTGTTGCTCCATGGGTGGGTGTAAGCTTCTGTACTTAGTCCCATCACTGACATGTGGTGTGTCTGTGGTGTGTGTCTGTGACAGGGGAGGAGGTCAGTGTCAATGACCTGCAATTGGTGGATGAGTTCATTGATGTGGCGTGTGTGTGTATGTGTGTGTGTGACAGGGGAGGAATTCAGTGTCAATGACCTGCAATTGGTGGATGAATTCATTGATGTGGCGTGTGTGTGTATGTGTGTGTGTGACAGGGGAGGAGTTCAGTGTCGATGACCTGCAGTTGGTGGGTGAGTTCATTGATGTGGCGTGTATGTGTGTGTGTGTGTGTGTGTTTGTGTGTGTGTGTGTGTAACAGGGGAGGAGTTCAGTGTCAATGACCTGCAGTTGGTGGATGAGTTCATTGATGTGGCGTGTGTGTGTATGTGTGTGTGTGACAGGGGAGGAGTTCAGTGTCGATGACCTGCAGTTGGTGGATGAGTTCATTGATGTGGCGTGTGTGTGTATGTGTGTGTGTGACAGGGGAGGAGTTCAGTGTCCATGATCTGCAGTTGGTAGATGAGTTCATTGATGTGGCGTGTGTGTGTATGTGTGTGACAGGGGAGGAGTTCAGTGTCATTGACCTGCAGTTGGTGGATGAGTTCATTGATGTGGCGTGTATGTGTGTGTGTGACAGGGGAGGAGTTCAGTGTCGATGACCTGCAGTTGGTGGGTGAGTTCATTGATGTGGCGTGTGTGTGTGTGACAGGGGAGGAGTTCAGTGTCAATGACCTGCAGTTGGTGGATGAGTTCATTGATGTAGTGTGTGTGTGTGTGTGTGTGTGTGACAGGGGAGGAGTTCAGTGTTGATGACCTGCAGTTGGTGGATGAGTTCATTGATGTGGCGTGTGTGTGTGTGTGTGTGTGTGACAGGGGAGGAGTTCAGTGTCAATGACCTGCAGTTGGTGGATGAGTTCATTGATGTGGTGTGTGTGTGTGTGTGTGTGTGTGTGTGTGTGTGTGTGTGTGTGTGTGTGTGTGTGTGTGTGTGTGTGTGACAGGGGAGGAGTTCAGTGTCAATGACCTGCAGTTGGTGGATTAGTTCATTGATGTAGTGTGTGTTTGTGACAGGGGAGGAGTTCAGTGTTGATGACCTGCAGTTGGTGGATGAGTTTGTTGATGACGACTACCTGGAAGAGGAGGAGAAGATGGAAGGGTTGGACAATGAGGACGGTAAGCCAGGTATGTATTTTTGTGCTCGCACCTGTTGTTGTTACTGCTAGGGCTGTTTGTGACAGATTTAACATTTTAACTATGTGATATACTGTACGTAAAACACTATTGTCACTTCAGGTGGTAATGGTCCATGTACTTAGTACAGTGGCCCTTCATTATAAGGACACTAGATGTATATTTCTGTACATTCATATAGGACCCAGTGGAACATCCACATAAAAGAAACAATGTTGAAATGCCTGTTCTGGCCTGCACTGTTTTATGTACATAGAGGTATAAGGAGCAATGGTAATGTAGAACAGATTAACCAAGTCCCTTATTATATATATTGAGCTGCAGGTAGTTATGGGTTTTTGATAATGATACCGATTTTGTTTGTACATATGGGTCAAATAAACACTTCCGATTCCGATTATTATGGGAGTCCTCTGTAGAAGGGTTGCAGTCTTTGTAGAATGTCATCCAACTCTTTGTAAAGTACGTTTCAGCAAAAATGCTCTGACAATTTATATATTAATATGCTACGGTTGGAATATTGCAAATACATCTCGGAGAGACCGAGGTTTACTCGCCTCTTTCTATGTTCATTCACATCCTTGATCTTTGGCTTCTGACCTTCCAGTTGGGGATGTATTTCAGTAAAAACGATGATATATGAGTTATTTAGAATTATGGCAGCTATTCTTTGTTGTTCCATGGGTAGGCTGTAAACTACTGTGAGTATATTTGTCTGCTATGCAAGTATTTCTTTTTTATTTTGCATATAATAACATTTCACAAGTGTTATTAAATACAAACTTTTTGATCATTATGAATCCGAATACCATCTATCAGTTAGAGCTGCCTAAATACTTCTGATATATATGATCTCATTGGCCATGTCTGTGTATAACATTGATCATGTTGCTGTTAAACTACTGTTGATGACACTGTTCACACAATAAAGTTGTAGCTGCTAACATTGCATTTTGCATAATATATATATATATATATATTTTGTTTCGCACAGATCAACTGAAGACATATGATGTGGACACCATTTACATCCCAAAAGTGAATGAGATGCACAAAGGTAAGTGGCGGCTTAGGGTTCCAGTAAACAACATTACAAGGTTGAATCTCAGAGTGATTTGCGATCATCCATTCATTAAGCAGTCATGTCCTACTGGTTTTAGATTTGAATGACTACATAAACACTGTACAACTCACGATAGCGATGTCTTCAGTGTGGTACTGTTTGACGTAGTGCTATTTGATACCACACATATGTTGCTTGATTTATGGATTCCATTAATTGAATAATTTATTCATGTATGTACTTCCTTACAAAGTATTGTTACTTACAAAATGTGTATATTCCAAACCTGACATGACTAGATACAGAGAAAGCGTAACATGGGTGAGAGATAAAGTAGGGGTGTAGGAAGATGATGGTCTGCTATATGTGACCCATCTTAACGAAATGAGTCGGATGTTGGCAAAACTTATTTTCTGTAAATGCCGTTTATGTAAACAAAATCGCGAATCTACAGATTTTTAGATTTACCCTTAAAATGATTCCTTAATGTTCGTTTTATCGATTGCCACTACTGCTACTGTCTAATTAATTCTGTTTTATGTATATTAATATCATTTCTGAGGAGCTGTGCAAAATGTCCCGCTTGGTTTCTGTAAAACAAAGTCGAAAATGCTGCAAAATTGCACGCATTCTTTGCCGTCATTTTTGGGATGATCCCTAACAAATCGGATATCCCCGCGAAGCTTGACATGTCGTCTTTCTAAATGTGGGTACATACATGCTAATAATTGCGAACTGTGACCTACAGAAGGCAAGGAACACACCCCCTCTAATGCCACATGTGTAAACAAGTTGGGATCACGTGGTAGCAACGCAACCACGTGACGCAAGCGGTTTCACGCATTGGTTCAGTGAAGAGGTAATTTGAATAATTCTCTATGCACGCAGGCATACTGTGTATTTTCACCGCGTCAGTGTTGTCACTTGTGACCCAGATAGTTGTTTATAACGAAGCAACAATGGTGTTCGGCATGGCTTCGAAGATGTGCTCTGTCCAAGCCAAGCCGAGGAGGTTGCCTATATTACTGGACCGCCTGGTTATTAGGAGTCTGGGCATCGCTGGAGACTGACCCTGTTGTTGGACCGTCTGGTGAACAGGAGCCACAACGAGAAACTACTGCGGCTACACTTTAGCAGGCAGGGTCCAGTGAACCTGCACCCGAGGCCGTGCGCGCGCCGTGCCGATACCACGCAAGCGAGGATGTGGCCGGTCTGGAAGCTACACTTGACTTACTGGACATTGTCACCGATCTGTTGTCATTATGTAGTTACATTGTTCTTTGGTATTAAAATTCTTGTTAAATATGACTATCTGTTGTATTTTACTATGAAGATTACAATTTTTTTTTATCGTATTTATGTTTTCATAAATCTGAATAAGTTGTTTTTTAATAAAAAAATTATATAAAATTAATAATAAGAACAATAACATTCTTACTGACCCACTAATGACTGATACCTCTACGAAATTTAATGTATAATGGTATAAGGGCTGCCGATTTTCCCTTTTCTTAAAGGGAATAAAAACATCTATGGCTTGAGCTTGAATTAATATAATATTACATCCTGCTATCTATTTCCACGTCCACCAAGCCAAAAATAAATAAAAATTCAATTAGAAATTCCACATTTTATGCTGTGCATCCGGACATTTTTGAATATGCATATTTTTGGCGCGCTTTTCGGGATGCCGAGATGTGACGTCACATATGACCCATAGTCGCATCAGGCCGACCCTTTCCATGCATTCAGAGCATGTTTACAAGGATAGCTTTCGGATCGAAACAAACGTCAAAATGAGTTATTATGCGATATTCCGATGTAATACAAACACTAGTCATCATAGAGGAACAAGCAGTTATCTTACGGTTCCACATGAATTCAATTTTATTCAAAACAATGAATGCGAATGGGCCTACAAGTAGACTAGGTTTCGCCGAACTTGGGCTCGTTTTTAGAATAATTAAATCGGATGCAATCAACGGTAGATAATCTACACCAATAAACATACATAACAAACATATATTGCATCCAGCTACAGAAAGTAATGTGTATAAATGTATAATCTTATGATATCACTAGACTATCGATGTATGAAGGAGGAGTTGTACAATTTATCATAACAACTTAAATCAGTCAGCGAATTTCTGTCGGTCCTGCTAGCTCAGTTGGTAAAGGCGTTGGTTCCTTGGCATTTATTTTGTAATCGGGCGACGCCGGTTTGATCCCGACACCATACCATTGATTTTTAGTCCTTTGGCCGAAGGTCCAAGGGACTATTGCCATCACTCTGCGTCCGCCGTCCGCCATTAGCTGCCGTATCTCAGAAACCGTTCAGCAACTTTTTCTCTAATTTTGCATATACATATCTTGGGGCACTGCCACTATGCACAAGAAATCTGTATTTGATTGAATCATTTTAAGGGCACCTAAGGGGCCCCCAAAGTGCAAAAGGTTTACATTATCTAGTGATGAGGTTTTGAGAAGGGCTCTTGAGACCACCCCCAACAGTAGTGTTGTGTAATGTGCCACAAAGTCAAAAGCTGTGACTAATCTCTACATCCTAGGCCATTGAGACCTTGACTAATCTTTAATTGGTCACAGCACCCAGGCAGAGTAGACACACTTGACCCCTGTTAGACTGAACAGTTGCCTAACACTTTTAAACTGTATCTTCAAAACTATTGATTTTCTATAATTGCAAGTGGTGTTTATTTTGATGTTCATTTAATTATTATAAAATGGTGTGACTGTGATGTCTATTGGTTAAAGATGTATTGTCTGTAGAAACCTGTAGGTGACAAACATAGAAAATTAATATTCTGTCACCTGTAGGTGACAAACATAGAAAATTAATATTCTGGACAACTATAGAGTGAAATATCCTACACTTTATTTATATCAAATGCATTCTACTGTTTTGTTTACGCTTGCCATGCCTTGTGTAGACATGGTACTGTGTAAATCAATTGTATCAATATAGACTAATAATTACAGATTCACAATATAGTTGACACCTGAAACAACCAAATGTCAACCATTAGAAGAGTTGACATAGTTCCGCTATACACTATATATGTAAATTTAACCAGCTGCCATGTCAAGTCCGTTATAATTGTGACTAACAGTGTTCAAAATTATTCAGGTAAATAGCAAATAACAAAGGACACAAGTTTTCTCCTTGCCATACCTCTACACATGAGAAGAAGGCTGACAGAGCCTGGCCCTCATTTATACATGATTTAGCATTTTTGTACATGTTGTATACAACTTTCAACACAATACCATTAATACCGCATGAAATTATCTTAGACCACAGGGAGGACCGGTCTACTAAATCAAATGCTTTCTTATAATCGATGAAGACACAATAAAGCCTTTTGAGTCGAGACAAATACAATTCAACCAACACCCCTATCTGAACACTGCCTGTTCTTCACCTATTACATTTGCTTTGTTTAGGTATGTGGTCAGTCTGGTGTTCTGAACAATCATTAAGGATTAATGAACACTTGTGCAGAATGTCACCCACTTGGCAGGTTTAATTGATCTATTCAGCAATGATGACACTGCTTAGGCCTCACTCTGGACACTGTCACTCACAGTGTTGTGTATTGTCTTAGTTGGTGCATTGAGCTAATCTACTTGACCATGAATCAGTGGTGGCTCTGGTTGTGTATTACACCCAGCTGTGGAGCTAAGATTCTCTGCCTGCTATTGTTTGATGGAAACTGTGACTAATCTGTAATTGGTCACTGGCAGTAGCTTGTGTCAACAGACAGCATTAAGCCACTAGACCCCTGTTAAACTGGACAGTTGCCTGTAGGTTTTAAACTGTGTCAAACAGTGAGTCTACCTTTTGCTCTCAGATAATCTGTCCTCTTAGTTTTACACATGAAGACAACATCTGGCATAACTTGATAAGTCTTTGTAGCAGCACATTTGTACTTCCAGTGTATCATTGCAACATAACATACATATTACATACTGTGTGCCACATTTGAATGTCATGCATGTAACATTTCCATGCAATCCATTTGCATATATAATGTAAAACTTGAACAGCCGTTTTCTTCATTTTCACTTTTTGATCCCTACCATGTTCAATGCTCCATAACTTTGCCAATTTTTGTAGCAGTCATATTTTTGAAACCGTGTAAAGCACCCTACCAAACATTTACAAGGATGTAAGAAAACAATGTTACAATTTTTTTGACTTATCACTCATTTGGTCAGCCGGGGTCACATATAGACGTATTAGTCCAAAGGACTTCAGGGCCACTTGGCCCATTTTTTTGTTTATGTTTTCACCAAGTAATATAAACCAAATCATTTTTATACTATGATGCACTGTTTGTAAATATTTAAAAAAAATTTGTAGTAATTATTTATTCGCCACAAAAATTAAAATATGGGAATTATATAACGATGTTTCTAAATTGTATTTATCCAAACAAATATAATGTAATGGATATAGAATGTATTAACTGTATATATATATATATTGTACAATAATATTTTGTAATTATATATGAAAACAAATGGTGATCTGTCTGGATAAATACAATTTAGAAACATAATTATATATAATTACCATATTTTCATTTTTGTGGCGAATAAATCATTACTACAAAAATATTTACACACAGTGCATCATAGTATAAAAATGATTTAGTTTATATTACTTCGTGAAAACATTATAAAAAAAAAGTGTTAAAAAAATCAATGGTTTGGTGTCGGGATCGAACCGGCGTCGCCCGATTACAAAATAATTGCCAAGAAACCAACACCTTTACCAAATGAGCTAGCAGGACCGACAGAAATTGGCTGACTGATTTAAGTTGTTATAATAAATTGTACACCTCCTCCTTCTTACATCGATATTCTAGTGATATTATAAGATTATACACTTATACACGTTACTTTCTGTAGTAAATATATGTTTGCTATGTATGTATATTGGTGTACATTATCTCCCGTTGGTTGCATTCGATATAATTATTCTGAAAACGAGCCCAAGCTCGGCGATACCTAGTCGACTTGAAGGCTCATTCGCATTAATTGTTTTGAATAAAATTGAATTCATGTGGAACCGTAAGATAACTGCTTGTTCCTGTATGATGACTAGTGTTTGTATTACATCGGAATATTGCACAATAACTCATTCTGACGCTCGTTTCGACCCCAAAACTATCCATGTAAACATGCTCTGAATGCATACAAAGGGTCGGCCTGCTGCGAGTGTGAGTCATATGTGACGTTACGATACCATGTGATTGCCTAGCTAATTAAATTTTTATTTTCCGCGGGAATCGCTACACAGACGGGTTTAAAATCGAATTTATGCTACAAATGTATTTTTTTATTTTAATATTCTCGAATCTTACATACAATGTTAAACTTTGTATACACATGGAAAACGGATTTTAGCTAATGCCTTGTTTTTATTTCCTTTAACAATGCCAGTAATTACACAAGCAATTAATTTGTTGCTAACTTATTTCTGACAGGTTTTATTTGTATATTAATGTAGTGTCACGATGATGCCATTATCGTCAAGTGTTCTAAATATCATCCATATATGACAATGCTATATAAGGCATAATGTATAATAGTGCAGCAGAGTTTTAGCTTTTCTAGCAATAGCGGTAATTATACAAACAATTAATTATACTGCTATTTTATTTCTAACAAAGATGTTGTTTTCATATTAACAGAATGTCTTCAGAATGTCATTATCTCGGAGTGGTCCAAATTTCAGCAAGATTTGTCCATGGTAACTAAGTTACCTGAAACACAACAAATATGTTGCTTAAATTTTGAAGGTCGTTTTTTCGGATTGAAGACTTCAACCCCACACATGTTTGGCGAGCAATATCTTCAGTTATAATTGAGATGTCTTCTTGTATGATACATCATATGAAAGCTGAGAATCTGCTCTACCAAATGATGCCAATAACTCAATATTGAAAAATGCCGACATGTGACTCATTTGGTTAAGATGGATCACATATAGTATATACCTTCTGCAGAAGAAAATTGGCTGACAACAAGCATTGAAAAAGAATACCACTTAATCTGTAGTTGTATAAAAGGAAAACTACCAGGATAAAAACAAAGAGGTTGAAAACAAATGGGATGATTTGTCAACTTCATTGAACTGGTGTTGGCTGGAGAGATTGCAAGAACAGTCTAACTGAGGCTAAGGCAACAGTGGCCCATATCCAGGGAGCCATCATCACCATAGATTAACAGTTTAACACAGAATATGGTAATCAGTCACAGTTGACGACCACATCTAAAACATCATTCAGTGGTTCTCTCAATGAGGTTACTATATTATACTTTATTTCCAGTTGGAAAATAGATGCAGACAACATATGTACAGATTTAAAGAAATACACACCATTCAGGAAATCTGAATTTGAAATAAGGAACTGCAAACAAATAGAAGGTGGTCTAGATAAAAACAAACAGCCAACTTGTTGTGGTTGTAGATCTTCAGGTGGCACAGAAGTTCCGAGTGCTCTACATCTACCCCTTGCGCACAGAGATGATGGCTGACCCAGCTGTACAGATCCACTTCCTGCGTTGTTCGTCTGTGCTCTGCAAATTCTATCCAACTGAGACGCCCGACGGTTACGTTTCTGAAGGGTATGTCTCCAGGCATTACAATTGGCCTAAACTTCTGAATTTCACTGGCAGTTTGTGGCAAAAACTCACTTGACCACAAAATAATTTGAATTGAAAATAGGTTGGAAAATAATAGATGTGGAATTAACAAAATAGGAAATACATCAGCAGGAACAGTGATGAGCCATTTCCATAACGTTCAATTGTTTATTAGAGATGATAGGTTAACGACTTCAACGTCAAGATTTTTTCAGATCAGTTTGGTGTTTTTTTTCAATTCCCTCTTGTTGTGAATGGATCTCCACAAGATGAAATTTGGTCTTTCTTTGTGGCAATAGCAGTTGCCAGCTGTATGGAGGCGTCTCATTTAAATCGTGTTTGAAAATTAAAGTTGGTCTACGTCCCACAAAGTTGAGTTATTTATCAGCCTGTTGTATCAGTTGAGATTTAGACACTTCCTGAGCATTTTAGTGTAACTCTTGTTGAGCCTCCTTCCCAACTAAAGAATTAACAAGAATTTGTTTAATAACATATGTCATACAAATGTTTTGGTTGCAGTTATGTGATCCTGAGGTTTGAGTTCAGTGAGGATGCGTTGACTGCAATGGAAGAATTGACAAACATTTTGCCAAGCAATGTCAACATCAAAGTACGGCAGCTTGGTCAGACACACAGTAAGTCCACTTATATCCACAGTCCCACCCCTGCACTAATTTGGAAGAATTTCTGAAGAGACCATCATGGTTATATTACATTGCTTACTAACTGGAACCAGCCAAGGTCATAAATGTCAGCATCAGAAATGTGTTTTGGTAAGTTGTGCTGAAACATGGTTTATGACGATACTCCATAACTGCACGAGTGTTATTAATGTATGCATCTAGATTATATTCATGATTACGCCAGTCTTAGTGTTGTTATTGACGATAAATGATGTTCATAGTTATTTGCTACTAGTGTACTTGTGATTTTAACATCTTGTATGTTACTGCATTTTCTCTGCATTGGCTCCCCGTGCGATATCGTATTATGTTTAAGATCTGCACAATCACCTACCAAGCCCTTTCATCCAAACAACCTCGTTATTTACACTCAAAGCTCACACCGGCTAGACAAGCCAGACAACTTCGGTCGTCTAGTTCGAAGTTGCTATCTGTTCCCAGAGTTAAGACAAAGGCTGGAACTCGAGCTTTTTCAGTTGCCGCGCCAACTATATGGAATTCGCTTCCCATTAATGTTAAATTAGCAGAAAATATTGTTACATTTCGTCGTCACCTCAAAACCTATCTTTTCAATATCACCTATTCTCCCTAGCTTCCTAGCACATCCATCCATTTGTTGACGACTTTCGCCTAGCACATGAGTATGAGAATGCTTAATCCTTTGGTTTTGGTGTGCCACTGAGCTCAGATTGTCTGAGGATATTGGTGCGCCACTGAGCTCGGATTGTCTGAGGATATTGGCGCGTAAGAAGTTATTTATTATTATTATTATTACTAATTATGGTGATATTCGTGCAACTATTATTGAGCCAGCATGTATGAATGTCTGTTTGCCTGTGTGTATATTACTAATTTCTGCAAAAATGTTTGCACCTCGGGCACCAAACTTTCAGGGATAATTCTACAAACCATAAGAAGAAGCCACTATTTTTGTTATATGTTATATAACAAATGTCTGGTATAAATACTTCAAGAAATCATCCTCAGCATCTGTGTGTATGTGGCGCGATCTGGAAGATGGGCATTTTGTTAGTGTATGTAACTACAACAACTAGCGACAGTGAGAGAATACCTCAACGTCAACTATACTTGTTTCAGTGCACGTGCTCAGTGGCATTATTCGCACTGAACCAAAGGGGGTGGAAATCTGGCTGAAAGGTAAGTCTGTACACGTACATGTTGAGTTACGAGGTGATCCAGGAAACCATCCTACCTCGCAAAGCTCACATCCATGGAAGAAAAGTTGTTTTATTGTGTGTGAAGCATGAAATGAAGTTTATTCTGATATAACAACATGGATCAGCTTTTGTTCTGAAATTGACAGTAGGTTTCTTTGTGGGATTGCAACCAAGTGAGAAATCTTGCATTGTGTACTTTCATTCCAATTTGCTTGTAAGGCCAGAAGAATCATTGATTGTGATGTAGGCAGGTAAGTGCAAGGGTAAATATGGAAGTCAGACCTCCTGCTGCAGCGTGTTTGACATTATTATAATCCCATGTTTTACATTGTGACCAGAATACTTAACTGTAACTTGTATTTGAATTGCAGCGGTTTTAGATGTAAGAAACTAGCAGCAGTCTTGTGTGGTTGCAGAGGCATGGTTGTGTAGTGGTTAGCTCATCTGGTGTATGTGTCAAGAGTTCTGGGTTCTAGACCTGGACCTCGCATAGGTAGATGTGGTGCAAAAGCCTGGCTCTCAGACTCAACAGTGAGGACTCTGTGTCCCTCGTAACTTGGATGATCATGTTAATGTTGATCCCGTCTCGTTAACTGGGGATTTTGACAAACCTTGACAACCACTGGCCTTCCTCACTGCCACTATTGAAGGTCGATTTGGCAGTAATGTTCTGAAAAAGGCTGACTAGTTGAGTGAGGCATCATAAGGCCATCAGATTGTGGTAACCACAATTAACAGAACATTGCAGAGTGCTGGAAACTGGTGGAAATAACGGTCTGAGAGCACTACGGTTCAAATCCTCTGGCTTCCAGTTGAAGCCTGGCCAATTTTGGTCACTCCACATTGCCACATTTCGCTTGGCTGTATAAATGAATCCCTGACGCTTGTCGCTAAAGGAGTAAACCTGCGATGGACTGGCATTGTATTCAGGGGCAATGGTCTTATTGGCTTCTGCCAGAGAAACTTGGCTTAAGCATTGGCCTTATAGCCTACCATGGGATTTAGGATTTAACTAATTAACCTTGTAAGAGCAGTTGGCGTGAAGTGAAGACCCAATTTCTGATAGACATCCGCCTTATTGGGACAGTTGTTCAGTCGAGATGAGATTTGATCTCGTAATGGTTCTCAACGAAAAACAACATGCAGTCAATGTTGATTAAGCTTTCAAAGGATTCTGTTGGTGGTATTTGATGAAATTCTGGACAGCCATATTCCAACACCTACTGCAGTCCACGTGGAAGCAATGTAGGGTCTGCTATGTTCTCTGATTACACATAAGAAAAGTCACACTTTAATGACCCATACTTCATTTAGTGTCGAAATGTTGTGTAGACCATAATTCGTTCACTGTTGTTAATAAATATGATGGTCATAATTCTGAAATGGCTTCTGTTATAAGAAATGTACAGTTTCTTGACATCGTATTTCTGAGGCCATATCCACAAGCTACTTTCCACTACACAGTAATGTAGCCAACTTGCTTATGAAGAGGCAATCGATATTTGCTCAAGATGTTGCACTTATTTGCTGCAGTCTATTTAAAGACAGGATATGTTCACAGCTGCAATACTTTTGATTTCATATCTGGAACTACACCTATCTGTTGGTGGAAGCCATGTACAGATTGCTGCCTATCCTGCCATAGAGGACAGCTGCCTATTGGAGACATGCTGTGTGTGGGCGGAACATGTATAAAACTTATTACTGCCAAGTTGAACTTGTTTTGTATGCTGACATCGTTGAGTGATTGTTTCTTTCAGACAATAAAAATACCAAAGTAGTGTTTGTCGGCAATTTGCCGCCAACGGCGACGGAGGCATCACTGAAGGAGATCTTTACTGGCGCCACCATCATACGTATTGCCCGCGAGGACGACTCCAGCTCGAAAGGGTAAAGTTCTCGCCATGTTGGGCACCCCACCCCACCAACGTTGTGGGGTTGGCTTCCCACTTTTACTCCATTCACAAAGAGGTGTTGGTTTGCAAGAATGCGTATGTCTCCCTTAGGGACAAAGTGGCAGTGTTGCCTGGCCGTGTGCATCCATTACACTGACCACATGCCCCCTACTTCAAGCCTAACTGACCACTGGGTGCGATTCTCATAAGCCGGGCTTGGCAACAAGCACCCCTGATCACATGATATCAATCTCACTGCCCTGAATCACTTCTGTTACCGCGTGCAGTGCAGACCACCTTGGTTCGATCGAAACAGTTGGTCTCAGCTGAAGAAAAATGTTACAATTCCACGGACAATATCCGCTGTTAGCCTGTGCACATGTAAAAGCTTAGTTTATGAGAGTGTTAGTGAACTATAATATAGAACAATTCACTGAAGCAACACGTACATTCCGTGTGCTGTATTCTTGTATTGGGTTGTTTATCAGTTGAGTGAAGTTGTCGGAGGGATTGACTCTGAATAATTGACTCAAACTGTCAGGGTGTCATTGACTCTGAATAACTGACTCAAACTGTCAAAGAACTATGGTTGATTTCAAAAAAATGACTTGGACTGTCAGAGTATGATTGACTCCGAATAATGGAATGAAACTGTCCGAGTGTGATTGGGTTTTGACTCTAAACTGTCAGAGTGTCATTGACACCTGTATAAATCTTGCACACTGAACAGGAACTGTGACAGTGTAGTAGACACCTTGTGTAGGCATCGTCAACTGAATGAAGGATGTTAAACTACAGGTACTACTGTCAGCAGAGTAAAACTGAGTTTGCAGTCTGTCAGTAGCTGAAAGAAACAGAATGTGAGACAAAACTGTCTCAGTACCTCACTTAAGGCCTGTTTACACGAGTGGATTTTTGTCTAATTATGTCATACGACACAATAGCGCATAAACAAATTATGTTTGCGTATAAACATGAGTGACGTGTCTAGACACTGTGAGTGTAACCTATGGAATTACACTAATCCTGACTTGAGCCTTGATGAAGGGTCACGACAGGAACACATGTGGCGGTTGCTGATTGGCCACAGATTCAATAATCTAACTGTACTGCAATGCAATCAAAGTCATAAGTGTGCCTCACTAATCGATCTTGTGTAAACAGGCCTTTAGGCCATGAGAATATGATCAATTTATGCCTGAATGGCTGATCGGTGATCGAAACTGAGAATGCTTGTTTCTCATATATTTCACCGGCTAATTGTGAATGTGATAGAGTGAGGTTTGGGAAGTGTCACTGACATCAGGCCAAGTCTCAATTACTGGCAGTGAATGATACACTCACTCAGGCTCATACAATCCAGAAATTGTGAGAATGTGACGAACAAATCAGTGATAGTTGATTGACATTTCACTAGTCATTACGATGTAGTTGATCTATGTTTTAAAGTGTGCACAGGTAGAATACAACAGCAACAACAGCTCCTTGTTTGAATTTCCCCGTTGAACGATATGGTCGGTGCCAACCTTTGAGTTGCTAAAGTGAACCAAGACTACAGAGGCTGTACCCAAAACCAAACTGACCACATGCCCCCTACTTCAAGCCTAACTGACCAGATGCCCCCTACTTCAAGCCCAACTGACCAGATGCCCCCCTACTTCAAGCCCAACTGACCACATGCTCCCTACTTCAAGCCCAACTGACCACATGCCTCCAACTTCAAACCCAACTGATCACATGCCCCCTACTTCAAACCCAACTGACCATATGACCCCTACTTCAAGCCCAGCTGACAAGATGCCCCCTACTTCAAGCCCAACTGACCACATGCCCCCTACTTCAAGCCCAACTGATGACATGCCCCCTACTTCAAGCCCAACTGACCATATGCCCCCTACTTCAAACCCAACTGATCACATGCCCCCTACTTCAAACCCAACTGATCACATGCCCCCTACTTAAAACCCAACTGATCACATGCCCCCTACTTCAAACCCAACTGATCACATGCCCCCTACTTCAAACCCAACTGATCATATGACCCCTACTTCAAGTCCAACTGACCACATGACCCCTATTTCAAGCCCAACTGATCACCCAAGCTCTACCCCAAACAAAACCGAAGCCCAGTTGACCCAGTGAAAAGTGACATGTGGTCATAGTTCACTTGTTTCCGCCTTACATTTCACTGTGCCACATTGTCCAGCAAGACTGGCCGGGTGTACGAATGTGCTTAATGTGTAGGCACTGGCATGTTGCAAGACTTCCCATGTCCACAAAGATGGGATCTTTTGGTTCTACCTTTGGAAACTGAAGTACGACAGATAAAAACACAACAGCAGTACACCTGTCCTGAGTCGGCCAGTCACATGTATGCCTACATGGAGGCGTTTCACATTGAAACTGCACAATCTACCACCAATGAAACTTGAGAACTAGTCACTATTATTACAATATGCCAGTTTGGAAGAAGCACTGCCCAAACTGTGCCCCTACCACTCGTTTGCATGACCCTTTGACATACTTTCCTTATAATTATGAACAGATACATCATGTCCTGATTTTATCACATTTTCATCAATAGCAACGAATATGCCATCGTATTCTGCTTGCGTGGAGGCTGCAAGACATGATACTGCTTGGCGAGTGAGCGTAGACCCAGGATCAGTGCCTCAAACTGTCCATGTTGTTTTGCTCCCAAAGCAAGCAATGTAGAATTGCACAGCAGTCCTGCATGCATCAACAGAGGTGACACCAGCGAAGTGACAAGTTGTGTTTGGGTCATTTGAAGTCCGCCAGCAGTGAGCTGGTGTTGACAGCGCTGGCACATGTAGAGCACAGCATGTAAGGTGGTACTCACTCAGTCGCAGGATCACCAGAGAAGTGTCAGAAGAGAAGCCAAATCATACCATTTGGTCATCGACTGTAATGATGTAGGTTGTTTGTAGTCACTGTGAAGGACAGGTCTTTGCCACTGATGAGTAACTAATATGGGAGCATCAAGAGTACGCTGATCCACAAGCAGCTTTTTAAAATATGACTTACCACTCATGAACAATCTGTCACTAATCTGTAGCATGAAAGAAGCTGCAGGTGCTGGTCTTAATGTGGTGATGCGTGACAACCGTTGATGCTTACTCTGGCTTGCTTCAAAGAGTAGCCATATGTTGGTTGTCACTAGGAGGAAAAGCTGCACGGTGTCACCTGGAAGATTTGTGCGGTATCACTTTGAGGATGATTTGAACGATGTTGCTGGGAAGATTTGTGTGGTGTCATTGAAGGAGTTGTCCAGTGTCACCTAGAAAGGTTGCTTGGTATCAGCTGGAAGAGTTGCTAAGTGGCACGTCGAGATGGTCATATAAGACTCACAATGTCACGTCACTTGGTATGTGGCTTGACTCCCAGAGAGAACAGTGTGGAATCCTCCATTCAGCATGAGAGATGTAAGGTTCAGCTGCAAAATCTGTGAAGCTTATCAGCGGTGGGTCGTCTAAAATCCACCAGCATCAAGCCGAGGTTGTGTGGTGGTGATGTCAGAAGTAGTGTATGGCACGTGAGGCGGTCCTCGCTCAGTTGCAGATGTGATCGAGTCATTTCTGTCTGCCTTCACAATATCAAAGTGATAAAGCCTCCTCACGTGCTGCTCTCCTGGTAATGACAGAGGACATCTGGGCATTGGGCCTATCGTTACTTCAAGGTGCTAGGAGGCAGCAACAGCCCACAGTCAGACACCTACACACTGTCAAGTGGAGCTTGGCTGCAGGAAGGCTCTTGCGACAACAACTACACACTTCCAGTGAAATAGAATTAATTTAGTGATTCATTCTTGATCTGCAATTGTCGTCTTTCTTCCAATGTAGTTATTCTTGTCAGTTAACATGGCCTGATCATTGAGTTCATATCAGAGTTCAATTCTTGTATTTACTACATTGACTAGTGTCCATCTCTCAAACTGTGTGATTGATCTGCTACTGTCTGTCTGTTCTACTCCGAGTAGCTATGCCATCGTGGGTTACGACAACGCAAAGGACGCTGAACAGGCTGCAGAGGAACACTCTTCTGCCATCCTTGACAACTACGTTCTGGCCGTGTTCCACTTCCCCAGTGCACCCAGACCCCGAACAGGTACACTACTCAGGGAATACTGAAGAATCTGATGTACAGTAATTATGAACATTGAAGCTAATCTAAGATCAGTACTCTAATTAGATAATAAAATTTAGTTTAAATTGATCGTTGTTGAAGGTCATACAATTAAAATTTCATTAATAACCAAATGATTTAGAAATACTTCTCGAATTGAGAGTTATTGTTTTATTGAATTGTTAAGTTAAATAAAAATGTTTTGAAATTGTGTTTGGTATATTTCTCTGAAACAGTTTAATGATTAATACATTTTATATAAAAATCAACTAATTTCTTCAAATGAAATTCAAAATGCATACGTACAACTAACATATTCCTCCATTAACAATAATGATACATTTCTTATTTAGCACCCCATTCAAATAATTGTTTTGAGGTGCTTTAATTGATAAGTGTGAAAATAAAAAATAAGTAAAAACCAAAAAATTACCTAAGATCACATAAATAGATAGATGAATAATTACATAAATAAACATGCTGATTATTCAGCAACTCCTTGTTATTGTATGCTGAATGTTGCTCTCATTGTGTCTAGCAGCTGAGAAAGAACAGACGGATAAACTGAAGAAACTTGAGCAGGATCAGGTTAGACATTGTTTCTCTGTGCCCATATTTAGTTATTGTTTCCCGTTGTGTAGATTTAGTTATTGTTTCCCATTGTGTAGATTTAGTTATTGTTTTCCATTGTGTACATTTAGTTATTGTTTCACGTTGTGTACATTTAGTTATTGTTTTCCATTGTGTACATTTAGTTATTGTTTTCCATTGTGTACATTTAGTTATTGTTTCCCGTTGTGTAGATTTAGTTATTGTTTCCCGTTGTGTAGATTTAGTTATTGTTTTCCATTGTGTACATTTAGTTATTGTTTCACGTTGTGTACATTTAGTTATTGTTTTTCATTGTGTACATTTAGTTATTGTTTTCCATTGTGTACATTTAGTTATTGTTTCCCGTTGTGTAGATTTAGTTATTGTTTCCCGTTGTGTAGATTTAGTTATTGTTTTCCATTGTGTACATTTAGTTATTGTTTTCCATTGTGTACATTTAGTTATTGTTTCACGTTGTGTACATTTAGTTATTGTTTCACGTTGTATACATTTAGTTATTGTTTCCCGTTGTGTACATTTAGTTATTGTTTCCCGTTGTGCACATTAAGTCATTACTTCCAGGTTGCATGCTGGCTTACGGTTGCATTTTAATTCATAGTAAATCTCATATACCATATCCCCAATAGACGTGCACTGCGCAAGGGCTTGGGTGCGCGTCTGTTGATTTATCAAAAGACATAAATAGTACAAGCTGCCAGCGGTGGACAAACACACAGATTGCATACACGTCACGTATGTGCAACTCTAAGATAGGCAACACGTAGCAAAGACAGAATCAGCACATCTACCAAAACATCTAGCATTCAGTCAACAGAAGACGATACTCAGCACGCCACTCATGACAGACAGCTACTGACAGCAAAGCTTGCGGTTTTATACCTCCGGAGTCTGGACAAACACAGTGCTAAACTGACAATCATGACGCTAGCCAGAAGACATCATTGGGCATTGCAGGATAACCTCTGCCTGTGCTGAATCAGCGCTCAAACAATCCAAACCTGCATGCTTTGCCAGTGATGCAATGGCACAAGGCTAACTGCGAGCATGGGGAGAGCGATTCTCGAAGATGTCAAGTAAGACATCGGAGTGCTCTTCGTTGTTTAGACTCTTCCTCATGGCGACAGACAGCTACACGATTGTGAATATCACATTATCTCAGCCCTTTGTCTCCAGTGTTTGGAAAGTTTACGTGATTATAACAACATGCCCGACTTTGCAGAAAAAACAAGTCACTCAAATAATAAATGTGGTACCACCTTACGGAAAAAAGTACAATGAATTGTTATCTAGTAGGTATCCCAAGGTGGTCCCAGAGGCGGTAATATCACCGTATTTTGCATTTTTGAAGTGCACGTTCATTTCTAAAAATCTGTTTTCTTGGGTGGTTTCACTTCTATAAAAGGGGGTGCATGTCTATTAGGCAGTGCGCGTCTATAGGGGATAATAGGTTACATCAAGAATTAACTGTACTAGGTTCAGACTTAATCATTGGTGATTTATATATCATTTGGTAATTGTAATGATTCCACAATGCACTTTTTTGGTAACTGCATTTGCAAAAAATACTACAATCCCATGAATAGACAACTGGAATCGTTTAATGATCTGTGGTGGAAATTTTTACGAATAATTTTCACGCAGTAATTGCTGTATGGCAGAAATGTTTCCGAGATAAGTTGAGATGGCGTTCGATTGAATAGCTCTACCATTGGGTGAAGTGTAAAGCACTTGAGCACTAAGGACTAGATACCGCGCTACATGAGAACATACCTTTAACATCAGGATTATTATATTTACAGAAACAAAAGAGTATAAAGTCAGAAGAACCAGTAAAGAAAGAATCTGGGGTACCTCAAATGAAGAAAGGCACCACACCTTTGAAGAAGTCTGGTGTAACACCACTGGTAACTAAACAAGCCCGTATTATATAAGCCTATCTTCTAATATCACCACTAAGATTGAAACAATGTTTTTTATATAAATTAATAAGTAAGTTGGCCATTGCAGTCATATCGTCATCAATCTGTCGGCAGAAACAAGAGAAGAAGGCCACTCCACAGCAGGTGAAGAACGAATCAACAACTCCCCTGGGTAAACATAGCCCTGCCGTCAAGAAACCAGTAGGTACTCCGAAGGAAGAGGCAACGAAGAAGGAATCAGTCACCCCGAATGTGAAGAAAGAGACCCAGACATCTCAGACAACGGAGAAAAATGGACAGGCCGGTAAGAAAACTGACGTGAAGCCAGCAGCAGGCACTGAGAGCAAGTCGCCAGCCGCAGGTGTGACAAAGACGGGGAACAACAAGCAAGCAGGAGGTAATGGCAGACTGAGGAGGGGTCCACGACCAACTAAGCCTACCCAGAGGTATCCACAGGGCCGAGGAGGCAACAATAGCAGACCTGGGTTTGCGACGCAACGCCGCGTCGGGCCAATCACCAACAGGATAGGGATGAGAGGCAACCAGACGCAACAGCAACGTCCTCTGAATGCTCGCACACAGAAGAGACAGGGACTGTGGGAACAGGCTTTGGAGAAACGACAGGAGCAGAGGACGGGGTGTGTATTCTTATTGTAGTAGCTAACTTCTGTAGAAGATGTTAGCTGGGTTTCCACGAGACGATATGGCTGCAAGCAATAAGCCGATTTCATCACACGCCACCTGATTGCAGCATGATTTTCCCATGTAACATGTTGGCAACATCTCTTGAAGTAGAACTAATCCTGTTTTGAAGTGATGCCTGTTGTGATATGAAATGGTCTTGACTTTTAATATTTATTCTCGCAGAGAATGATACGTGAATGGAACGTAGTCTCCTGATTGTGTAAATGCTAGCTAGCAGTGGGAATTTATTAAGAAATTGACATTTATCCCAGGCATTCTAGTTCTTCCATCTATTTTAGGTGACAAAAATACTTTCATGTCAATAATAGTACTATTTTAGAAACTTCTATTTGATCTCCTCGTAATCACCTTATGACTGCAACTGATGCAGGGGCGCCATGCAGAGACAGTCTTCCTTTGGCAATCAGCAGTTTGGCAACAAGAGGCAGTTCCCCTACAGCTCAAGCGGCCTTGATGACAAGCGACGTCGCATGGGACAGGCACCTTACGGCAGCCGCCAGAGCTCCTATGAACCACGAGCCCCGAGTCTACTTGACATGTCCATCACTAAGAGGATGGCCAGGCAGATGTCATCAAGCTCAGGTGGGTAGGTCATGGTTGACATGTTATGTAGCCAGTCTGTGTGTAGCCATGTATAACCAACTGTACACAGACTGTGACCGACTACACAGACTGTGTGTAGCCATGTGTGTGACCAACTGTACACAGACTGTGTGTAGCCATGTGTGACCAGGTGTTCACAGACTGTGTGTAGCCATGTGTGACCAGGTGTTCACAGACTGTGTGTAGCCATGTGTGACCAGGTGTTCACAGACTGTGTGTAGCCATGTGTAACCAACTGTGCAACATGCATGTCCCTATTCATGATTTTTCCTTAATGATTGTTGTATGTTGCACCTCTGAGCACACATGAGGATATACCTTTAGGCGCTATAGCAGTTATTATTATTATACAATTTTTATTAATTATAACAACTGTTTGAGACGTTAAGAATAATTAGTTGGTTAAAAAATAAGTGTAAATCTATGTGTTTCAGGTTTCCAACAGGGAGGATCTGGCATGGGCCAGGGAGTTGGAGGGATGGGAATGGAAGGGGGAATGATACAGGGAGGTGGGTATGAACAAGGGGGAGGCGTGGGGATGAGAGGTGGCATGGGCCAGGACATGGGAATGAGAGGAGGAATGGAGCAAGGTGAGGTGGTGCTAGGGGGAGGCATGGACCGAGGAGGGATGGGAATCGGAGGAGGAATGGACCAAGGTGGCGAGATGGGATTTGGAGGAGGGATGGTACAGGATCGCGGGATGACGTTGCAAGAGAGGGGGATGATGAGACAGGACAGAGGGATGATGGGACAGGACAGAGGGATGATGGTCCATGAGAGAGAGCTGGTACATGACAGACTTGGGGTGAAAGTGGAGCCGGACATGGGGATGGTGCAGGGAGGTGGCATGTACCTTGACCAGCCAATGCAGCTAGGGGGCCAGATGGGCTATGGGGGCGGAAACCAGGGAAGGATGCAGTCAAACATAATGGAGGCAGACCGGGGGCTAGGGGGAATGGACCAAGGGCCTGGGGGGATGAGTCAAGGGTCAGGAATGGATCCATCCTCTGGCACCGTCAACCTACTGCTGGGACTCACACAGATGCTCAGGTGAGAATCTGATTCATGCCTTTTAGGTATCCCTCTCCCTCTTTCCCCTTCACTTTCTATAAACAGAATGTTACTGCACCTATGTAAACAACCAGTGTTTCGTTTCACTGTGTCAGGTGTATTGATGTGTAAGAATTTCCCACCACACTCGCAAGAAACCATGTTTTATATAATAATTGCTGTATAAATGTTTTGAATGTTGCGCAAGTACGTAACCAGATACGGCTAATTACAAATGGCATGATGTGGTGTGGGATTTGTAAGATCTGAAATTGCTATTAACATCAATTTACATCAACATGTTTCAGTCGCTTGATAGTGCTACAGTAGCAATATATCTTCCTTGACTGCGATAACCAAACCACTCCTGCATAGATAATGCTTAGACTAAGTGAAATGAAGCTTTTAAATATATTTTTTTAATTGTGTCTAGCTCTTGCTCACCAGCATCTCCTGCCAACATCTGACGAATTGGCTTCTTCGTGACAATGTAAAAAAAATGACCATGTCTCAGTGGGATTAGTGACATGAGTTTGCAGTCAACAGACTTCATGTTGATATATTATCATATACAAAGTTTCAAAGAAATTCAAAAGTTTATTTCAGTCTATTTTAGAACTTTGCGAACGCCCCTAACAGTGGTTTGTGTTGGTTGTGTGTTGCAGTAACCAGCTGCCACAACAGAGACAGATGAGGCGACGGTCTCGAGGGAATATGTCGTTCGGCCGAGGCACCAGAGGCAGTAACAGGGGTGGCCCCAGGGTTGGTGGGGCCAGGAGCACCAGAGGCTTCAATAGTACGTAGTCGTTTCTTTCATGAAGATACCCACAATACTTGTGTATGCTGTACTCAGTCATTATTCATCTGTAACTTTGTACCATCTTGATTTTCAGATGTCTTGTTCAATGTAAGAACATAGGTTCCTTGTGAAATGTCATATTTTAATATGTGCTAGTTGACATAATCAATGCTAGGTTCAATTTTTTGCAAGAACAAACAAGACTAGCAAAAAATATTATTGAATTGGGATTTACAGGCTAATTACATTATTGCACATTTTTGTTCTGGACATTATACAAGCAAGAAGTTTGCTTGGTGTTTCACATCCTAGTAGTTATCTAATTTATTCAGTAATTGCTAAGCTCAATCGTTGTAGTAAATATTCATTTTTATTTATGTTTAGAAATCCTCCAGGAAACCACTCTTTGGCTGCCTCTTGTCTGTCCTACATGCAGTCGTTTATTTGTAGGCTCAAGAAGGTGATGGGACAAATGATTCACAAGGAAACTTCTGCACACAGAGAAGACTCCACCTCAAGTTGTTGTGGAGACAATATTGGTGGAGACCGAGATTGTCATGTTCCTGGACAGATGTTAATGTAGCACTTGCAGAATAGCAGGTTGTGTCAAATGTATGTTTTAACAAGATTGTTTAATAAAGTATTCATAAACTATTTGGCTGTTTCAGTGGTCGATGTATGTAAGAGTGTGAGAGCAAAGTTACACAGATATTGTAATATACACACAAGTTGCTTGGAAATAACGGATCCTAAACTAGTGTGCAATGTAAAAACAAATTTTATTTTGATATCCCAATTACTTTCAGCATGCAAATCAGTTTTTATTGTCTTGCTTGTACAGAACATATCACATCATACACGTTTCACCAATACGCTTACTACATACACTAATAAAATGACCTATAGAAATCCATCAACACTTTAGAATAACTAAGTAGACATGACAAAGGTACTAGTGATTTATCAGATTGTTCCATCAAACAACTTATGTGTGAGACTTCTGCAAACTGAGTACACCATCATCTTGTGATTCAGTTGGCAAATGGCTTGCAGACGCTATCCTTGGATTTCTTTCTTGGCTTTCATGACATTCCTGTAAAATATAATGAGTAGGCTGCATTTAGGCTATAAATGTATATCAGTACTTATAGTATTTTATCATTTACTATATAAACAAGAATTCCATGTAAAATTTCAAGTTTGTATTTGTTTTTATTTACCACCTGTTCACGCACACCAGCAGTAGTGAAGTTAATATCATCACAACATTTGCTGATCTGATTATGGAATGCTATGACTGACACCGAACCTCAATGAGAGTGGACATTGACAATGATTTAAAACACTAATTTTGTAAGAATGAATCGAAATATATCTCTAGATATTGGGAAAATATAGGAACACTGTGAATGATGTGATTTACACTGTGACATACCACAGCTGTGCTAGATTATTAGATGATTACTGGTTATGATATCCCGTGGTTTGGGTGGCTTTCGGTGCTCATCGGACTAACTCTGTTAGATGGTGTGTACGTAGTCGCATATGCTGCAGCTCTTCGGGAGGTCGTCGTACACTGAACTCATCAAAGTCGGTACACACTTTCATATCAAAGTCGGTACCAACTCTCGTATCAAAGGCGCTACCAACTCTCGTATCAAAGTCTGTACCGACTCTCGTATGTCGACGACCGGATGGAGTTAACTAGGCCATGGCCAGAGGGCCACACCAGTGACAGCACTGTGCATGACTACCAAAATGCCATCTAGCAGAGTTTGTCTGATGGTGACATCTAAAAGCCACCAAAACATAACACAAATTGACTGAAAAACTAAGAGACATCATAATTAGGTTATTTTTCAGTTAGCTTCCAAACAAGTCAGGATCAAGTGTGATGCGTGTATCTGTACTTACCAGTGGCTGCCACTAGTACTGTTCATCGCCATATCCATCATAACGGTGTCTCGCTGGCATTGGGCAGGACAATCCTGTCTGCTGTCTGAAAACCACAAACACAACACATCTGTAGTTAACCCTTTAAGTTGACCCTTTAGGTTAACCCTCTAGACCCCAAACAACTTTAACATCTAGGTAGTATATGTGTCAATGATGTTTAATACATTTTTTGCAGAAACAGAGCAAAGATCTTTAAATTCATGTAAAACACTTTCAGTACATGAAACAATCGAGGGACTTGAACCATCAAAATCACCTTGAAAAAAACTCACCACAACATCTAATGTGGGTGACCGTGCACTATTAGCTTGTGCCTACTTGGAAGATCGGGGGTCGTTTCACTAAGTGAAACGACCCCCACATAATTCATGCTCTTTAAAGTAAATTTTGCTCCATGATAAAGTATACTAAAACTGAGCTCGGATTTTCCGATTTTGGTGCTAAAGGAGTCATTCCAACACCAGGCTTAACCACCAGAACACTTACTCATGTGTCATGGAAATAATGTTCTCAGTTATGCGGCGGCTTTTTGCATTTAAAAAAATTACGGATTCCATTCAATAATGAATTTCCCTCGAGTTCATTATTTAGTGAAATGGTCCCCTGGTTGTCTACAGTGCCCACCCACCTGAGCACCTCTGTGATACCAAGCAGTAGATTGACTGCGTCTGTGGCGCCATCTGTTTCTGGTTCCCTCTTGTACGGCATGTAGGCCTCCTCCTGCCTGGGTGGGTACCAGGGCTGGACTGGCCGCCCCCTGTCTGGGTAGTTTGGCTCCACAGACAGGAGAGAGGGGACCTGGGGAGGTTGCGGCTCGGCCCAGCGCGGCTGTTGCTTGGGGGGTGGTTCCGTCTCATCTCCATACGTGTTCTGCTGATCGTTGCCGTACATCGCGATGTAGCTGCTTGCATAACTCGACATGGGGCGTCCACCACCAGGTGGCTCTGCCTGCCTCTTCAGTGAGCCGCGTCCACGCATTGGTCCGCCACGTACACGCACCACACTGCCATGTCCACGCACCACACCGCCGCGTCCACGCATCGTGCCACTGCGTCCACGCATTGCCCACACTGGCTCATCAATGTGTGGCTGCTGTGGTTGTCGCAGCAGTGGTGGTTCACGCAGCAGCGGCGGATGTCGATGGCCCTCTGATGTAGTATGCAGCAGTGGGCGTGACGGCATAGTTTGGCGTGGCTGACGTGGACTCTTCAGTGGTTGTTCCTGTGGTTTTTGTTGTGGTTTCCTCGGTGATTTTTCTTGTGGACGTTCCTGTGGTTTCTGCTGTGGACTTTCCTGTGGTTTCTTCTGTGGTTGCGATCCTTTCTCACTTGCCAGCTTCCTCTCAATCACTTGCATCTTCTGAAGACAAACAGACAATACAACATCAAGTGTCTATGCAGTCTGCTTGAAATACCACCAGAAGACATAAAACATGTCAGTGTTTCCATGTTAAAGCATGGTTTCTGTTCTGTTACCCAAAATCAGCCAGTAGTGGTGGCGTGAAACCTGCCTTAGTGGATACTGAAAACTTGTTTATAATGGACATTTTTGAATGTCCAGAATGATTAGTTAGCACTGTCCACTACCTCTTCATTACAGTAATCCGGCCATAATGGAAATATTGGACAGTCCTGATGGACGATGACCACTATGGAAAGATTTTAGTGTAATTATTAGCAGGAAGTCTGCTGAATCTGTTGTCTTGAAAGTGGTAACCCTGCGAATGCACCAACACCCAAAGGCCTTGCAGTTACCCCAACACCCAAAGGCCTTGCAGTTACCCCAACACCCAAAGGCCTTGCAGTTACCCCAACACCCAAAGGCCTTGCAGTTACCCCAACACCCAAAGGCCTTGCAGTTAACCCAACACCCAAAGGCCTTGCAGCAAAGGCCTTGCAGTTACCCCAACACCCAAAGGCCTTGCAGTTACCCCAACACCCAAAGGCCTTGCAGTTACCCCAACACCCAAAGGCCTTGCAGTTACCCCAACACCCAAAGGCCTTGCAGTTAACCCAACACCCAAAGGCCTTGCAGTTACCCCAACACACAAAGGCCTTGCAGTTACCCCAACACCCAAAGGCCTTGCAGTTACCCCAACACCCAAAGGCCTTGCAGTTACCCCAACACCCAAAGGCCTTGCAGTTACCCCAACACCCAAAGGCCTTGCAGTTACCCCAACACCCAAAGGCCTTGCAGTTACCCCAACCAGTGTCTGCCACCAATAATGCCAGAAGAGTACTAAAAATGCAATTACAAACAAAGAACAGACAGCTTGAGTTTATGGTTGTCACCTACTGTTTTAACGATACTGTTACACAACATAATAGACAGTCAGAAGGTAAGTTATGTTTCCTGCATCATGTGGTTGATCGCATAATACGTAAATTATAATTGTGGCTAGGCCACATGGAAGACTCAGAATCAGGTATTGTTACATCAAAGTCTCAGTGCATAAACCCGCTACATGCTTGTGTAGGGGATTAAATAGAGGTGTCATTGCACACCCCTCCACGGACACAACACATAGCATTAATGAGGACCTTGCCTCGCCACACTCTTCTTTCTTTATGTCTGTTGGAGGGAACTAACATGACAAGTAAGTATGCTTAGTATATTCCCAAGTGCCATCTCATGGGTAGTATAGGAAAAACAATCCCCAGCTGCCACAATACCTACAAGAGGTCTTATACACACCCGCCCAATCTCCTGTCGCCTTGCTTCATTGATGCCCCTCACTTGGCTGATTTCATGCCGCATATCTAGCAGCTGCTTCTTCATTCTCTCCTTTTCCTCATCAGACATTCCTCGGCCTGTAGACAATGTGAACCCGTAAACAATATCGATGACCTTATCTTGTTTATAAATAAATAAGATCATTGATTAAAAAAATTAAGGTGTATACTTAGGGCATGTACTCTTAGGGCGAGTACACTCAATACGGCGAATAAGGTAGATAATACCTATGTGAGGTACAGTTAACAGTGGCATAGGTGGCAACATCTGCTCACAGAGAAGTTGGGAAAGTGCTCATGAAATAGCAAGAAATGTCATTTTAATGTAATATTTTTGTTTATCACATTAATTATTTATGTGCCGTCCTTGCTTGCAATGAACGCGATAAAATGGGAAATCACCAGAAACAAAAAGAGCCCGTGCCTAGAAAATCCTCGCATGCAAGTTGCTAGAAACATCGATTTTGCCAGGAGTATCGTTTTTACTAAATTACAAAAACACTACACAGCACCAAAAAAGACGCTTATGCAATGGAAATCCACAGTTAGTTTTGACTGATAATTTAATTTTCACTTTGTAACATGTTTAGTTATACACTATATAAACTTGTAAATATACTTATATTTTGTAACATATTCAGTTATGCACTACACAAAGTTGTCAACCGATATTCACCTTTAGGTGTGAGCGGCGGGGGCACTTTCATCTTGTTGGGCAGCTTCATGCTGACCTGTCGTCTGTGAGAGACAGGGTCGCTGTAGTAATACACGACCAGCTGGTGCTGATGTAACACCATGGGGAAGGTCAGGCGGTTGTAGAGAGCGTCCTTCGCTGCATCCTCTGTCTCATAGTTCACATAGCCATAGCTGTAGGGAGCAACAGTGCACAGCTGTGTTAGTCTCAACCAGCACTCTTGTGCTTCGGATGCAGTTTACATACATGCTACCACAATAGTTTCCTTACAAGTTCGGGATCGAGTATGGCACTGTACAGCTGTGGTGTACGACAGATGGAACAGGCGACTGTTTCACCAAGATTATGAGCACATCAGAAAATCCATCACTAAACAGAATCCGTTGCTAAATTTAAAGAGCCGTTTCAAAATACAAAAAGCTGTTGCTGTATTGTCGAGATAGATCAACCCTATTTCCATGACATACTGGCAAAAGTCTTGGTTGCATACCTTGAAGTTTACAGTTTTCAGTATACACGATTATTGTTAAGGAGCGAAATTTATTTTAAAGAAAGATTTGGCTTATGATCTTATAGGAGTGTTAGTGAAATGGTCGCTAGGCACACTCCTAACCAGACCCCCAGCTAGCAAGAATTCTTAACAGTTGGGTGCATTTTACACAATTTTTCTTAGATTTAATTATGGTCAATCAAAATAGTTCGTTCTGTCTATGGATAACATTTGCTTTACTGAATAACAAAACTAAGTTGTCAAATGACAAGTCATAGAATATTGATAAGACTCCCTTAAAACTTATGATTTCCAACTAAGAAATTTTGACAATGTTCAAAATAGAATGAACCTGTAGTGTAGAAACTGAACCTGTAGTGTAGTTCCAATTAATAAATTTTGTCAATAATTGGCTGAACGGTGCTTCCCATTAATCAATTAAAATCTTGCATGATTGACGATTGTTTCAAGTATATACCAAAAAATTACGAATACCTAGCATTCAAACGTTTCTTAGAACAAATCTATTATACAATCAAACATCAATTACTTTGGTCAAACCAATGATTAATTATGAAAATCAAACCAATTCCCAGCACTAGTAAATAGCACTACCTGAGTGGGCACTACGTCACTTACCTGCATACTCAAAGTGAGCACCTGTATTGTCTGCAAGGTGTATAGTGGCTACGGGAATCTATCCCACCCCCAGGGAAGAACTGCATCAGTATTGTCTTTAAACCACTGGCTTCTTCAGAGTGCAATGAGATTAATTAACATTGGAAGTCACTCTTTAGATTTTGGTGCCAGAATGGGGCATTTTTGTTTAACCACCGTTGCATGCGGTGTTTGTTATGCATGGATTCATAGGAGGAATCGTGGTTTTGGGTTGCATTAAGAGGTGATCGTTGTTACATGTGGTGTGCTGTATTTAATAGAGATTTGTGGTTTCTGTGTTGTCTGTCGATTGTGAATGGAGCGGCTACTTGTGCAGTTGCAACAGGCACTTGACACTGCTGTTACAGAGTGACACATGGGTTTAGAAAGTTGCATGGCATCTTCTGTAATGCTTGGGAAATGATTGGGCCATCCACCTGGTGTTTAACATGTCGCAGTATATGGTGTTTTATTAACGTGGTGTATTAACTTCTATGGTGACAGAGACATAATATAATTGTGCGTTTGTGTGTGAAATAATGTGTTTTGGGCCATAATGCAATGGCTGCGACATAATGTTTTATTTGGTACTTTTGGTAGGTTGCAATATTGTTTGGCTAGTCTGTCGTACATGCTACGCATGGCAATAGCAAAGATGTCAAGGTTTGTGTACTGTGCAGAATATTAAAACTTGTAGTCTTTCACGAGTTACACATTGCATGGAACAGGACCCGATTACTTCTGCCAAAGTATGTGTGCTAAAGGAATGTTCTGGGCAAAGAACACCAGGTATTCTATGTTGCTTTCATCACTTGTTGTACATTTAATGATAATGAGACATTTCAGCAGTGATGGTTTATGCATTGGTGTCTGCATGCAGTGATTGTACAGTCTACGTTGTGACATGAAGCATTTCCACACATGACCAAACATTTAACTCTTTGTGAAGTCATTTTCGACTATTCTGATTTGTCAGGATTGGTGGTGATCATTAGCTGGTATTCAATCTCTAAGTAATAAGTACCAGCGGTGGTTCTTTACAAACTGAATGCTTTCATTACAATAAAATTTTTTGCAGGTGCAACATACAAAGTGCGAACACTGATTTGGGCTTTTTAAATGGAATCTGGTGAGCAGTATACCTTCAGCATATTATGTTTTATTCCCATGAAATTATATTTTAAGGCTAAAATATTGATCTGATTACCTATTTAGAAAAAACAAATATTTTGTACATTGACAGCCATCAACATTTGGGTGTTGTTGGCAAGGATTCCATTAATTTCAATACAACTCCTTTATATAAGTTACTGCTTTAAATAAGAATAACTTTTGTAACTATGAATTCTGATGTGTATGGTGCCATCTTGAATTGGCTTTGGGCTGTACTGAGTGATCATATCAGCTTCTATTTGTTCAAAGATAGTTGTAAACATGGCACACTGGCACCCTTCTCTGGTCGAACATGGGCACTGCAATCTTGGATTATAGGAATGGAACCATTTTCTTCTGTTTGGTCAAAATACCTTAATTAAATCACTAACCTCAGCCAGCTCCATTATCTTTGGTGAAAAGTCCACACTCCCAAATATGAGCAGAGTCAGTTGAACTCCCACCAATTTGCGCCACGATAATTGATGCCTGGTTATTTAAGATAAGACATGATTACTATTATATTTTAATGTTTTTTATGTTGATCAATAAGAGTCTGCAAGTTCTTTGAGTAAATGACTCGGTCATATGAGAATTGTTGGTTTGTGTTGGTGTAAGTTAGGTCTTTACTGCCATTTTATTGACCACAGTAAGTGAACGGCAGCAGAAACTCTTGTAATCAACAAGTTTCAGCCGCTTATTTTTACCTTTTGCATATTACATATATATTTTTGGTTGCAGTTTTAAAAAGATGCAAATTCATTACAGATTCACAACACCATTCTGGTACTTTCTAGTTTTAAAGAGTATCTTTGAAGATTCAATCTAAATAGCCAGAGGCGGGAAATGCTTCATTACTGTCAACAAAAATGACCACATTTTGTGGCCAAGCTGTTGTCACATGTCACTTTTGGTAACCATAGTAATAACGCCGCTGTTCGTTGGGCGGCAGCTGTGGACATTACCCTTTAGGTAGACCATTGATGTCTCGAGCAAGGACGACAATTTTCGCGCCTGGAAACAGAGCTGCAAGTTCCTCTTCTGTCGCCGAGCTAGGCACATTGGCAACATATAAGTAACCCCAGGTGTTGTACTCTGAAAGAAGTAGTAGTGGCCTTGTTCAGTCGAGAAACAGGATTCTCATCCTGGATGAGTGGTTCATTAATTCATGATCATTTGTGACAAAGATAATTGAGCACGGTGCATGTATATGTGATCAAGATCACTGCACAATTTAATAGAATGAAGGCAACTGTTTGACACTGTTTGCGTCTTTCGGAGGAGTTAATTTTCGTCCCGGACAAGTGAGCTGAATTACTCACTCATCTGACAAATTACAAAATGAACACGTTTGTGAGGACAACATGTTTATTTAAAGTCTACTTTTGTTTTTTGTGCTGTCTCGCTCAGATTTGTGCGAGATTTTATAGCAAGATTTTATAGTGTTTTCATGATTGCCACATTTTGCAAAAGAGCTGGTAAGATGTCCTTTTTTCCAGTAATTTTACCAAAGTTAATCTAACAAAGCTTCACGCAATATCAGTGTAACAGATTCACAGTTTTAAGAACATGTAGTACAGTCTAGTTTTATTTTGATGAAATCTAGTCTCATAACTTTTTTCCAAACAATTATTGGCCTTGGCAAGATAAATATTTGTATAACAAGTAATCGCCATATTCCACATTATATATGTGGTAGAAGACATTTTGGCGCAATTAGAACAATATATACATTTATTAATATGCAAAGGTTTGTATTTTTCTTAAAGGTTTGTAAATGTCAACCATTTCTATCAGCATTTTGGCAGGCTGGTAACATTGACTGATCAACCTTTTAAAATCCACAATTTGAGCAATTCAAATTTAAAATGTCAACAGTAGTTTTCATTAAAATTTACTTTTTTGCAAACTTAATTCAACCTTCTTTTAAAAAGCTAAAAACAACATGGAAGAAGCAGGATACACAAGGTGAAACAAGTCATAGTTTTGAACAGCAGTGACAGTATTATATTTGAAATACACTGGACACACAGGATGCTAGTTAATATGCTAAATCATGACTGATGTCACTATGGGTGTGCCACATGACCAAGATCATGTGATACAAGCTGGAGAAGGATGGTTGGGAGCCCCTGACCGATGTATTGGTTCAGGGCTGATTTAAATTATAAGAAATGTATTTTACTGACACAGAGTTCATTTAACCGCATGAAGAGGTTTCATACGTTAATCTCACGTATTGAATATAATTGTGCCATAGGACTGTTTTGTAGAGGATTTGCATTTAAATTTAAAGTCAATGATGTTTATTTCAACTACGTAGTTAATTGCCTTTTCAGTCATAGCAGTTGTACATCACAGAGGACCCAGTCGGTTCAATGATACCGTGTATATACTGTCTACACAGTCTACTCAGTGTCTCTCACACGCCCGACCGGGAAGCAAGTCTAGCCACTGGGAGCAAGATCGAGTGGGTCAGAGAGAGACCACCACTCTGTGAGTCCACGACAGGTTACACTTTTATTCCCTGTGTGGGATCTTTTACTTCCCCTGGCAGACACCAGGTAGAAGGGACCAACAGCTTTGAGTCTCTTCCAAAAAACACAGGTGGAATCGAATCATTAGTCTGGCACTCTATCGAGCGACCACCGCTCCCACAACTCACAGCAGTTAAAGGGGCCCTGTATAGATTACGCTATTTCACGGCAGAAGCTTAGCGGCTATTTATAGAACAGTCTTGTGATTTTGTTGTTGATAAGGACTTATTTATGACATATACTGTTGCAAACTAACAACACTAAATAAATCCTTATCAACAACACAATCACTAGATGCAGCGCACGCTTGTCTTGTGTTCCCGAGAACTAACAACGGCAAACATATCGCCTACACCACATTGTTCTATAAATAGCTGCAGATGCCAAGCGTCGGCCGACAGAATACTTCTGCTGTGGAATAGGGCAATCTATAGTGCCCCTTTAATAACATGGCCCCTATACACAGATGCCACAAATGGGGGCTGATGTTTGGTTGTTGATCTACTGGTGGTCAACTGTGTCTTTGATTAAAAGTAGGATTGTGACATATCATCAATGCATTGATGAATCCTGTGAAACTTTTCTCACGATGCAAAACATGATACGTTTTACAAGATTCGTGATATGTATACGATACATGCAAATTGTGTTGAGTTTTATTGTGTTGAAAGTTGTCAAAAGCAAGCATCAGAAATTTTTTCCAACCTACCAGTTGGCACAACTGCTACTTGACCTATCAAAATTATGTCTGAAGTCAAAAGGCAAACATTTCATTAAATTCTAAAGCAATAGCTGGACTCAAGGAATATTTTGTCTAAGATCTTTTTGGTTTTAGTTATTCCAATTTTTATTAAATCTTGTGCTCTCAGTAGAACTTGTGGTACATAGAGCTCTGTATAACGTGGTGTAACTACAAGATACTATTGCAAATTTCTAAAAAATTAAGTTTTTTTCTCCAAAACTAAGCACCATCAAGTATGGTGACACAAGTATCATGATACATATAATCTTGTGCCTCAAGTAGTGAGTTGTTAAGGGGTTGTCATTACTGCAACATTGAATTCCTGAGGAAGAAAAGAGCGCATGCTTCCAAGGCACCATAATAATTGTACATTTTGTTGAAAATGCATATAGTTATCAGTATTAAATGGGATAGTTGCTGGGTCACAAGATAATAAACTATCAGATACAAGTATATTATTGTCTATTACCTTGACTTAGTTACCTAAATTAAAGGAGTAGTCAATGAGTACATCGACAGTGTAGGAATAGTGTAAGGCATACAGACTGTATTACATTGCCTACTCAGATGTAGTCATATAAACATGCCAAACTGTGAACCCTTCAATTGGTCCATGTTGATAATATAATTGTTTTAACAAATGCACCAATTACTCACTTTTTTGTGCTACATGTGGCTTTGGCATCTGTTCAAGACTGAGCCCTAATTTGAGGTATGACAGATAAAGTGAAAGACCCTCAAATGTTACAAGTCACTTTACATGTCACGGGTCTAACATGTCATTTCAGAACTTGTTGATGTGATGGAGCGCCTAAAGGTCTGACATGTCTTTCAAAAAATATAAATAATTGTGGGACTTATAGATGAAGAAGTTAAAGGATGTGTCAGGAAATGTTAGAGGCACACTATACTCTCAGGGAACCGACAGTCATGTCTTGACTTGAAGGATAACACTGTGTTCCTGTTGCCTTGGCTGGCCACTCCCTGGTGCCAGAGCCTCAGCTGTGAGCAGTGGTAGTCGAGTCTTCGGTCACTTACCTGGTTTCTTGGATACTGCCAGCCCATACTTGCTGTGGAAGTCTGTGAAGTAGTTGACTGCAAGCGGAAACAATAGAAGGTTGTCATAGTGCGATGTCATCAAGATCATAGGATAGCAATCAGTGGATCGTTTCACTAACGTTTTTATGTGCTGATTATGCTCTTTAAGGTAACCATGTACACTGAAAAGGTATCAACACGAGAACACGCCATGGTGACAATTTGGCTGGTGGATCATGGAAGCAGTGTCTTCGATGGTAAGGCAACAGTGTCTTGCATTTTGAAAAAGCTCCTTCAATTTAACAACAGATTTTGTTTAAGGCCAGACACGGCAGGTAGATAGGATTATTTTTTAATTTGTGCAAACAGTTCAATTTTGTATGCCCAATGCATGAAATGGGTCTTACTGAGTAAAATATATATTGAACTTTTTTCAGCCAGACCCCCCGTTTCCATGGTAACAAACAAAATGGCCACAATTTTGAGCAAATATTGGCAAATTTGGAAACACTGCCATTTTTTATTGAATCCATATATAGTTATAATTCTTGCAAATCCATGTTCTCTGTAGATTCTATTGTGCAATGATCAGAGCATTTTTTGAAATGTTGTGTTTTTATTTTTTAAATAATTTTTTGGTAAAATACGAAACAAAATCTAGTTTTTTGGCAACAAATATGGCTATATCTTTAAAACTATTCATGATTTAAAAAAAGTGTCTGATCATTGCACACAGTAGAATATGCTGAATGCAACACTGAAAAAACATTATTTATATAGCATAATTATTCCAAGAGATATCCTGTTTCCAAATGCAGAAATTTGAAGAAAAATGTTTTTGAGAAAATGGCTGTCAAAGATTGCATAATGGATTTCATTACATGATATCGACATGCTTGATCCATGATTAAAACTCACTTAGAGGTACGTAATTGCCATAGAAGTGAACTTTATTGATAGTATGCATACAAAGGTATAATAATCTGGCAGAAAACCATTTTCAGAATTTTTGGTAAAAAACACCATTTCACCTGGGGTGTCTGGCCTTAATGATGAATTTTCCTTATGGGCCCATTATCTCAGTGAAACAGTTCCCAGGACGAACTACACTAGGAGATGGGGAAACAACACAAACGTAATGTTAACCTGGCCCCTGGAGGTAAAATGACAAGACCAAGAAGGACTGTTGAAGGAGAATGGAACCTATTGTGATGGAGTTCTTGGAGGATGGCAGAAACAATGGTAGAGACCATACGGAATGGTGCATGTTACCGAGTGACCTCGTGCACCAACTAGGTACAAAGAGGTAAAGAAAACAGATATTTGACACACTGAATGTGTCTGTGTTCCAAGGTTCCTTGGAAGAACGCACTGGACTCAAATTTACAACAAATATGTCAATTCCCACAACTCTCCAGCCTCCACCACTAAAATGACTGACAGCGGACTGAAACGATTGACAGCTAAGTTGAGGCTAGACAGAGATGACCTGAGATGGCCACATTTTCTGTTTAAAAAGAGGAAACTGTTTCAAATTTGCATTTCAAAATGGAAAACTCAACTGGAAGTGTTTGATAAATAAAGGAGATTGGAGAAAGGGGAGAGATGAGAGAGGTGGAGAATGGGAGAGGGGCAGAGAGATGGGGAAGAAAGAGAGGAAAGAGAGAGAGGGAAAATGTGGACCAAACAAATTACATACCTTTGCTAGTTTTCACTCCAATGTTCAGATCCTTGTTGATGTTGACAATGTTCTCAAGAACAAATTTGAGGGTCTCGTAATAGTGAAGCTTCATCACCAGAATACTGCATACAGAATAACATGTGCGCATTATCACACTTCAGTTAAACGACACATGCTTGAGGAGACACCATCACAAATCTGCATAACAGCTGACATGTCTGAGTAATGTGAACTAAAATCGAGGAATATATCTAGGAACGCTTTACAGTATCAGTCAAAAGAATTTCAAACATTTACACAACTCTGCTTTCTTACTGAATAAGATAACAAGTAAAATTGTGTTATTTAATTTGCTTAGTTTGTTGGAAAACTATTGTGTGAGATTCGTGTTTATAAGTGCCCTGTTTTAAACACTGCTGTTTATCCGCATGATCAGTACGATAAGAGGGACATTGGGAACCTTGTTGTATTTGCATTGTGTGCCAACAAAACCCAGCAGAAGAATCTACACACTTCTGAATGGACAGAATGCTGTTTTCTACATTGTTTACCATAGCACAAAAAGGAGACCTTGGTTTCCGATGCATTAAGCCCTGATCAGTTTTTTTTATGGTGCCAAGTTAGTTATTTGGGTTCAAACATAATTAAAACATAAAATACTCAGGGAACCCACTTACCAACTGAACATGCTAGATAATTTATTCTCACACAAGAATCGATGACCTAGTGAGATCAGCGTATCAAGACTCTCTCTCTGTCTCTCTCTGTCTCTCTCTCTCCCCCCCTCTCTCTCTCTCTCTCTCAGTCGTCACAGAAGACGGTAGGTATAGAAGCACCCAGAAGGCCAAGCCGACAATCATGATCATGTTGATACTTCTGTCTTAACTTCTTCTGTCTTAACTTCTCTTTTATGTCTAGCTGTCCTTGGTGTATGGCCCGCGTCCAGTGTTGCTAATCCTGTGCAGTTGATTCCTATATGTCTACAGGGATATGTGTGGCTTTTAAGTATCTTTTAACCATATCTTTGTACCTTAAGCACTGTCCACCACGAAGGCGCTTCCCGCAGTATAACTTGCCATACTACCCAGCCTTTGGGAGTCTGTTGCTGCTCATTCGGGTAACATGTCTAGTCCAGTGGACTTGGGATGCAGTCAGAATAGCTTCTATACTTGACATGTTCGCCCGTCTCAACATTTCTACATTTGAGATCTGAAGGATTTGTTGCAGATGCTGGAGATGCACTTGGGAAAGTTTGTTTAATTGTCGATGATAGGGTGTATATGTCTCAGCTGAGTACAGTAGTGTTGGAAGTACAATCGCCTTGTACACCTTGCTCTTCATGGAGACTGTAATGCCATGTTGTGACGATACGTGCTTCCAGAGTCCTCCGAAGATTCCCGAGGCAGCATGTACATGGTTGTTAATTTCTACATCGATGGTGATTGTCAGACGCAATCGTTGCCCAAGTATTCTTCATTGACTTTAGTGAGCTGCCATGGATTTCAATGTCTGGATCGAAGTTTTGTCCAGGTGGAGGTTGGTACAGTGTTACAGTTTTCTTTGTACTGACTGTAAGTCCAAACAAGGTTGCAGCTTGTTCAACGTGCTTACAAATCTCTTTGGTGTCTTCTAGTCTGTGTGCAACAATAGCAGCATCATCTCCAAATAGCAGTTCACAAATGCAATTGTTGTGCTTGCTCTCAGTCTAGCCAAGTAAAAAAACTTTCCATCAGATTTAGTGTGGATGAAAACACCCGTACTCAGGTTGTCTGATGCTGCAGATAGTACTGCTTCAAGAAAGAGAGTGAACAAAGTGGGTGCCAAAACGCATCCTTGCTTTAGTCCAGGACTGATTTCAAATGGATCTGTAACTGTTCCACAATAGACCCTGCTCCATCCATGCCATCACGTAATTGTTCCACAATAGACACTGCTCCGTCCATGCCATCATGAAATTCCTGAATTAGCTTGACAAAGGTTTCAGGGCAGCTATAACGCCTAGGTAAGATCCACAGCATTGATCTATCCACTGTGTCAAATGCCTTTGCCACAACTATTCAACAACTGCGGATATTACTACTATAACACTGGAAACACCTACCCGATCATCTGTTCCGAGTCCTCGACCTCACTGCTGTGGAAGTTCACTGTGAAAGAACTGCACAGTTTGCAGATGTCGGCCATGATGGGGTGTGTCATATCCCGGGGGTGGATGGGATATACAAATACCATCTTCAGCTGCTTCTCAGTTGTCAGGTCTGAAACCACACATAGCAGGAGTTGGTACTGTTCAAACCATTTGTAATTTTTTAATGAAAAAAAAAGAAAATCAAAACTTTCACCCAGCAAATGTATTTGGTGTATTCTGGAACACATTAATGGAAACTGTTGCTAATATGGACATTGTATTTTGATTGGTAATGTCTTCGCAATCCAGCAACATTGTTCAGCCAAAATTATTATTAACATTTCATAAACCGGTTTGCTCTCTTACCCCAAGATCTCCCTAAAGCTAAGGCCTATCTAAGGCAGAGGAGCAATAACAATTGGCAAAACAGCAGAAATCACAGGCCAGAGATCAAACCTCCATTCCTGGCTCCAATATGTCACGCACACAGTGCCACAAACACACAAATGGCGGCTATTGGCTCCGATTTGGTAGCCATTTTAGAGTGTAGAAATTGCAAGTCCCACACCACGTGTTGATGGGAGAGGGTTGACAAAATTTGCTAAACGAATACAGGTTTTGGGATTTTTGCGAACTTCTATAAGATCACCCCTAAATTCTTTTGCATGTTATCAACATCTCCCACAAAATGCTTAGAGAATTAGTCCAAAGAAATATACCTTTTAGCATTTCTTGGTTATTTACTATCTTCACATCAGTAAACTGCACTCTCTTGATCTCGCCTGTACCTACAACAACCAAAGACACATTCATAACACTTCCCGAAGAAGAAACATTGCTGTTTCTTCAATGTTTAATAACAAATATTAATTTTACAATTCTTAGTCCCATGGTTTTTTATATGTTGCACGCCATTAAAAACAGTACTTGTGACCTTAATAAGAAACATTATGATTTTGATAGGGATGTCAAAACATATTGGTGTTATCGAGTACTTCAATACTGAGTTATCCTGATTTATATTCAATGCATTTCTTAGCCGAGTCATTATTTATTATTGTTTCAGTTATCATGGGCAGCGTTTGTCCGGGATAAGTGATTTTTGGCCCAGACAAGTAAAATGACTCTACATGGTTATCCGGTGGACAAGTGAAAATTTACATTAAATAGTGATGCGTGCAACATTGCAAACTTTTTATTTGAGGAAATTCAAACGTAAATGAAGTTCGCTAGCAATCGTGCACGTTCCAATTTTGTTAGTGTGTCGGCGTCTTGTCATTCCGTCGCCAGTGTGTTGTACGTCAGTGTTCAACCGAGTTTAGTGCCTGCATTAACAGGGTCATCTGCTGAGCGCACCGACCTAGCTCTGTCATACGCGTAGGACAGACTCCACATCAGCCATCGTTGATCAAGGCTGTATTTCACACAATCGTAAATCGTTCAGTTTCGCCGACGTACAACTTGCTTCCACTCACGGATCATATTTGGTGAACTTTGGAATAGTAGACTTTGTATCGCTACCTGTTATTTGAATAATTATATAATTATATAGTTTTAACCATTATTATGCCTAACCCACGCGGAGTCGGCAGTCTTCCAAGACCAAGTCATCGAACGTTAGCCGATCCTGATCGGACAATTTTCAAAATTTGTAACTGGCTCTCCGGTAAATCTATGCTGCTGATTGATAAACGGAATATTAATGAAATTTCAGAAGTGTTGTTGCATCTATGTAACATTTATTTTAACCACAAATTTTTGAAAACGAATTATGCAAGACGCGCGGCCGAGGACGGGGCGCCAACTACGGCGGTCTGCGCACGGCAGCAATGTTACGACGTAACTAAATCTATAAATTATTTCCGCCTGGTAAATGTAATTCAGGCACCATTAAAACTGTTTTATCATCATTGAAATGGTAATATAACATTTAGAAAAAAATATGCGTTTGTTTGCTGATGATCAGTTGAATATTATCTTCGTTTGTAAAATACAGAACTTTGTTAATATTGAAGTTCATAGAGGTTTAACAAAATAATATCAGATTATATAGTTTATTATTGATTTTTCCTGGTTTTGCACTGGTCGTGTTCCTGGTTGAGTGGTATCTTCAATGACAAATGATGCCAAAATTTTACAGCATTGTTATATGTTATATATATATACATATATATATACCATATTAAACATAAACAGTTTTTGCAACATTATAAAAACAAATAGCAAGGAAAACAATTGTCTCATTCCTATCATCATAATAATTATTTGTTATTAATAAAAGCGTTCATATCAGCATCACTAAAATATTGGTATATATCATGTAACGTGTCTACTTTTAATATTCGTGATGAATAATAATGAACCGGAAAATAGTTGCAAATATAATTTTGCAATTTCAAAATTTGAAGATTAAATCAAATTGTCTTTGATCACAAGTTGCTCAGATGTACATGCAACAAAACAGCAGGAACATTGTGTTGTTGTCATAAAAATAAGACAGATTTTTTACGTTTTTTCCTGAAGCTTCGATTCCCCTTCACAACCAAGCAGATTTCAAAACTTACTTGTCCGGCGGACTAGTAAATATTCTGGCTTATTTCTATCGCTGATGGGGTTTACCAGAAATTAAAATTGGGATGAATGGAAAAAACAATGTGTTCCTGTTGACTTTTGAGCAAATGAAAGGTGCCAAACTCCTTGTCTCCTGTACAATGTACACATTCAAAGATAGGAAGGTTTTATCTTTCCACTCATCTGTATATCAATGGTACTACATAGCAAACACACATTCAATTCTGAATAGAAGATATATAATTATTTGCAAAAAATTGTTCTGTGGGGCCATACAATGGTACATGTTTTAAATCACTGCTGTGAAACAGTTGCCAACCTTGGTTGTTTGTCTTTGTTGCTGGTAACTGACCACCACCAGTCTTCTTGATAGGCTCTCTATGTGTGTCATGGTTGACCTCTTTATTGTCTACAAACACACCAAAATAGGCCTGAAAACTGGCTGTGGTCAATGTCATATAATCAGTTACCAATCAACTACTTTCAATTCCAATGTAAATGTAGTTTTGTTTTTGAAACACGCCCTATGTAAAGTACAAACCCCAACACATTTTCATGGATACTATTGTTAGATTTTATTAGCTGCTGCTTTACGAGTAGACATATAAATATTTAGAAGGGCTCCACATACATGTTGGAATGATACTGGCAATAAGAAATAAGAGAACAAGTGTGCTATACAAGGCTTCAGGTTTGCTCTGGAATATTTAAAATGTTGGCAAAATATTATATATTGCACAAACAACAAAATTACTTCAAGTTTACGTGCGTAATTAGTACTTTACTCCCTATAATTATAATATATGTAACCAACTCTTTCGCTTGAATACATAACATAAAACAAACAAATGTAAATGCCCTTGCAACATGGATAAACTAGTCCCTATGATAGGACAAAGAATGCAAACTGTACAAATGTCAGAATAATGTTCGACTAGACTAATCTAGTAAATGATCTGACAAACCTGGTTCAGTTTTGATATCTGGTTCACTTTTAACATTCATATTTGGCATGTTTAAATCATCACCATCATCATCAAGGCCTTGTAGTATCAGTAACTCATTCTCGGCCTCGAGTTCAGCTTTCATGTAGTCATCATCTGACATGTGGGTGTTCAAAGAAACACTGTTCCGCTCATACAGGTGTGCTTCACCAGAGGCATCGCCTGCCATCAGAGAAACTCTGAATACAGAAAACAAGACACAACTGTCGTTTATTACCAAATAATCTACAATTTTATCAGTAGTCAAGAGTACACCTGCATCATGATGTAATAAATTTAATTATATCAATCAATGTAACCATTTATATAATTCCACTATATGACTAAATTAAGTTAATATACTAATTATCCGTTATTGCCTATAAGTTTTGAGCAAAATTCTAATGCAGTGATAACTGAAGTTGCCATCAGTTGTAATTTGACAGGCCGTAGTGTCAATGATGGAGGTGAATGAAATTTCAGAAGTTTCAAAATAGAAGCAAGTCGACCAAAACACTTGTCCACGTATTATACCGACAGTCCAATTAACCGAACACTGCTAAGCAAAAACACTGACTCTGTATCATATGTAGTGTCGTTACTGGAATCTGACAATCTTATGAAGCCTCGTTTATCTAGTCAGCCTGTGAAATAAATAGAGAAAATTGTCATCAAGCCGACCTTTCTATGAGCACTGGGTATTGCTTGCACAAATGAAAGAACTAATTACTATGACAGATAATGGTCCAGACCTTTAAAATAATTTGATATCAAACATGGAACCAATGCAGTGATTTCATAGACTTGGCAATGAGTGAGAGAAACACGGAGATCATATAATTATCCTTGCCAAAACGTTGCTAAAAAGACAGTGCTTAGTTACACTGTTCCAGCTTTTTACTGTATTGCGGCAATGTCGCCTGTGTTTCAAAAGGAACTTCCAAACTCCTAATAAGATATACATATTTGTGGTATCTGCCATCCTCGCAAGCCAGGGGTGGTAATTAACTACACTACCCGCGGCAGTGTCGCAATGTATGGAAGTCGGCAGAATCAGTTGTACTTCATCCTAGTAATGGACACCAATCACTCCACCGGTTACGACTGTAACCGTGCAGATGTTCATGCTCCAACCCCCCGAAATAGAGGGCGATTCCATGAAGTCCCAATATACTTACTGCTCCAACCATTCACACGAGCCAGCACATGTAACATCAGCCATGACTGACTAACTTCGGGTGTACAGAACGGATTTATGGTACAAGTAGCATGCGCACCCAACCCTGACCGTATCATGCGTATGACTCCTAGGCCTGAGGAGTGTTGGCCAGTACTCAACCAAGACTTGTATTGTAAACTTGTCCAAAATGTTGCAAGTTTCAAATATATAACTCCAACGTAAGTTCAATTCTTGCTGTTAAGACTATGAAATGATTGCACAACTGGCTCAGTATCTTCAGCATTTCAGGAGTACGATCGAATACGGTGATTGCCGAGTAGTCAGCAGCGCCATCTGGCGCGCAAGATGATGGTATCCACCGGGTAATGGTCGGAATGCACCTCTGCCTGAATGCACCAGTCGCAATGCACCAACTGCCTAGTCGCAATGCTCCAACCATGTGGTCGCAATGCCCCAATGGGGTGGTCGGAATGCACCACTTTTGGTCGGAATGTCCCACTTTGGAGATAATGACCTGGTCGCAATGCTGCAATGGTTTGGCGCAATTCACCTCTTATGGTATATATATAAAACTTTATGGTTTCTCTGTTTGTTTATTTGTTGGTTTGTTTTTCCCTGGGCAACGCCGGGCAAGTCGGCTAGTATAATAACTTCTTTAAGTATTGCCCACGCGACTTTGCGTATATTACTTTATATACACAATATATATATATGGGTAGTGATATATGTACATGGACATTGCTTGACATTTTAACTACACTATACTGTTAGTAGTGGGTGTCATAGTTAAACAATATACAACTTATTGTGAATTAGGTGATAAAAGAACGGAAGTTGATAAATATGTAGAATAGTTCGTAGTTCGTTTTTATAAAGACCTCCATGATGTATACATATATATTAATAATGTTATTATTATTACTAGATCGTTGCATTTGTTTCAGCTGATTCGTTCGCTACACATAAACTATAAGAACACTGATGGATTGTTCAAAGACAATCTAGCCATCTCCTCATTGGTAACGAATGCACCAATTGAATACCTGCTATGTGTAGCATTGACCAATCTTCACAACCCCATCACAAAGGGGTCGCCAACAGGTGTGATATTCAGTGTTTACACAAACCATGACTACACTACACACATTCTTAGAGAAGAAGAGTATCAACAAATATTTGTGCTACGCTACTTAATTGAACATTAGTTACTATTATTGTTGTTACATCTACATATCTGATCTATTATAACAACTTAATTCACACGCTACACGTGGAATTATTATTACATTGTTTACACAGTTATTCTGAGGCTGACCAGTTCACTAAATAAGTACTTATTTTATACTAGTTTAAATTAATGAACTGATTACAGCTTTGCCTGTCTCCACTGTCAGCCCGGAATTGAATGTCATTTCACCGTCTGTTACACTTGTTTGATTATGTGTGTATGTATTATTTACACAATTCTATCTATCTTGTCTATATATTTATTTTCTTGTTATTCGGAATGTAACGTAAGACAATATACTAACACAAATCTGACACGCAAGATCTGCTCAGTTCCTAACTTCTATTCAAAACATTCAAGGAGGACTTAGTAAGAACTGGATTACACAGATAGGCCTTCATGTCATCAAAGTCAACGGAAACCAACTTCAGCTAGAAACTGCTAATGTGGGACAATGTACAATGCTGTTATTCAAACAAAACATCTGTTCTATGAAACAATGCAAGGATATTAAGCCAATTGCTATGGCCTCCAATTCAAAGAACAGACAACCTGCAACAATCTACTCAATAAAACAAAGCAGGAGTAGAGAAGCCAATTACACAACCCTCTAAATATTCTTGTCACACACATGCCACACTTGTCACTGTTGTTGTTATCAGCCTGTCACATTAAAAGTCAAAGGTCATCATTTAAGTGTAATTTAATTATGAATGTCTACACTTATTAAATAAATGCCCAACCCAAATCAAGTCCATAGCCTACACAACCCTTGTCCGCCCTATACTTGAATATGCATCAGCATCATGAGATCCACATTGCCTAAGAAATATCAAACTCATAGAAAGAACCCAGAGACAAGCCGCCAGATTTTGTAAGAACAACTATTCTAGAGAGCCAGGAACGGTAACACAACTCCTTAAAGATCTCCAGTGGGAAACCCTCCAATCAAGAAAAAAAAACCAAAGACTTAGCATATTATATGATGATGTGATGATTATGTGATGCTCACGTAAACATAATAAACAGTTAGTACAAATCTGGCACTCGACAAACATATTTGGAAACAGCTTTTTCCCAGTCACAATAAAAGAGTGGAATTCTCTACCTCCAAGCATTGTATCAAGTACATCACTGAATTCATTCCAGATTAGTCTAGCCCAACATGTAAAAAATTAATCCATAAGAGCCACCATGCGCACTGGCGTGATGTGTCCATAGGACATTTTGCCAGTCAAAATACAGATATAGAAGATATAACCCTAAATTATTTATAGAAAATCAAAACGAAAACTTCCGCGAAACAATATAGTAACTATAATACAGTAATTGTTTTATTAGAGTCTCGATCACTCCGTTTATTGATTAATTAATAATTTATATTTTCACTCAGTAACATACTTAGTTTACACTATTTTTTCGATGGCCGAGCCATTCATGCATCATTTATATCGTACAACATATGTACAAAGGATAAACTAAAGTAGACAAATATTTGTTTTTAAATTAGCATAAATAATACAAAAATGTGAGCATGCATTAACACATAACTATGATATATATATATAAATCGAAAATAGTATATATATACCTTTATTATTTTATATCGTATGTATTATATATATATATATAATACATTTACGATATCAACCATAACCTAATAAAGGTATATATATATGTAGTCCCTCCCCGTCTTCAACCCGCTGTCCAAACCAACATAAATTAGATTTCTTTGATGTCAAAAGCTTTATTTCAATGTACTTTGTACAATCTTTTTGGTACAATGCCGTTATTCAAACAAACCGACATGCTCAATAAAACAATGCCTGAGTAGCTAGCCAATTAGTGTGGGCACACTTCCAAAACAACCAACATAAAAGATCTGCTCAAAGCATGAGCAGGATGCCTATTAGGCTATTACTACATGACTTCTACACATCAAAGGACAATGTAATCGATATTTCATGATATGTTATGTAATACAATCATGCACGTGTATACGAAGACAAAACATAGTTTACTTTCAAGGATGTACAGAAAGTCAACGAAACATGTTATTTCTACATTAATTATGCATTTAATATTTTATGTTTTAATATATACAGTTGTATTATCTATATATATATGCAAAGGTTTGATAATTTTACAATCAGTGGGGCATTCCGACCAAAAGTGGTGCATTGCGACCAGACAGTTGGAGCATTGTGACTACGCCGTTGGAGCATTGCGACTATGCGGTTGGAGCATTGCGACTAGGTTTTGCGCATTCAGGCAGTGGGGCATTCCGACTATAATTCTATCCACCGATGCAGTCTGCGTATCCAGCCACATCGTAACTGTTTCAAAGCAATATAATAGTACTACATGTGCATGCAGCATATGTGCTCAGATTTATGGAATGAACTTATGCAGTCGAACTTGAAGGGAGGTATTACTCGGCGGAATATATGGAAAGGGTCAAATGCGAATCGTGTGATTTTTGTTAATACACACATATAATACCATACAATCACCGATACCCGTTATTCTCACCTACTACATTAATTATATATAACACAAAAGCAATGATGAAAGACCTTCGAATATAAAAAGGGAAATAAACCCGACTCTTTCTCTCCGGCAACGCTACTCACTTTGCGCTACTCACTCCGTGCGATGAAGTTTCCCTAAATATATTTTCGAAAACAATCGTTGCCTCAAAGGCAAACATTTATTTTGGGGGGACAGATCACATTTTACTTTCAGCATAACAATTGATCAATCGCCCTGGCGGCGATCTTTTACTTTCTGATCTAGCCATGAAAACGACCATTTACAGCCGCCACACTTCTCCTCACATATCTTACATACATATACACACACATTACGTTACAAAACAAAATTATTTTACATTCCTACAACGATCAAATTTCGCAAAACAAACAACTAAAACTCGATTTCTACGGCGGCGACTATCCGTTGCTCCACGGTTACCGTAAAATTGATATTGTATCGAGCTTCACAGAAATTCCGTACAGTGGCGCTGTCATTACTGGTGTGTGTGTGCGGGTGGTAGTTATAATATTGGCATTGTTTCTGTTAAAAAGTAGCTCGATTAATTAAGGCGTAATTATTATCATCAGTATGGTAATGAAAGGTTTGTATTTAATGTAAAAAAAAAAATAAGTCTTACAATCATTGTTTCCGTGGGTCAATTCTTTTTCGGTTGATAACCAACGCACGAGTCGCTGCTCCAACGAATTACAATTTTTTTTGTGGGGGGACATTCAGACTTAGAATGATTCATATATATTCGTTTATGTGAACACTTTGTTAAATTGTACTTTTTGCTAAGCTGGGAAAGTCATTTCCGAAATTAGTTAATGTGACAAATTCACTCCATTTGAGCATCCCCACATAATTTAATCAACACTTTGTCTGTTCCGCACTCACTGCGAGTCATCTCTATCACTCCCAAACCTCTGCTATTCTCTGCCCCCCGTTTTTTTGCGATCTCTCAACATTATACATTTCCGTTTAATTAAACTTGTCATCCTCTTCTAAATCTCATTATAAACTAACAAATTCAAAGCTCTTTAACAAGATTGCCACCCAGAGAATTAACTCTAGGTGGCAGGTGGACAAGGAAGCCCTTTGGCTTATCGAGAGTCCGACCCTTTTATCTATGTGTATCCCGCCCGTCTGAGGTATGTGTCGATTTTATTTTTAAACATATTCACGCTACTAGCACCCACACAATCAGCAGGTAATCTGTTCCATTCATTTACAGTCCTTTGTGAAAATGAAAACTTTCTTATATCCAATCTACTCTGCTCCTTTGCCAATGTAAGTTCATGTCCTCTAGTCCTTCTATCTTTCTTAACTGAGAAAAAAATATTTCTATCAATATTTTCATAACCCTTCAATATTTTAAACACTTCTATCTGATCTCCTCTCAATCTCCTGGTCTCTAGTGTTGTTAAACCGCATTTTTTTAGGCGTATTTCGTAACTAAGATCCCTCAGTTTTGGTATCATTTTAGTTGCTCTCCTGTGCACTCTTTCTAGCATATCTATGTCCTTCCTGCGATATGGCCTCCACGCTTGAATACAATATTCTAAATGAGGCCTAACTATTGTTTTGTACAGCGGTATTATTAGCTCTTTTTCCTTATACGTTATGTTTCGCCTAATTAATCCAAGGATTTTATTTCCCTTTGAAGCTGCAATTCCGCACTGCTCTGAAACCTTCATATCAGCACTAATGGTTAACCCTAAGTCCTTTTCTTTTACAGTAGTACTTAGTACAGTACCCCCCATTGTATATTCTACCTCTTCGTTCCCATGTCCTGTGTGGAGGCATTTACATTTCCCAAAATTGAACAGCATTTGCCACTTTTCAGACCATTTGATCAACCTGTCAAGATCATCTTGTAAATGCTGTCTATCTCCATCACTTTTAATCCTTCTAAACACTTTTGTATCATCCGCAAATTTCAACACCTTGCTTGTTATTTCATCATCCAAATCGTTGATATATATTAAGAATAATATAGGACCTAATACTGATCCCTGTGGTACCCCACTCAATACCGATTTCCAGTTTGAAGCCTCCCCATCAACTACTACACGTTGTCTTCTGTCAATCAACCATTGTTCTATCCAGTTTATTATACCATTTCCTATGCCATGGGCCTTTAGTTTAAGCAGTAATCTTTGATGTGGTACTTTGTCGAAAGCTTTTTGAAAATCTAAGTAGACGATATCTACTGGTGATCCCTCATCTACCCACTTAGTGATGTCTTCCAAAAAACATAACATATTTGTTAAGCATGACCTCGCTTTAAAAAAACCATGTTGAGATGGGTTTATCAAGTTTTGTTTAACAAGAAAATCCACCATGTGATCTTTAATTAGTCTTTCTAACAATTTACAAATCACTGATGTTAAACTCACTGGTCTATAGTTCTCTGACTTGTTTCTCGAACCTTTTTTGAATAACGGTATAATGTTTGCTTCTTTCCATTCTAAAGGAACCACTCCCTCTTCTAATGACAAATTGAAAACTGTTGCAAGCGGTATGCTAATTTGTTCTACAATTTCCAATAGTAGTTTGGGTGGAATACCATCCACTCCAGGTGATTTATTATCCTTCATAGCCCTTATTTTCTTACCTACCATTTCCGGGGTTACAATTAATTGTCCTAAATAGTCTGAATCTGCCCCCTTGAACTTAGCCTCTGGTACTGGCAGTGAACTAATATCTTCCCTGGTAAACACTGAACTAAAGTACTCATTCAGGTCTTCTGCCATTAAGAATCCCTCTGATATTATATTTCCAGCACTATCTTCTAGAGGACCGACTTTATCTTGAGCTTTCTGTTTGCTTCGAACATACGCATAAAAACTCTTGCTGTCATGTTTTATATTACTAGCTAATTATTGTTCATAGCTTCTCTTTGAATTTCTAATTTCAGCTGTAGCTTGGTTAAGTGCTTCTTTATAACTGTTGTAGTCTTCATCATTTCCAGTACATCTGTATGACTTCCACATCATTTGTTTGTACTTAATTTTTCTAATGGCTTCTTTCGATAAGTGTTTCTTTTTGGACCGTTTCCTTGTTTTTTGAAGGGTACAAATTTATCGACTATGCACTTAATTTCACTCTTTAATATATTCCAGCATTCTGTTGCCGTCTTATTTTTCAGTGTGTTATTCCAGTCTATCTTTGCTAAATATTTCCTCATGTCCTTATACCTTCCTTTGTGGAAATTTCTCCTATACTGCTTTTTACTATTCCTTTCTGATTTTACTTTGATGATAAAATGTATCTGGTTGTGATCACTACTCCCCAGTGGCTCACATATCTTGACATTGTCAACTAATTCTTTCTGTGAGGACAAAACTAAGTCTAACACATTCTCTCCCCTGGTTGGTTCTAGCACATGTTGAGAAAGGAAACTATCTTGTACTAAAACTAAAAACTTGTGGTCCTCACTCCCCATACTCTGTAGAGATTTCCATTGTATATGCCCATGGTTAAAATCCCCCATAATAATACAGTCCCGTTTGCTTACTTCCCTTATAGCGTTTTGTATTTTTTCATTCTCTTCTATGCTTATGTTTGGACTTCGATAAACTAACCCAACTGTTAACGTTGAGTTTCCTGTAACTATGTTACACCAAACAGCTTCTTCGCAATCTGCTTCTCTTTCTAATTTTATTTCATAAGCCTGAATAGATTCTTTAATATATAAAATAACTCCACCTCCCTTTCTTCCTATTCTATCTTTTCTAAACATTACATATCCTGTCAGTCCCAATTCAGCATCTGATATATCGGTGGTGGTCCAGGATTCGGTTATACCTATTATATGAGGGTCAATATCTTCTACCATAATGTTTAGTTCATTTCTTTTGTTTACTATACTCCTTGCATTTAAACAAACACATTTATATCCAGCTTCAGAAGAGTTTTCCACTGTTATTTGCTGATTTATTTGTGCTGTCTTTATCTATGCCTCCATTTTAAGGCTTTTCTGTGAGTCCCCCCTGCGAATCTATTTTAAATAGATACAACCTGTCCCACTGTCAACAGATCGCAGCAGGTTCTCTGAGAAAACTGCTGCCCCTTTTCCACTAAGATGGAGGCCATCTCTCATGTACATATCTTCCCTCCCAACAAAGTATCCCCATAAATCTGTGAATCCCACCCCCTCTTCGTCACACATCTGCTCAACTAGTACGTTGATCGCCATCCTCTTACAGTTTCTATACGTTGCCCCCCTTCCTCCCATTACTGGCAAAATTCCTGACAGAATAACCTGTTCAACTCTCGTCTTCTGTAGCTTCCTCACTAACTGTCTATACTTCTGTACTATCGCAGTTGTTCCCTCCCTGTCTGCATTATTTGTTCCTACATGTACCAGTATAGACCCCCCCTTGCCATGTCCCAATACCTTCTCTACCCTGTCAGTTACATGTTCAATCCTAGCCCCCGGTAAACAAACAACGATGTCCTTCCCCTCGCTCAGTGCCTTGTCCGTCTTTCTCATAATGGAGTCGCCCATAAACACCCTCTCTTTCCTCATTGCCCCCTCTATCACTGCCTTAGAATAGCTCCTTCTTCGGTTTGCATCTGTCTGCTTGTTGTCTTTCCCCCCTGTCGTCTTCTCTCCTGTCACATTTTCTTCAGCCTCTTTAGTAAATACTTAAACCCACAGCACAATTCAAACCCCATACTGTTATTAATACCAGAAAATATAAAACTTCTACCCTTAGGATCGTAACTATAACACAACTCATATTCAAAATTTTCCCGCCACAATTAAAAGTAAACAAAAGAAAGCACCCCCAGCAACGTTTAACATACAAACTTAGTTAAAGGCACTACAATTACGTAGACAAACATTATAAATTATGTAGGTATAAACATTATTAATTAGTTAGACATAAACACATTTCTTCAACCATCCTGCACAAATCTTCACTTTATACTAATCTGGCTTGTTCATCAAGGCAACTCACTAACCCAGAGTCGCCCTGGGCATCATTCTATAACTACTCAACATCTTCAACCTGCAAAAAAACCAAGGACAAAAAGTAAAACAGATTTTCAGTGGACAACTGTTGATGATGAAGTTTGGACATGCACAGGGTGTAAACAAAACTTCAAAGGTCCAAACCATAAACTGCTAGAGTGCGAATTCTGCGAGAAAAATTTCTGTATTGAATGTGTGGACATAAACGATAAAGAATATAAACTAATGACAGACAAACAGCAAATACATTGGTTTTGTCCGCCCTGTGACTCAAAAGTAATGAAAAATCTCAAGAATGAAAAGAGTTGTCAGGAGAGATGCGAGCAATTCCTAAAGAAAGTGGAAGACAGAATAAATGAAATAGAAAAAGAACTTGGATCCAAAGTCGACGAGAAAAGAGTGAGAGATATATCTCAGAATCCAAGGTAGAAGAAAAGAGCCCAACACAAGCCCAAACAAAGCTAACCATTAACCCAAATGAAGTGAAAAAAGTGGTACAACTACAAGTAAAGGAGCAAAACATTGAAACAAAAGAAAGAGAAAAAATATTAAACAATGTAATCATCTTCAGCCTGTCAGAAACAACATCACAACTAAAAACCACAAGACAACAACAAAGAACAAATCCTAGAAGTCTGCACAGAAATAGACAATAACTTTACAGACACTGACATCACAGAAATCCGGCAGCTCGGGGAAGCCAAAGAAAATGCAAACAGCCCCAGACCAGTACTGATTACAGTAGCGCACATTGACAAAAAACGCACCCTTCTTCGAAAGTTCCATCACATCAAGGACAATGATAAGTTCAAAAATATAAAAATTGACCACGACAAAACCAAACAAGAAAGAGAAGAATCTAAAAAGCTCTATGAAGAAGCAAAGAGACAGGAAGCAGCAGATGAGTCGGGGGAATACCTGTACAGAGTGAGGGGTCCACCATGGGCAAGAAGAATAAAAAAGATAAGGAAAAACCAATAAAGAGTACACATCCACCTAGAACAACAGATGGGAAAACGAATGTAAACAAATATAATCTTAATGATATAGGCAGCTTTCAGTGTTTTTACACCAATGCTGACCAATTAAGGAACAAACAAAATGAATTTGAACAAAGAATCAAAGAACTAAAACCCCACATAATAGCAATTAATGAAGTAAAACCCAAAAACCCTAAATGTTCTGTAACAACACCAGAATTTTCCTTAGAAGGTTACATGTTATTCTCAAAAAATTTAGAAAATACTGAAGGAAGAGGTATTATAATATATGTGCTAAATTCCCTGCATGCAGAGTATATAAACCTAGTCACAACTTTCAAAGAATGCTTATTTATAGAAATCAAATTAAAGAATAAAAACAAACTTCCTTTTGGATGCATATACAGAAGTGATGGGGGATCTGAAGAAAATAATGTAGAACTTCTAAATATGATCAGATCAATATCACAACATAAATACTCTCACATCGTAATTACTGGAGATTTCAACCTCCCTGAGATAAATTGGAATCATTGGACGACCAAATCAAATAACCCCAACAATTTAAACTTAAAATTTTTGGAATGCCTTAGAGATACCTTCATGGTTCAAACACGTGTCAAACCCCACCAGAGGACGAGGCACAACTAACACAAACCTGTTAGATCTGATTCTATCTAATGACGAAGACAATGTAGGAGAATTAGAGTACCTTAGCCATCTGGGCAAAAGTGACCATTGTGTACTCAAATTCAGTATAGTGTACAACTTTATAACAAGTAATTATACTAAAAAAAGGAAGCTGTATAATGATGCAAACTATGATGCAATGAGAATAGAATGTTCAAATATTAACTGGGAAGAAAAATTTAAAGACTAAGGATAATGTTATCGATCAATGGGAAATCTTCAAAACAGTACTAAACTCATTAGAAGATAAATATGTACCTCAAAAAATAGTTCCAAATAATAGAAAGGGAAACTTCCCCCTGGATGCTAATACAAGAAAACTAATTAGACGTAAACATAGATTATGGACAAGATACATGGAAACAAGGGATGGAACAAAATATCTAGAGTATTGTAAAAGCAGAAATAAAATCCGAGCTCTAACCAGAAAGCTCCGAAAGGAATTTGAACGAAATCTAGCATCCCAGACCAAGAAAAACCCCAGTCTTTTGGAAATATTATAAATCAAAAACTACAATCAAACAAGGAATTGGGGAACTGAACATAGACCCCACCAACCTAAAATCTCAAACAACAAATGAAGATGAAGAAAAAGCAAATATACTTGCTGACTATTTCTCCAGTGTAGTCACCAAAGAACAGTCAGGGCCTATACCAACCATACCTAAAGTAAACAATAAACATGTCATGGACAAATTAAAACTAACTGAAAATATAATACTACTGACGTTAAAACAACTTAATATTAGCAAATCGCCTGGCCCAGATGGAATAGGTGCCAGGCCACTAAACGAGTTGTCTGCAAGTATATGTCAACCCTTAAAACAAATTTTTGAAACGTCAATTAAAACTTCCTGCATTCCCAATGACTGGAAAGAGGTTAATATATCAGCAATTTATAAAAAGGAAACAAGAAACTAGCTAGTAACTACCGCCCAATAAGTTTAACAAGCATAGTTTGTAAATGTATGGAAAAAATTATTAGAAATCACATTACAAACTACATGAAAGTAAATAATCTATTTAGTCAAAAACAATATGGATTTATATCTGGCCGATCAACAGTTCTACAACTAATCAAAATAATAGATGACTGGACTAAAGAAATGGATAAGGGCAACCACACTGATGTTATATATATGGATTTCCAAAAAGCCTTTGACACCGTGCCACACACAAGATTAATTAGCAAATTAAAAAGCTTCAACATTTCAGAAGAACTGATTAACTGGATAGAATCATTCATCACAGATAGAAAACAAAAAGTTTCAGTAAATGGAGATGAGTCTAGCTGGAAAGAGGTAATATCAGGGATACCCCAGGGTTCTGTTCTAGGACCCTTACTTTTTGTTCTATATATTAATTACCTCCCAGATCTAACAAATTCAAATACATTTCTATTTGCTGATGACATAAAGATATTTAGAACAATAACACATATAGATGATCAGGATGTACTTCAACATGATTTAAGCATACTAGAACAATAGAGCGATAAGTGGTTGTTAAAATTCCATCCCGATAAATGTGTACACTTGGAAATTGGGGAAAATAATATCGGTGAAAGTAAATATTTTATGGCAACAAATAATGTCAAACATGCTCTTGTCATCAGACAAACAAAAATATTTAGGAGTAATTATTGATTCAAAACTTTCTTTTGATGATCACATCAACCAAGTGGTTAATAAAGCAACCAGAATGACAAAAGTAATCAGAAGAACTTTTCAATACTTAGATACATACACTTTCTTGCCACTATACAAGACTATGGTTAGATCCCACCTAGATTATGCAATAGCAGTATGGTATCCATCTAAGACGAAACATAAAATAGCCATAGAAATGTCCAGAGAAGAGCCACAAAAGAACTACCTGGTATGAGGGACTTATCATATATTGAAAGACTAAAATTACTTAAGTTACCCACATTAACATATCGTAGATTAAGAGGAGATATGATTGAAGTGTATAAAATAATGCATAACATGTATGACAACAAATCTGCACCAAACCTTCCTAAATGGGAGGATGTGGCATCACGATCCAGTAACAGAGGACACTCCCTTAAACTGTTCAACCAAAGAGCAAAACTAAACATAAGAAAAAATGCATTCCCGCTTAGAGTGGTTGAACCATGGAACAGTTTACCTGATTCAGTAATACAAGCAAAATCAATAAACTCATTAAAAAACTGCCTTGATAAATTCTGGTCAACCCAGGAGATATTATATGACTATGAAGCCCCACTAACATTAAACACTGGAACCGGAAAACACAAACTCTTAATACTAGACCCCGAAGAAGAAGATCTGATCATTGAGGAACCGAGAGGATCCTGCGATCAGAACAGTCCTAAGGTAAGGTGTATAACAAATGCATGCATACTTGGTGTGGAAATACCACAAAAACTTGTGTAATCCCTTCCACATGTTCTCATCAGATGGGTGTAGCAGCAGCTCACGGTACTCACCAGGAAATGCTTCTCAGTGACAGGGAGCACAAATTCTGCTCATCACACGTTTGGTGTTTTGAACCACCCAATTTTGTTGTATTTTTTAACAAAGGTCAATAGTTAATTTTAATGGGGTAGACAGAACATCATGAATTACACTGACACGTCTAAATCTTCTTCTTCTTATGTACAGCTCAGAACTATGTATCAGCCACACGTATGTGGCTAGAGTATTGTCGAGCTTGGGTGGGCCGTCGCAAGTAGCGGGTGATGTAGCACTGGCTTGGGTCTATTGCTTATTTTGTGAAGTTTAGACAGATTAGAAGACCCTATAGTCGGTGTGCCTATAGGCTATAGCTTTGTGGGTGTAGATTACTTTAGGCAGGCATGGTGAGGAGATGGTAAATTTCAGAGGATTATCCACTTTTACTGACTACCATTTCAAAACCTTGGCAATTTAATTCACCCCATTTTACCATGAAAAAACGTTTGTAAACACACAGAGCCAATGGTCTCCATCTGCAAAAACCCAAATGGGCTCTCCATTAGCTGCTGCCAAAACTCTTCTTCTAATAATGGCATTACTCTTTGTGTAACTAAAAGTAGTCACACAGGTGCATAAACACATATTAAATAACTAAGGAAGCCAACATAGGTTTATTATGTATGTACACATACCAAAGCTGCCTACTATGCAGTCAACACAAGGAATTACCTACTTGAGGAAATGTGCTATTGTAAACTCACAGCAATTTAATTATAAATGCAATTTTGTATGCATTATGAAAAATGCACGTACTCCATTATTCTCATGTAACTCAATATGTCTTCCACTAGAGCTAAGAAGCCAATGGGACTCTGGATGTTTTAGGAGAGACCTGAAAACCTCTCTTTAATCAGGCTTTTTTTGTAATTTAATGTCTTTTTAAATACAAACATATATATATCTTAGTGTTATATAAGGCCTACCGGTACATAATAATAAAAATGGGCCAAGTGGCCCTGAAGTCCTTTGGACTAATACATCTATATGTGATCCTGGCTGACCAAATGAGTGATAAGTCGGAAAAATTGTAACATTGTTTTCTTACATCCTTGTAAAGGTTTGGTAGGGTGCTTTACACGGTTTCAAAAATTATGACTGCTACAAAAATTGGCAAAGTTATGGAGCATTGAACATGGTAGGGGTCAAAAAGTGAAAATGAAGAAAACAGCTGTTGAAGTTTTATATTATATATGCAAATGGATTGCATGGAAATGTTACATGCGCAACATTCAAATGTGGCACACAGTATGTAATATGTATGTTATGTTGCAATGATACACTGGAAGTACAAATGTGCTGCTACAAAGACTTATCAAGTTATGCCAGATTTTGTCTTCATGTGTAAAACTAAGAGGACAGATTATCTGAGAGCAAAAGGTAGACTCACTGTTTGACACAGTTTAAAACCTACAGGCAACTGTCCAGTTCAACAGGGGTCTAGTGGCTTAATGCTGTCTGTTGACACAAGCTACTGCCAGTGACCAATTACAGATTAGTCACAGTTTCCATCAAACAATAGCAGGCAGAGAATCTTAGCTCCACAGCTGGGTGTAATACACAACCAGAGCTACCACTGATTCATGGTCAAGTAGATTAGCTCAATGCACCAACTAAGACAATACACAACACTGTGAGTGACAGTGTCCAGAGTGAGGCCTAAGCAGTGTCATCATTGCTGAATAGATCAATTAAACCTGCCAAGTGGGTGACATTCTGCACAAGTGTTCATTAATCCTTAGTGATTGTTCAAAACACCAGACTGACCACATACCTAAACAAAGCGAATGTAATAGGTGAAGAACAGGCAGTGTTCAAATTGGGGTATTGGTTGAATTGTATTTGTCTCGACGCAAAAGGCTTTATTGTGCCTTCATCGATTATAAGAAAGCATTTGATTTAGTACACCGGTCCTCCCTGTGGTCTAAGATAATTTCATGCGGTATTAATGGTATTGTGTTGAAAGTTGTATACAACATGTACAAAAATGCTAAATCATGTATAAATGAGGGCCAGGCTGTGTCAGCCTTCTTCTCATGTGTAGAGGTATGGCAAGGAGAAAACTTGTGTCCTTTGTTCGGCCAAAGGACTAAAAATGTGTAGCAAGTTGTGTTAGCATATGTAACACATGTATTGTAATATTATAATGACAACGTAATGTATTCTTACATCATCTTTTAGTTTGTAAACACCTGAATAATTTTGAACACTGTTAGTCACAATTATAACGGACTTGACATGGCAGCTAGTTAAATTTACAACCTTAGTAATGATGATGTAGAAAATGTATGTTCTACTATATGCTGATGACACTAGAATGATTAAATCAAATACAGATTTCTTGCTTGTGTATAGCGGAACTATGTCAACTCTTCTAATGGTTTTTTCACACAAGCCTATAGGTTTAGTAGCTGCCAGCACACTACTGAGCCTAAACTACAATGCAGGTGTGAAAAACGTGCTGATATATTTGAACTTGATCCACTAATTATCTGTCCACCAAGCAGTAGCAGAGCAGTTTTATAATAATAATCCACAAGTTAAGTGGTAGTGATCTTCCTTTTATCATTCATGTGATGTTTATTGTGAGCAGGGCGGACAAATGGTTATCATACGTAGACAGGTACAGAAAGAAACTAAAATTTTCTATAAAAAGAACCACATACCTAAACAAAGCGAATGTAATAGGTGAAGAACAGGCAGGGTTCAGATAGGGGTATAGGTTGAATTGTATTTGTCTTGACACAAAAGGCTTTATTGTGCCTTAACTATGTCAACTCTTCTAATGGTTGACATTTGGTTGTTTCAGGTGTCAACTATATTGTGAATCTGTAATTATTAGTCTATATTGATACAATTGATTTACACAGTACCATGTCTACAAAGGCATGGCAAGCATAAACAGAACAGTAGAATGCATTTGATATAAATAAAGTGTAGGATATTTCACTCTATAGTTGTCCAGAATATTAATTTTCTATGTTTGTCACCTACAGGTGACAGAATATTAATTTTCTATGTTTGTCACCTACAGGTTTCTACAGACAATACATCTTTAACAAATAGACACCACAGTCACACCATTTTATAATAATTAAATGAACATCAAAATAAACACAACTTGCAATTATAGAAAAACAATAGTTTTGAAGATACAGTTTAAAAGTGTTAGGCAACTGTTCAGTCTAACAGGGGTCAAGTGTGTCTACTCTGCCTGGGTGCTGTGACCAATTAAAGATTAGTGAAGGTCTCAATGGACTGGACTGTAGAGATTAGTCACAGCTGTTGATTTTGTGGCACAATACACATCTAATGTTGGAGGTGGTCTTAAGGGCCCTTCTCAAAACCACATCACTAGATAATGTAAACCTTTTGCGCAAAATTAGAAAAAAAGTTGCTGAACAGTTTTTGAAAAAATAGGCCAAATGTTACATTTTTACCAGTTTTGGGGTCCTTGGAGGCCCTAGGGAGCCCTTAAAATGATTAAATCAAATACAGATTTCTCGTGCATAGTGGCAGTGCCCCAAGATATGTCTATGGAAAATTAGAGAAAAAGTTGCTGAACGGTTTCTGAGATACGGCAGCTAACGGCAGACAACTGACGGCGGATGCAGAGTGATGGCAATAGTCCCTTGGACCTTCGGCCAAAGGACTAAAAATGTGTAGCAAGTTGTGTTAGCATATGTAACACATGTATTATAATGACAACGTAATGTATTCTTACATCATCTTTTAGTTTGTAAACACCCCTGAATCTGCTTTGTAGAGATATGTGGTGTATAAATAAATTTGAGTTGATATTTAATACCACTATACACACATTAAAATTTGTCACATTATATCTATTTTACGCAACTTTACTTTTCAATTATTTCAGTGTTGTTCCTGTGTACTCATTCTCTGTACACATGCACTGTGGCATTTCCATAATTGAAACTTTTTTGTTCTCTGGAGTAGCTAGTATTTCCATGTAGGCATGAACTTAATGTCTATGGGATCCTTCAACACAGCTAGGGTGAGGCATGTCAACCAAGCCTACGTTTCTGCAACATAAACCACAAAACATCTATAAATTTGTGTAATAACACAAGGAGGCAACACAGTGCAGACACAATACGTTACACAAAACAAACATTACTGACTAGCAGTGTCTAATGTACAGTATGTATAATAGCACATGTAAAAGTCATGAGGATTATAATTACTTTGCATGAATCACCAGGTGGCAGCACAGAACATTAACACAGACCATTTTAATAAAGCACGATTTTCATTGGTCAACAATTATTGGTTGACAATTATATTGGTTAACATTGTTAGAGTTAACTGGTTAATAAAATCTCAGTTGGCCTGAAATAATATCCGCACAAACAAATTACTATTATGACCTCTTAACATATTTGAAACCAGACAATTTGGCAATCAATTAAGCTATGATAGTTTTATAACACACATATACTGATTTACAGCATTTAAAAACAAACCAATAAATCTTCACCTTCATTATAAGGTGAAATAACATTTTCACTGATGAATTAATTATCTGTCAGTTTTGTACAATATTTAGTTCTGATGGTAAATATATACTACAGCAATAATGATTAAACCATTGCTAATTTAGAAGTACTTCAAGAACAATATAAATTTATAGAGAGTATTCCATTTTTATTATAAGAAACTCCTAACAGTTGCATTTTAGTTAAACAATAAACATTGTTGTACATTTCTTTAATAAATAAAAAACATTTGTATAGTAATTTTGTCCTCATCTCAAGAATCATGAGCACATACCCAGGTGAAAACAAGAAATCAAAACATTATTCCTGAAAATACAATTTAATAATTCTCCAAAAGAGCTGTTCAAGCCTAATACATCCACTTGATGGCCAAAACTAAATTAATTTGGCACCCCGTTATCATAGCAGAATGGACGAGACTAAACTATCCTCTATACATTCCACATTGCTTTTGTAATATTAATTGGTAGGACATTTTTCACAAATGATAACGTGATCAAATTACAAACAAGACACTTTTTGTCTGGTCTATATTTAATTAGTAGTGACCATTTTGTTTTCTGCACATTTTGTTTTATGCACAAACTTATAGCAGAAGATACTCACAGAATGTGAATATTCTTAATCTACTGTAAATGCATTATGAGCTCAGTGGATGACTGAAACTATAAAAGTTTATGAAGTTGATATCGAAGATACAGTGCACAGTAGGACTCCGTTAACCCAGACACTTTGGTCCCTGCAATACATCTGGATTAATACGACTTTATGTCCTGATTTATCAAAGTTCAGATTATCAGGGTCTAGATTAACGAGATTCCACAATATTAAACATTGAAGATATAAAGCTGACAAATGAAGTTAATGAACGGGCACTATTTTCTTCTGCAGACATCAATTACAAAGTACATATGCGAATGTATGTCCTGCAACCATTGTCACAATATGTCACAAATCCAAACGTTCTATCGATTTCTGTCCATGTCATCGTCATCGTCGGCGTCATCAAACTGTCCATCGGTGACACAGATTGGCACTGGTTGACGGTGGATTGACGTCACGTGTTGCTCACTCGGCACAAAGATGTCCTGCTGGGGAATGCAGGTAGTCTGTAGTGTGTCCATAGACAGACAGGGGGCAGGCGCAACTGAAACAATACAGCACAGAAATGATGACACCATTTGTGTAACGCTCTGATTACATTTGTGTAACGTTCTGATTACATTTGTGTAACGCTCTGATTACAACAATGATAAGTGTGGATCTCGAAATTCTCACTTGTCTGGTTGTCCGGGTCAAATGAATTAACCATCGTACAAATGAATCCATTGCTGGTTCTCATTGAGATAACTGAGCCATTTGAAGCATACAAAACTACAAATTATTAATACACGTAACATGTCTGTTGATTATGTTTAGTAGGTTTTGAAAGTTAGTTTGGTACATGTGAATTACAGTATGAACAAGTGAATTACTGTACAGACAATTGAATTACCTGGGTAGTGCACAGATAAGTGAACTTGTTATTCTACTTATCCATTAACGAGTTTCGAGCAATTATAATATATGATACAGGTATACACATATATAATTATATATATATATAATTATATTAAAATATTTAGATTCAATGTTACATTAGATAAAGAAACCATCTAACCATAAGAACTGATGTGTGGGACTGGTTCCAACTCCAAGTCCCAATTCTCCTCCTCTTCCTTCTCTTCATCCTCCTCCTCACGGTTGACTCTGGGAGCTGAAGTTAAAGACACAGGTTCAGGTGACCAAAAACGGCATGTCAGTCATTTAAAATAATAAGATTGCCCCCCATATAAAGTTATAATGTAATACCAGCTTAAACCAACCAGTGGAGTGACAAACGACTGGTTTATAATGATGCAAACTGGATAATTGATGACCATTTATTTCTCTCAGGCAGGAGAAAGGCCCTCTAAACACCATATAAAACATGAAAGTAAATAACTCTAAATAACTTGTGTTTTCTAAAATACACCACCAACAGTATATGTAAATATATCATTATATCATATCATGTACAGGGCACTGTCCATAAAAATTAACTGTTATAAATATGACATTATTCTAGTTGTTTCCAGCACCCAGCAACTATCTATTAACTGACTAGCCTATATATTGTGGTTACAATGTTATGGTCTCATTCGACTAGTCAGCCCTTTTCAGAACATTAGCGCCAAACCGACTTTTCTATGCTGGTACTGAGTGCTTTCATCATCCACAGTCATTCTTATACGTACCAAATTGAGATGTGACCGACAATAACGTCTCAGAGTCACAATGGATACCCAGTCTCCAATGTTGAGAGCCACGTGTTTACACCAAATGAATAATGCCGAGTCTGGGTACTGAACTGATAGTGCTGGTGTATGCTAACCACCACACTACAACATTCTTATTATTTATTTCAACTCTTGTAAATGTGACAAAATTATTATTGCTTTAGAGCAATTCCTACCTGAACTGCTCCCCGTGTCTGATGATTCACTGTCCTCATCGCTGTAATTAATATGGGAGTATTTCGGTTGCACAGGATGAACAAAGACTTCACGACGAACTGGACCATCATGCGACTTCCACAGGGACATATTGCGACTGACTGCATTCTTCAGGGCATTGTAGTTGTAGTGTACATCCTCATCACCTGCCTCCGTACCTTCATCCTCCTGGTCTTCACTTGCGCTCACCTGGTGCACAAAATGTCATCTTACATTTTCGCTTTTTATATGTTACTGTTGTTCTGAATGTATAATTTTTACTTTTATTCTGTAACATTTTACCTTTGTTGTAAATGTAACACCTTTTACTGATGTTCTGTTACATTTTTACTTTTGTTCTAAATATTAGATGGAATATACACATTCCAGCATAAGTTTACCATATCAGCAAGTGCATTCCTAGTACCCAGTAGTTCAATCAATAACCAAGTAGCAAGAGCAGTTACCAAGTAGTTTAACCAAGTAGTCCAATTAGTGACTGGGTTGTTCAATCAGTAACCAGATGAGGCAGTCACTGGCTAAATTGTTCATACAGTTACCAGATAGTTCAGTCACTGTCCAGGTAGGTAGTTCTATCAGTACCCAAGTAGTCCAATTAGTTAAAAAGTAGTTCAGTCACTGGCCAGATAGGTCAATCAGTAACCACACAGTGAAACCAGTAACAAAGTACAAAGATCAAAACAACTATGACTTTCAAGACTCTTCACATAAGGTTACTGTAATTTCATCATGATCCGTAGCTAAATATGTGCTGAGGCAACGTGGAGTGAACCAAACTGACCTAGCTTAGAATCAAAGTGCATTTGAACCTAACTTTATCCAGTTGCAAACAGAAAGGTCAAATCTCTTAATTACCTGGGTGACCTCCACGTTACACAGGTCCTGTCTACCCCGACCTCGCCAGTTGTCCTTGAGAGCGGGGTCACGGGGAGCATACATTGACTGACGCGTCATCTGAGGCACCTTCAGGATGTCCAGGCCAAAGTCATTCTGAAAGGTTGGCCATCGATATCACTGTATGGATATTCATCAAAATATCAACGGTTCTTAGAGTGATTAATATCCCTCGATGGATAAAAATAAAATACCATAAAATACTCCAAGCCACAATATACTGGTTGATATTTGCACATACATAGCTGGAACATGGGTTGATACAGCACTACAGCATGTCCACTACAGCATGTCCACACATCAGTGAGTCACACACACTGCACTTCTGGGGCCCCATGCTGCTCCTAGATTCCCCATCTAATTAGCCTGGTGCCTCACGGTGACCAGGTGGTTACCTCGAGGAGGTTACAATGGGAGTCTTGTTTTAGGAGAGGCTCTATACTGGCAGACAAGCCCTACTTACTCTGCTTGTCGTTTCGCTGAAGCTAGCCAGTGGATGAAGCTGAAAGCAGAGGTGACAAGCACAAGAGTGTTAATTATTACATAATACTGTTACCACGTCAACGGAAGAATTTAAACTGGTCTAATAACATTTTGGCAGGTAAACATTCTATTCCAATAGTGAGGTGTTTCCGGGCAAACAGGTGTTTTTCATATCAAGGATGCATTTTGTGGGGAAGCATTTGCCATATAGAGTTTGATAGAGTTTGGCTGTAAAGTTAAGTTGCTGTATGTATGCATTGCTTTACACACAATTTAGTAAACGTAGGACTGCAATAACCAAGAGGATAATAATTAAGGACATTTTCTGCCTTATAATGTGGATGGGGTGGGACACAATCGTTATGCAGGAAATACAGGGCATGACTGACCTTGTGTGGAAGGGGCATCAAACCATCACAGTAGGCTTATGTTACCCTCTACATGTAGCCATGTGGGAATGACCAGCCCAAACTGACCTTGTCAAGGTCAAGTCTGATGAGTTTTGAGAGGCTCTGGAGACATTCGGGCACGTCCGTGAGACGATTGTTGAACAAGTCAAGCGTCTTAAGCTCTGTCAGCTGGACAAAAGACTCTGGCAGCTCAGCTATCTGAAACAGGATCAGTAATCTCTCTTACTCATCTGTATTCTTTTTACTTATTTTGTAGTGAATTTGGTCCAATCTCTGCCAGCAAACTTGTACAAATAACTACTGTTAAATGGTGACACAGTAGTCAGTGTGCACAGTGCTGCCACTCACTGATGGATTAGAAGACACAGGTGACAAAGATTAATGTTTGAATGCCATGACAGATACAGTTAAACTGTATTAAACACATAAGCAGTATTTTTCACAAGCAAAGGTGAGTGATTCACTGGTCTTCATAGATGAGGCATCTACAAAACATAAAGTAGACAGAAAGTTCTTCCCACTACTGGTATTTTAGCAACTATCTGGCTTTCTGTATCGAAGTCTATCTACATTCAAATATGTCACACTTGACTAATACATGCTTAAAATATATGTCCTCAAAATGACTTTTGTAACTCATCTATATTGACACGTTACATCAACCTCAACGTTTGTCTTTTTACAGAACATCCAAAGCTGTTTACTTGGTAGAAATAACCACATCCTACACTGACAACACAAACCTTTACCTAACTCAGAGAAACACAGAAACTAACCATCTTCTACAGTCACCATTGTCACCAACCTTGTTGTTATCAAGTCGCAGATCTTCTAGACTCCTCAGCTCACCAAAGTCCGATGGCAACAGCTCCAGATGGTTCTTAGAGAGCACACACACTCGCAGACTGCGCAGCTGGCTGAAGGAGGCTGGCAGCTCACAGATCCGGTTCTGACCTGCAGGGTGATGTGTGTTATTTACCTCAGAGCAGGAAAACATGCCATCTTCCCTTTTATGGTGTCATAAGTTCACAAAGTAAAAAACATTACGGTTTAGTATTTATTAAAACCACCCCCGCTCCACACCAATATATGGTCATTTCTCGCAAAATGTAGACAAACTGTGTTTATTGCTATAAATCCTTAGAAATTTAGTTTAGGAGATTGGCATTATGTTCATCATATCTGTCTTGACGAGAGCTTTTGTGGGATGTACACTTTTACTTATGTATCATAAAAACCTTTAGTACTATTACCGATAAAGGGGTCATTTTTAGGCACTGCCCAACATTCTTGACGCAAAGAATTTGCTTTATCATGTACAATAAGAAAACTACAAGTCTCATACAGCAGTCTAATTATATTTCTTCATATCAGTATTCATTGACCACTTTATAACGATCCTTTGATGAACACACAATTTTTCCTGATTTATTTAATGTTTGTGAAACCGTATGAATGCAGCATGCATGTGCAGGCCAACGCAGGTCATAATGTATAGGTATTGAAAAATTGTAAAGACTAATAAACAATATTACATGGAAATCTGCTATGGTATGTAGAGCCCCAAAACGAAATATGTCGGTTTATTTATTTCTGTTTGATGACATCTTGTATTGGCTGTGAAACTGTACGAATGCATGTAACCGTACGTATGCAAAAACTAACCATGCTGCGGTATGACGCAATGATTAATACATCGCGTATAGCGGGAATCTCTACAAACTGTCATTACAATGAATTTCTAACTCACAGCACCGCGAAAAACCTACTAGGTGAGAAGTTTTGATATTTCATAGACACAAGTTCAACGGTTTCAAGGCACTATGGTCATGGCTTGAGCGACAAAGTAGGTGGAGCCATCAAAACAAGGCAAGTAACCACGTCAAAGGCGGTAAGGTAGTCACAAGCAGCAGAGTTCTGTGAGGCTCTGAGGGAGGGTGACAGTTCATGTTAGTCCTGGAGGTCAGCAAGAGAATGATCAGCAGTTGTAAGGATGAGGTGGAAGGCTGGAGTGTGCCGCTGTCCGGGGCATTATGTTAACACACACTATAGTACCAGTTGGTCCCAGCATGATGAGGTAGAAGGCTGGAGTGTGCCGCTGTCCGGGGCATTATGTTAGCACACACTATAGTACCAGTTGGTCCCAGCATGATGAGGTGGAAGGCTGGAGTGTGCCGCCATCCGGGGCATTATGTTAGCACAAACTATAGTTCCTGTTGGTCCCAGCATGATGAGGTAGAAGGCTGGAGTGTGCCCGCTGTCCGGGGCATTATGTTAGCACACACTATAGTACCAGTTGGTCCAAGCATGATGAGGTAGAAGGCTGCAGTGTGCCGCTGTCCGGGGCATTATGTTAGCACACACTATAGTACCAGTTGGTCCCAGCATGATGAGGTGGAAGGCTGGAGTGTGCCACCATCCGGGGCATTATGTTAGCACAAACTATAGTTCCAGTTGGTCCCAGCATGATGAGGTAGAAGGCTGGAGTGTGCCCGCTGTCCGGGGCATTATGTTAGCACACACTATAGTACCAGTTGGTCCAAGCATGATGAGGTAGAAGGCTGCAGTGTGCCGCTGTCCGGGGCATTATGTTAGCACACACTATAGTACCAGTTGGTCCCAGCATGATGAGGTGGAAGGCTGGAGTGTGCCGCCGTCCGGGGCATTATGTTAGCACAAACTATAGTTCCAGTTGGTCCCAGCATGATGAGGTGGAAGGCTGGAGTGTGCCGCTGTCCGGGGCATTATGTTAGCACAAACTATAGTTCCAGTTGGTCCCAGCATGATGAGGTGGAAGGCTGCAGTGTGCCGCTGTCCGGGGCATTATGTTAGCACACACTATAGTACCAGTTGGTCCCAGCATGATGAGGTAGAAGGCTGGAGTGTGCCGCTGTCCGGGGCATTATGTTAGCACAAACTATAGTTCCAGTTGGTCCCAGCATGATGAGGTAGAAGGCTGCAGTGTGCCGCTGTCCGGGGCATTATGTTAGCACACACTATAGTACCAGTTGGCCCCAGCATGATGAGGTAGAAGGCTGGAGTGTGCCGCCATCCGGGGCATTATGTTAGCACAAACTATAGTTCCAGTTGGTCCCAGCATGATGAGGTGGAAGGCTGGAGTGTGCCGCTGTCCGGGGCATTATGTTAGCACACACTATAGTTCCAGTTGGTCCCAGCATGATGAGGTAGAAGGCTGGAGTGTGCCCGCTGTCCGGGGCATTATGTTAGCACACACTATAGTACCAGTTGGTCCAAGCATGATGAGGTAGAAGGCTGCAGTGTGCCGCTGTCCGGGGCATTATGTTAGCACAAACTATAGTACCAGTTGGCCCCAGCCTGATGAGGTAGAAGGCTGGACTGTGTAGACTAACTTTGATTTAACATGCGTACGAACGCATTTATAATATATATACCCAGATTGATAATTAAAAATGGCTATGCACAAAATATATGTATTGTTGGGAAGTATATATATTCTGTTGTTACATAAATGCAGAACAAATTGTAAATTACCTTTTTATTGCAATGATATATATATAGTAACATCATGCCCAATACATTAAACTAACAGTCTAAAATATGTTGAATACTAGAATCCCCATAATATAAATGCCAAGCATCTGAAAACGGTTTTCTGTATTGATTCCCAAGCAAAAATATGTTTCATATCAACAAGCAACAAAAAATATATATTTATATAATTCACACGCGTAGCAGCAGTGTAAAGTTAATAAATAATAAGCATTCGTTCAGTTATACACTGTGTAATTACTGTTTCGCCAAGCTCTAAAAGGGTGAGTTTTTGGAGTTAGAGTTCCCACATTCTTTACTGACTTCCTCAATATGTACTCATTGTATGACAGGGAGTATGAAGTTATATGAACCCATTTATTTTTGCCCCCCCCCCAACCCTATTTGATGACTTTTCATGAAAAATGACCATATATGGTGTGAGATTTGTGATTTTTACAATCCAAAATGGTCATTTGCATTACTGGGTATCACACACACACACACACACTTATATATACATGATTGTTTTCTTGCTATACGTTGTGATGACCGACCCCCCTAACATAATGGTTAACATATGTTAGTAGTTTGCAAATGTTCACAACCACCCCTTACTGGCACTGATATACTCCATTGTATAATGTTTAATCTCATCATAAGAAGATTGTCCTACCATGTAGGACAGTAGTTGATCTACTGTTCAACTACTGTCTTATTTGTGTACATAATTATGTCTTACTGTACTGTATTAGTACTGTCGCTAAATGTGTGGACAGTAATTATTAATGCTAAATGCATACATTCTTTAAACATGTTAAAATAATAAAACAAAATTACTATTACATGTGAAAGTAATCTGAGTATAAGTTGATTTAACTGAAACATTTTTGATGTTAATTTAATTGGAGGGTTTCCGCGAGTTAATTAAACACATTTTATGGTGGATTTATTATTCTGATTTTGTCATTATTTCAAATACATGTGCAAATTACTTCATATCTGTTGGGAACATAAATTGTTTTCCATGAGCTTTTCAGAGCCATATTTGAAGTAGTTAGCATTGCAAACAGTTAAGCTGAGAAAGTACTCACCTAAAGTAAGCCACTCCAAATTAATGAGTTCACCAAAGTTTTGCGGGAGACTTTCTAGCTGATTCTCGTCTAGATTTGCCTCTCGTAGACTGACCAGATGACCAAAGCTTTGAGGCAGTGACCACAACCAGTTGCCATTCTGGAAGTTTCTTCGTTCAAGTTCATCGATGACGCTGCCCAGGTGGATTTTCTCGAGGTGTTTCAGTTCTCCCAGGGTATCGGGGATGTGGCTGATGAAGTTGCCACCAAGATCAAGCACCTGGAAGTTCCATCAGTGCCATACAGACAGTTGCGCCAGAAGTAGCATGCTAGCAATGCATTATTTGTGGAACACCATGCACCATGTACATGTATATGGCTTTATGCACTGTTCAGATTTGTTGGTATCAATATGCAATGGTAATAAAAGAGAATTGAACTTGCATGCATTACAGTGATGTGAAAACAGGGCATTTAATGGCATTTTATGTATCAGTCAGATGTGTCTCAATTTTGTTTTTGTCTGACTCAAAAAATTACATTGTGCACAGATCATGGGTCAAGTCATCAACCCATATAGAGTAGTCCCCTTCATGAGTGGCCACCCCTTCTGCAAGGGTACTTTGGCCACATAAGAGCGGTGGCAGCCGTACAGGGAACATACAAATTTCCACAAAAATATATTAATATCGATGTACGTATGAACATGCAAACCCTGTTGAACATAAAATGAAATGTCTAAACATGGTGTAGTCAAAACTTAATATGGCAGTGCCCAGCAAGATAATGTGGCCTGCATGTATGACAAGCCCTGTAGGAAATCATGTTGTCTAGCCAGTGTATTTTACCACCAAGTGGCTATTGCATGGCCTGAAAAGCCAACTGCTTGTCGCATTTGGAGGGTAACCACTGTAGAGGGGTTGCTTTATAATTAAATCTATTCCCACATGACATATTAGAACATGAAAGAACCATATTCGCAATGAACTCAACCAGTTGATGAACCAGCTTTGAGTGACTGAAAAATATACTTGTTTTCATGATACTCAAACCACAATTACTACCTTCAACTGCGAACAGATGGTGCCCAACATCTCAGGTAGTGGCGCCCCCTTGAGTTTGTTGTCAAGGATGGACAGCTCCGTGAGGTCGGGAAGGTCGCCAATCCACTCGGGAAGCTCCTCCAGAGTGTTCTTGTCTAGGAACAACTTGCGGAGAGTTCGGTGAGCCTTGAGACTGGACGGCAGGAAGCACAGGTCATTTGCCGACAGATCCAACTTAGAACAAACACAAACCAAACACAGACAATATATTTATAGAAACAAATACAAAGTAACTCTCATTCAATGCAGTCCACTTCTTGTTCTAGGTGGCACATTATGTTTCTACAAGAGGGTGTCATTATAACATGTTTGTAACAAAATAAAACCTTTCCAGATCAAGTTTGACATGGTCTAAACCTTGTAATCAAGACTTTTAACAACACCAAAATAGTATTTTGTCATATGAGCTACACTATTCTCAGGATGAAATGGTACATGAAGTGATAAAAACAATGTAGTCACTAAGAGGCTGTACACAGGACGTACCACAAAATTATAGACGTTCTGGCAAGATACTTGCTTTCTAGCAAACAGGATACATTTATAAGATCATCTTTGGGAAACATCTAAGTTACGTACAATATATTACATCAAACATTATGAATCTAAGAGTTTTATAGTGGTAAAATCGTTGTCTTTCCAGTTTTTATGCAACTATTGTGGAAAACATTTAGCATTGCATGATTCACAGCAGGGGAATCCTGCCTTAATAATGGCTTGCTTCATTAAACAAGAGTTCATAATTAAGCAAACTGTAATTACCTCAGTGAGACTGCACAACTCGGCAAAGCTTTCTGGCAGACTGCTGAGTTTGTTGGAGTTCAGATTGAGCACCTGCAGGTGTTCGAGCCAGCCAAAGTTCTTGGGAAGCTGCACCAGCCTGTTGGTGCCTAGCTCCAGTGTCTCGAGTGAACACAACCGACCGAACGACTTCGGAAGCTGTTTCAGTTCATTCTCGTCCACATAAAGCTTCCTCAGCAGCAGCAACTCACCAATGTCCGCAGGTAGATTAACGAGGTGATTGCCCACAATGTTTAAAATCGTCAAACGTTTTTGTTGCGTGATAGTGTCGGGCAATGACATGAGGTCATTCTCGTTGAGATACAGTTCCTCCAGATTCTCCAGCTGTCCCAGAGATGGAGGCAAAGATGTGAGTTGGTTGCCGATAAGCGAGAGTTTTGTCAGACAATCAAAGGACAGTCTACATGGCAGCTTGGTGAGGTTATTGTAGTCGAGGTAGAGAGAGTCCAAACATGACAGGGTTGATGCGTCACACAGCGACGCTGGTACAGTTGACAGATCGAGTGATGCCAGATTTAGTGTCAGCCCGTTGACGTCAGTAGAACGACAGACTTTGACACAATCGTGACAGTCCGAATGTCTCTCTTTTAGCTTCTTGATGCGTTCTTCAGCCGTCTCCATTCTTGTTTGCACACACACACACTGCAAGGAATAGCACATTAGACATTTTATTATCGAAATGCATTGCAGTTTCATTGGTATATTTACCTAGCAAAACTATCCTATGTGAAATACTGGCATGCGTTATGGTTTCATCTACCACATCTCATGCAGCTGTCTGTAAATAACACACACATTGGCCATTCCAACAATTTATTGCAGTTACATTCTGAGATCATGCATCTTTTCAAAAATACAAATTTTCAATAAACCAACATGCCCTGTACACTACATATAACTTTCCCCAACTCCACATAAGCTTTCTTCACATACCTCTTGTAATAATAATATGCAATGTTTAGATAACGTTATGAAACAGGCTTAAGACGGGTGAGTTTTAATTAGTTCTATGGTACAGGCAGTGGATGGAATACAGAAGGTCAACCTGGTGCAACTTATATAACGAACTGTTATGTAATCAGCCACATGTGGTGGTTAAGAATAGACTGGGCACAGCCAGGAGCTGGCAGTTTGGAGATCCGCATTGGCAGTTGATAGATCCAGCTTGATGTTGGAAGTGGGAGTTGGTGGCCTGCAGGTGAGGCACAAGGATGGCTAGCAGTGCCATGGGCCGAAGTGTGGCAGCCTAGCTGGTTGATACACAAAGCTCAGAACAACGGTGTGGACAGTGCGGAGTTGGAGTGGTGGCTGGCACCTGAGAATCTAGCATAAAGCAGAAATGGATTCTTTGACCCCGAAAATGTTCGTTTAGACACATCAAACATGTTTGCTTGTTGCCAAGAAGCCGAGATATTTGGGTGATGAATTTCCAATGAATTCCAATATGGCCGTCATTCTTGGATATTCAACATCATCATTGTGCAGCCGTAATGTCCTGCGGTTGAGCGAAAGCCTCAGCATGTTATTTCCAAATCTGCCTGTGTTGCGCTATCATCTGCCAGGTGTTGCCCTTCCAGTACTTGTCTAGTTCATCTCTCCACCATCTCGCCAATCTTTCTCTAGATCGTTTCCCTTCATAAGGTCTCCAGGTTGTGATATGCGATGTCCATCGGTTATCTCGTAGTCTGTTGATGTGCCCTGCCCAGGTCCACATCTGTCTTCTGATTTGTTCTATCACGGCTATGACCTCTGTCTTCTCTCTTACCCAGATGTTTGTTTTTCTCTCCCGATATGTGATGTTTAACATACTTCTTTCCATCTTTGTTTGTGCGGCTGCTAGCTCGTTCTTTGCCTGGATGGTGAGTGCCCATGTTTCTGCGCCGTATGTCATCGCTGGAAGTACGCATGAGTTTTAGACTTGTCTCTTCAAGCAGGTTCCAAAGTTACCCTTGAAGATGTTGCGGTGTTTGGCGAATGCTGTCCAGCCAGCGGTGATTCTTCTTTGAATCTCCTTGTCTTGGTTTTTGTTTCTAATACTGTATCGCTGTCCCAGATAGACGTAGCTTTCAACATTCTCTATCTGCGTCATGTTGATATAAATTGGTGTGTCATTTTCTAGCATCACTTTTGTCTTCGAGATGTTCATCTCGAGACCTTGTTTTTCACTTTCATCAGCTAGCTCCTGCTGTTTTGTAGTTCTTGCGGTGTAGTAGCGCATATGAGTATGTCGTCAGCAAAGATGACCGAGATATTCTCCATCAATCCTCTGGTTTCCCAGGTCAGTCTTCGGAATATGCTTTCAAGTGTTGACGTTAACAGCTTGGGCAATATGGTGTCACCCTGTCCTACTCCTCTCTTGATGTTGATCTTGTTGCTCATTTTGTGTAGGTGGCAGATTGATAATTAAAAATGGCTATGCACAAAATATATATCACTAAGTTGTTGGCGTAGATGTCTTTCAGGAGTTTGATGTACATGCCTTCTATCCCGTTCTTGACTTCTATCCCGTTCTCGACAAAAGTGATGCAGCGTGGGATATTATATTCTCTGCACTTGTCTTTCAGTTGGTTTATGACGTGTATGTGGTCTGTTGTCGAGTACCTGCTTCAGAACCCTGCTTGCTCTCGTGGTTGGTTTTCGTCGGGTGTCTTCCCTAGTCTATTCGTTAGTATCTTTGTGAGTAATTTGTAGATGTTTGATAACAGACATATCGGTCTGTAGTGCTTTAAGTCTTTCTTATTTCCCTTCTTGAACATTATCACCATCTTTGCATTTTTTTATGCAGTGGGTATTCGTTTTTCTAATAAGCATTTAGTATACAGCTTAGCCAGTGTCTTCGAGATGGTATCTTATCCTGCTTTTAATATTTCAAAGCTTACATGTTCGTTGCCTGATGTCTTCCCATTCTTCATATCTCTTAGCGCTGCTTCCACGTCCCATGGTGTTATCTCTAGTACCTCTTTCGGGTTGATGTGAATTATGGTACTCTGTTCACTGTCATATAGCTCAGTGTAGAATTCCTCTATTTGTTCCATGATCATATCATGGTCTTGTATTTCTCTACCCTGCTTGTCTAGAAGTGTAATCAGTCTGTCTCGGCCTAGTGCCTGTGTTCGTCTGGCTTTCTTCAGGTCAGGGCTCTTTGATGCCATAATCGTTTCTTGTGTGATCTCTTGTTTGTATTTCCTGAAGTCCTCCTTCACTTTCTTTTTGAGGGTCTTGCACATTTCTGCGTACTCGTTTTTTACGGTTGCCATTATCCACCATTTCTCATGGTTTCTGCATCAGTGCTCATGTCGGTGACAAAATTCTTGTCTTTACATGCCTGTTGATTGCCTTGGCTACACTTGTCACACTTAGTTGGATCATCTCAGTGATGTTTTTGCTAATGGTGTTGATGTCGTCGAGTTCTTGTAGTGTCTCGAATTGATTTTGCAATTCGACTTGGAATTTGATCTTTTTTGTTCCTATTTGTGTGGCATCTCTACATTTGGTGGTCTATTGTTGATTAACTTCTTCCTTTCAGCCTTGACGTCCAGTTTGATGTTGCTCATTACCATTCTGTGGTCACTTCCGATGTTGACTTGGTTGATGACAGTTATGTCAGTGACCATGTCTGGCCTGTTTGTCAGGATATAGTCAATTTCGTTCTTCGTTTCTCCATTTGGGCTTTTCCACATCCATCTCCTCCCTGCTTTCTTCTGGAACATGGTATTCATGATTTTGTACTTTCTTGATTTTGCCCATTCTACCAAGGTGTCGCCTCTTTCGTTTCTCACATCTAGGCCAAATTTGCCTGTTGCTGTTTCCGAAATATTTGTTCGATTTCCTACTTGTGCATTAAAGTCTCCCATCACTATTGTGTAGTGGGTTGGCTTTTTCAAGGTCTCACCCATGTCATTGTAGAAGCTGTTTGTGTCTTCTTCTGAGTATGATGTTGTTGGTGCATATACTTGTACTATCTTCAGTTTGAAGCACTTTGTTATGCATACAACAAGTTCTGCTACTCTGGGGCTGATGCTGTTAACCCTCACTATATTGTCTTTCCATCTCTTGTTATGAGAAAGCCTACTCCTGCTTGGCCGATGTTCGCTGTGGAATGGTATAGTAGGTGGCCACTTTGTAAGGTAGTGAAGCATTCCTCTCTTCTTCCGACTTCTCCAATCCCGATCACATCCCATACCAACCTAAGTTCTTCCTCCAGTTCTTGTATCTGTTCATCTCTTAGTAGTGTTCTTATGTTATATGTTAGTCTACTTACCTTCTCTCGGCGGCTCTTCTTGACCCAGAGATTCTTAGCACCCCCTGCACGTAGCCCTAGTTGACCCAAACCGCCTCCTTGGTCATAGACTCTTTCAATGCTGCTGGGGACTGGGGGCCTTGGCTTCATTGTACTTTGCATGCTGGAGTTGTTGGCCTACCCTTCCACGCTGGCCGGTGCGGGTTGGAAGGGGGTGACGTAGGGTGAACGAAATTGCCCATTTTTCGACGTGGTGGCCGAATCAGTACTAAACCACCGTCCGGCCGGCGTCAGGATTCGAACCTGGGTCCCTCCGGTTGAGAGTCCGGCACTCTAACCACTCGGCTTCAGTGCCCCTCTTGGATACTGCATATGACAAAAATGGATTAATTGACCCTGGAATGTTGGGTCGCCATAGCCAGTGTATTACTGAATAAAACGTGTCATCATCCTTGCAAGCCAGATGACTGTGTACACTGCCCCTGGCAGATCTCTTATGATTTGTATGGAAGTTAGCTGATTCAAACTTGTAACTGACTTTGCCGATCATGATTGTACCAGCTGTGAGAACAGTGCAGACACTTGTCTGTCCCACGCTCCTGGTCCAAGACAAAGCCCTCGACTTCCAAGAATCCCAACTGATATAAGTACTTATTTAACCTTTCTCATAAGCCACTGACGGGCATTGAGTATTCAGATAACTATGTCTACTTTCCAAACATTCCACCGGAACTTCCTGGCAAGAGATATTATTGGCCGAGTTTCGCAAGGTGATCTGTCATGGGGTACTGCAACTGATGTAATCAGCACCGCCCCCACTCGCCCTATGCACTTGAGGGTACGGGTCATTGCCTCAGTGTGGAATGGAATGGCTCACACAAGTATCGTGGCTCTGTCTAGAGTGAACAAGAGGTTTAAATTACATTTTATAAATTATTATTACTCTGTATTACCAGCCTTGCCAGTTCCTGTCCTATGATAACTGATCTCTATAAATTAAGCTATTTATAGAGATCAATAACCCTGATGCATTCAATAAGAAAGTCTGCAAAACATGACTGCTGCCATTTAGTTAAAGGATACAGGTCAAAAGGCGACAGACCAAAACACGTACAGTTTAGAGGCGGACCCTCTCAATAGACACCGTGTAACTATTTAACAGTGAAACTGAAATTGCTCTTTGCCACAATATATGTTTGCCATATGTATGTACAGACTGTATATATATATATACATCGCACGGACAGATTTATTTTCCTAAGTTTGACGTCAGTTTGTGCATTCTACAATGTCTTTAGGACCTATTTTTGGCTTTAAGATTGTTTCTTTTTACACTTTTATGCACATTATGTATGAATTGGTTATATGTTCTTTATTAAATACATTTATAAAATGAGCAGTCACTCATCAGGTTCCAGGATTTTCTAGAAACATATCCCAGGATTTTTGGCAAATTCTGAATTTTTTTACTACCTAGTGTTAAGAAATTCTGTAGTAAAAACAATACAACAGTGACAATTACAAGTTTTGAAGAGTAATAATGTTTTCCGTTTGCCTATACATTTGATTTGATTTGGTAATAATCTTGTAGCATTTTTGGTCGAGCAGTCGGCCCCCGATATATTCTAAATATCAGAACGATAGGTTCAGACGATGGCGGCTTATACAGCAACCAAACTATAAATGTCATAACGATAGGTTCACATGGCGGTGGCTTATACAGCAACCAAGTTACTTACCGAAACGGGTTTTCATGGGTGAACTGTGATAATTTGTTAGTACTTTTCGCAGGGCGCTTGGTGACAGTGCTTCACAAGATAGGTTCTTCCGGCAGTGTGCCACAGTAGTTGCCCAGATTATCCGCAAATCCCCCTTATTTATATGGTGAAACATCCGAAACACGTAGCCTAGGGACAGACGCTGGCCCGGGTTATATCATTTTTACCCAGCTGTACAGGTCCTAGAATCTTGGCAGAGTGCCAGTGAACTTACAGTGACATATGCTGACCTGGGTTATGCCATTTTTACTCAGTTATACGAGTTATAGAACAAGAAAGAACGAGAAAGTTTTATTTAGACCCCAATTACAATATATGTATAATATCAAATTAACGTAACATGAATAGGCATATATATTCATATATACAAATGCAGTGTAATGTCAAATTAGATGGGGTCTGTGACTCCTATTAAGACAATAACAGTCACTCTCATAGGAGCCACAATAATAATTTGTTCCAACTCAATTTTACCGAAGGAAGTGCAAATGTACAGGAAAAGAAACCGAGATTACTTGATTACATATATGCATGTATTGGAGTATTAATGGTACGTTAAAATAAACAAATAATAGTTGTCAATAGTACACATCAATACACTTGTAAAAAAACACATATGTATATGCAGATTCAATACCCATATGCTGATATATATATAATACATATCCATACATATCACATACAATAATAGTTTGAATGACTTTGATAGCATGTATAGCAGTTTAATATTGTACACGTATATACATATTTTTCTAATAAATTGTTTTTCGCATAATTACCAAAACCTCTGAAGCTATGTGTTCTAATCTTCTCTGTGACTAACTTTGAGGTATTGTTAATGACATGTGGCAAACTGTATCTAAGACATGTTTTGGCAAGTTCATGTTTTGAATGGGTGTAACTGTTTTTTTTCCTAGTGTTGTAATTGTGTGCATAAGCATTTGCATTTAGTTTCCAATTTAATAGGTAGGCAGGGAGGTCATAGTGTACATATTTATAATAAAACTTAAGTTCATGTAATTTTAACGTCATCAATTTTTAAGATATTCATTTTTTTTTAAAGTGGCTCAGACTGTGAATTATATTTACTTATAGATAAAATTCTTATAGCTTTTTTGTATTTTCAACATTCGACTACCTTGGTATCCCCACACCATAATACAATAGTTGATATGTGATAAAAATAACATATTATATCAGAGAATTTTTATTTCTACAGGAAAGACATACTTTAGTCTGTTTAAGATACCAACTGTTTTGGAACACTTGTTTGATACTTTTTTAATGTGTTTATTCCAATTTAAATTTGTATCTAAAGTAAGTCCTAAAAAAATTAATTCATCCACACTTTCTATGTTTGTACCATTGATCTGAGCATAAAGTTATCGACAGCTTTATTTTGCATGTGAAAAATCATATATTTAGATTTGTTTCTTTTTAATGATAGTATTTTAAGGAGTTCATAACTGATTGCCAATTCAATATTTCTATTTGGGGAATTACCATGAAACTAACTGATGGTGCTAAATAAGGTGGTATCTTTGGCATACATAATAAAGTTAAACATTTTGCTAGCTTTAGAAAAATCATTAATGTATATTATGAATAATAGGGGACCAAGAATATATCCTTGTGGTACACCAATTGTGATAGGTAGGATATCTGAACTTTCATTTTGAAATTCAGTGTCTTGTCTTCTATTGCTTAAGTAGCTATTAAATAGATTCAAGGTAGGACCCTATAATCCATATCTTAGTTTATTTAACAGTATTGAGTGATCAATTGTATCGAAGGCTTTAGAGAGGTCAAGAAAAATACTGAAAGGAACATCATTTTTATCAATTTGTGTAATTATTCTATCTACTAGTTCAAGTGATGCATACTCGGTAGTGTTTTTTCCTAAAACCACATTGATTTTTAACAAATAGATCAGAATCATTAAAGTATGCAGTTAGTTGACCAGATATTACTTTCTTTAACACTTTTGAAATTGTTGAAAGAAGAGATATGGGTCTATAATTTTTAAAAACAGATGGGTCATCTTTCTTAAAAATAGGAATTACTTTAGCGAGTTTAAGTGTATCAGGAAATATACCAGTATTTATTACTTGATTTATTACAAGGGTTAATGGTTTGATGATGGAGGGTTCAATTATTTTCAAGAGTTTAGAGGAAATACCATCACAACCACTACTGTTTTTATTGGGAAGGCTTTCAATGGTTTTCTTGACTATTTCTTCATCAACATCTAATAGATTAAAAACGGAGTGGACATTATCATTTAAGTAGTAATTATAATCCTTATTACCATTGTAATGAATGTCTTGTGCTGTCGGCTGACCTATACTTGTAAAATAGTTGTTAAATTGGTTTGCAATAACTGTTTTATCTGTTATAGTTATGCCATTATTTTTAAATGAAAAAGTTTTTTTTGTATTGTTTTTGGAAAGAAATTCATTTATGGTTTTTCATGTATTTCTAATGTCATCTTTATATCGGTTAAAGCATGACTCAAAGTACATTTGTTTGGCAGTACAAATGTTTTTCTTTAATATTAAATTATATGTTTTTAGGTTAGTTAGAATGACTTCGTACATAGGGCCTAGGTAAATTTTGATTAGATATTTTAAATTTCTTATAAAGCGAGTCTCGATATTTATTTGATTTTAGATCGTGTGATTAGATTTACTCAACACATTTTTGTTTGAGGTTTAGATTTTATGTTGATATTCATGATTAGGAAGTAAAGTTGATGATCAGAAAGAGTATTTGTGAAGATTCCTACAGTGCTATCTAATATTGATTTAACTTACTGAAAAAGTTGTCTGTCAGTGTTCCGTTAGTTCTGGTCAAGCGAGTTGGAAAGATAATTTGTGGATAGAGACTGTATGAAATTATAGTATCAAAGAATTCACTCTATATTTTGTTCTTGTTTATTTTAAGTAGATTGATATTGAAATCGCCTGAAATTATTAGATTATTACAACTTTCTAGAGTAGCCATTGTTGCTGAAAATGCTATGAAATCTGCAATGTTTTGATTTAATGCCCTTGGCGGTCTGTATATGTTTCCAATAGTAGAAACTTGGACGGTGCCACTGAACTTACAGTAGCCTTCTGAACAAAGGCTCTCTGTATGCGGCTACAGTAGGGCCTAGTGCCTCCCCAAAACCAGATTGCCTCAGTTGTAAAAGAACCTATCCCAGCTACAGCGATTTGCATATAGACTGGTTTTTGTAACATGTGCAACATTTAGTAATTAATACAATATATATCCTATGTGTGGCACCGTTACAAATTATCTACAAACTGAGTACACCAAGCCCAAGGTCCCATACCACCCGTCGGCGTACCACTCCTAAGTTTTAACATCGCTGTCAGAATTTACCAAATAGTAGTCGACTGTACTGACAATAAAATCGCGACGGACTAAAACTGTCTACTAAATGTTTTGGCTTGTCGCCGTTCTGGTGTGTCGCCGTTTTGGATCTGTCGCCGTTTTAAATATCCTAAACTGGATGCCTTTAAAAACATGGCGCGGATTGCAAGCTTGTGGGTTGGGAATTATCCTATTATCGCCCAATGCTGCATTTTTCGATTTTTATGTTTGTTGCTGTTTGATTAAACATGTGCAAAAACCATATTCATTGTAATATGTGTGGTACCTATTGTAAAGTCACAATTGTGGCATTTTGTAATGCCAAGAATGAGACAAGCTATAATAGTGCAGACAAAGACATGTCTCTACACGAATTCGACTTTGCGTTCTTCGTTCTTCGGAGGCAGCAGTTGAGGGCAGGCCAGGTGTAACATTATTTTCTATTGGCCACCGCTATATTATAACATTTTATATGAAACATTATATTCATTAGGCCATATATATACACATTTAAAGGTGTTATTTATAATATCTAAGTGCCGATGTAGACAAAAGCGTTACAAACTATTTAACTCCTATTATCGCCCACTATCGATCGTCTGCTAGCACAATACAAATAAAAAAAAATTGGTACTATGCTCGTATAGACGGATGAGATAAACCGATTACTTTACTAGTATGCGATGTTGATGTAGCATATTAATCAGTTGCAAACAGTTTAAATGGTGCTCACCTGCGCACTATAGACAGTTTGGAATTGTTTAAGACAGCAATGTGAAATGCTACATGATAATGATTACTGTCTACTCACCATCGTCTGCCTGGAATTAAATTACTATTATTAATACCTGCCAACTTTTTCGTTGAAATGCGGGAATATCATCAGCAGTTCGGCACGCTTTGTATGTTGCGCTATCTTGTCGTGCTGTCTCAGATCTTGACATCTGAAGACGGTGGGGTGCTGTTGGACATTTTTTTTCAAAACTTCACCTGTGTGCTGTCTCGAAGACTTAAAGACTGGAGGGGGATGCTGTTGGGCAGACAGTTTTAGCAAAAATCAGGGAGAATAGCCAGGATTTCCCAGGAGAGTTGGCAGGTATATACTATTAAAAACAATCACCTCTTTCCCTTGGAAAGCATAGAAAACAACAAAAGCTACTCCAGATACGCGTGTAGCCTACAATTCAGTTTCAAACAATCAAGCATTTAAATTGTTAAACTGTTGCAGAATATGATATGTTTACAACCTGTCTTTATTCTTCTTGAAGTTTTTCATGCCACAGCACAGTGGAAAATATGCCACATCATGTCAGCCAGCAGCATTGATGTAGAGAGTATGGCCTGTTCCAAGCAACAGAGAGACTTGCTACCCACAGAGTCTCTCAAAGATTTGGCTGAGCAGAAAGAGAAGGAATGGAGAGAGTTACAACACCTGAGGTTTGTCAGACAATTTGTTTCTGTCATGCATTCTAATGACATATGTCAACAGCTGAATTCTAGGCATAGTACATTTGAGTAATTTATTAATCCAAATTGTATAGATATAGGGCTTATGGTATGAAAATGGTGTGCTGGTAATAACATTTTTGGTAATGATTCAAGTTACTTAACTCCACCCTATTCAAGCAGAAAGCATGCAGATGGAAGCCTGGAGTATATATACAAGTATTACACAATGCAAATCAGAATGAAATGTTTCCATATTGTAAGCACAATTTGAACTATTAAATGACAGAAATGAGAAAAAGTCTCTAAATTCTATGCCTTCATCCTGAATTCCTCTGGTGTTAATCAGTATCATAATATGAAATTATATTTAATTGAAAACGACAAATCTATAACAGATTTATAATTTAAAGTCGTAAAAACCCAACATTAACATTGTTTAATATTAGTACATGGGTGTATCTTGATAGAGTGGGATAATATAATTAACAATGCTAAAATAATGTTGCTTAATCAATGATTCTCTCCTGGCTTTCACAATTCAATTGTCTTCACATTATAAAATACCCCCTTTACAATTGCATTCCAGTCTTCTATGTTAATTGTGTAAAGTGGTTGGTTTAAATATATAATTGTACAACAACCAGGTGGCAGCTAGGTTATTTATCGATGTAAGCAAGTTCATTTAGTTGGCCACTAGGTGGCAGCGAGAAGTACTGTTTTTCCACAAGGTAGTCACTAGGTGGCAGTATATCACCTAATGTCACTTTAATTATTTTTCACTTAGTGGTACACTTGAGAATTATTTACCTTCAGTATTACCCTGTGTGTTATGTGCCCTACAGAGTACAATCCCTAGAGGTCGCACTGCAGGAGAAGAACACAGCCTTGAAGGAAGAAAGGAGCAAGTTTGACAAGTTGAAGGAAGACTTCAAATACAACCTGAGGCTGCTGGGGGAGAGGGATGCTGAGTTAGCCCACTATGATGCTCTCTTTGCAGGTATACTGTAATGACTGGATGTATTTGTGGATTCGAATCCTGTGTGGCGGTGTCAAACCTTCGGCAAGTTCGTTTACTCTACATTGCTTCAATTCACTCAGCTGTGTGAATGAGTACCTGGCTATAGACAGTGGTGGATATATGTGTATGAGTAGTCTTCACGCATTAATTGCAGCGTGGCTGAATGCTTCCCAAAGAAGTCGAGATGGTATTCGATTGAACAGGTCTGCCAGGGAGTTAAGTATAAAGTGTTTGGTTACTGCGCTATATAAGAACTTACCTTTATTCGGATACTGTATGTTTTCGGATATCCTATAAATCTAGAAAAATTATAATTCTTTTTTTAATGTTTGTTTCCGGACCCCTATTATTTTTACATGTCCAAATACAAGTTTAGTCTGCAATGACAGTGTTTTTTACACCAAAAATATTTGTTTTGTCCTGTATGTTTTGGGACAGCTGAAAATGTAGTTATATATAGCACACCCTGGTACTTTGTGTCTTTACTTCAAACATTCTGCTCTATGTATGAGCTATTTAACCATGTATGACTGTAATACTCCTAAACTCTAGCTGTTCTATCTGTGTTGATGATGTAGTTAGTTGGAATTTGTTTGGTTAATCAGGATGGTGTTACCTGGTGCAGGGGCTGGGGTCTAATTAAACATTATATACAACAACAGATATTTTACAACAAACAAAATTAATTTTAAAATGATGCTCTCTCTGTATATATACACACTAATTTGATAATATATATATATATATGTGTATATATATATATATATATATTATATATGTTTGTGTGTATGTGTGTGTGTATTCACAGAGATAGGCAATAAATGACACTGCATTATCAAATTAGTTTGGAAAGAAACATGTACCTGGAATAGGTTTTATTTATGGGCAAAATAATGGCCACTGCACCAACAACCTATTTCATAATCATGTTGTGAAGATTTGCGAACGAAGGCATCTGGCAAGGAGGCCGAGTTGAGTGAGCTGAAGATCCATGTAGCAGACCTACAAACAGCATTAGCGAGGGAGGCAAAGTCGCGTGATGAGTTCCAGAGTCACTATGAGCTGAGAGTGAGGCAGAAACAGGCAGAGCTGGAGCAGTACATGAGGTGACTATGACGTCAGTGGTGATGCATGTTGTAATGGGGCAGGGTAACTTGGTGGTAGAACTCTGGATGGTCATTTAAGATGACTGGGGTTCAAGTCCATAGATCACTGTTTTAACATTTTGGTAGTTTGATTCATCCCTTGTACATGGTGTCTGAGCCAGACGAAGGAAGGTAGAAAAGAATGAAAAGTGTGCATGTCATACATTTAGCTACATATATTTATTTAGTAATTAATGGTGTTACTAATATTATTATATTATTACTGTTACTAGCAAAAATGGACATCCTCCGGATGTCACTACATACACTCAGATGCAGAAGATGAATTCCCAAAGTATTCATACATAGCATTTGGTATGATGTAATTATGAGCCATTTTATGCAACAAAATTATATATAACATCCCCAGCTGATCGGCGAACCTCAGAACAGTTGCAGGAAACACACGTAGCATTGTGAACATTTGCCGGGTACAAACTCAAAGTATTAAAAAACCCTTAACCAACTGGGAATTTCCAAACAAAATAAAGGTGTTACTTTTCTTCCAAGGGGTCATAGTTTTCTTCCAAGGAGTCGTAGTTTACTTCCAAGTGGTCGTAGTTTTCTTCCAAGGGGTCATAATTTTTTTCCAAGGAGTCGTAGTTTTCTTCCAAGGGATCGTAGTTTTCTTCCAAAGGGTCGTAGTTTTCTTCCAAGGGGTCATAGATGAATCGCTGAAAATTTGGCGTCAAAATTGCAAACCATCTAGAAGGAAAACATAAATAAACCCACATAGTAACATGCACGCACGCACACACATGCGTGCACACCAGACCTGGTGCCAAAGTACTCGGTACTCATGTACTCGTGTACTCGAGTACATTTTTGAAGTACTCGTACTCATGAAACTTATGGATCATGGACTCGTACTCATACTCATTGTACTCAGATTTTACGAGTACATTACGAGTACATCTGAGTACTTTCTCAATATGTACGGTAGAAAATAAATATATTTGGTTATAAAATGAAACTTTCCTGAAATATTTAAATGTTCAACTATTTTTTAAATACTTTGTTATTTCTGATAGTATACAACCTTACCATCCCTACACATCCCAGTGCATCCTCATTCTCTGATAACAATGACTATGATACCCAAACATGGCAACAGGCAGCATCTTATCCCAGTCAGAAACACCCTGTTAAGCAAACAATAATTGTAGGCTACCAGTTCAGACCATAAACCTGTTTGTTTAATTAAGCCATAAAGATTCAATTAGCAGTTAACCCACCAGTTAGACAGGAAATGCCTTTGATGTAGTATGGAGACCATGCCACTTGGCACTGGCTGACAGTGTTAACTGCTAAGAGGAAGACTGGCAGTTCTTGTTCTTAGCAGTTCGCACTAACTAGTAGAAGTAAGGTGGCTCAAGTCAGACTGTCTCCTACACTAGTATAATCCCATGCCAGCAGCCTGGCTAAAAAGTCCAAAGGGGATGTTGAGCCTGTTATGTGGACATGTGCTAACCCTCTCAACAACTAGTAGTCTACGATCAAAAAATATAAATTGCAAACTTATAACATCAGCAGATTGCTGATTGTAGAGGTGAACGAATACCTCAGTCAGCCATGTACAGATCGTCACAGTGACCCACTGCAGTTCTAAGTTTTCCAACTCTGACTCAAGTGGTCCAAAACCATCCGAGCATTCTAGCCTCACCAGCCCCAGTTGAAAGGGTATTTACCATAGCCGAGAAAGTATTCTGCCCTGAACAGTGCAGCCTGAAATACTCAACCTGTGAACAACTCATGTTCATTCGGTGCAATGGCAAATAGAAAAGTTCATAGGATGCCACTGAAATGAATGCCAATGAAGTGAATTTAATTGTTGATGAAATAGAGGTTTTTTAGTTTTCCTCATAAAAAAATTGATCAACTGTTGTGCTGAGTTATATAAATTACATTAATTAATAATTTTTAAATACGTTATTATTTAATATTTATATTTGTTGTACTCGTACTTTTACTCGTACTCGTGAGAATGTACTCGTACTTGTACTCGTACTCAGCTTTTAGCAATGTACTCGTACTCGTACTCATCCATCATCAAAGTACTCGTACTCGTACTTGTACTCATAAAAATGTACTCGGCCCCAGGTCTGGCGCACACACACATGCTAGCTCTATTATAGTTACATGCGAGTGCTGACGAATGTGTCACTGTGAGTCTCTGTAGTATATGACTTGCCTCCCCCAGCACAAAGGATGAGGAGGTGGTGAGAGAACGTGAGGAGCTGGAGACTTTCAAGCGCGGTCTGGAGAGACAACTGAGGGAGGCGGAGAATGAGATGGACACTCAAAGGAGGGAACTCACTGCAGGTCTCACTCATCTCATACATGTTTACCAGGGTGCTCGTATCAGTTCACAAAACATACATACATATTCACATCTGCTCTCATACATACATACATACATATTTACATTTCATCACATCAGTTTGCAAACTCCCCAAAACTGTAAACCATTGTGAGTGTGTGGATGATGGTTTGGTGGTCACCACATATTGCGGCAGAAATAAACTAATATAGTGGTGCCACCTACCAAGTGGGATATATATTGATGCACGTTGACATATTATTATGGCTATGAGCACTGGGCAGCGAGGTGGGTAATGTCTTGTCGATTGTATTCAGCAGCTGTTGGCTGTGGTTTTGGAAGCCAGTTTTAATTGAACGAAACCACACGTCCCACAGCCTGTATTGGGGCGGTGAGTGGAGATTCGAACTACCAGGGGTAATATTAAACATAGTTTTTCTGAACTATGTACTTAAGAAACTACCCCTTATTGTCAGGCACGTGTAATGATGATGTACATGGGGTATTGTTTTCGACATAATGAAACCACCCCTTATTATCAGGCACTTATATATACCTCAGGCAGGTATTGTATTCGACGTATTAAGCATATAGTATTTAATCTCTTCATAAGTGTACATGCAACAACATTTGTTTTCTCACACAAGGTGTTGCTAGTTTTTGTCTTCTTTCCCCAAACTGTCCCACACCAGTGGCGTCTGTTGAGAAAGCGTATTACTCCGAGTAGAACTAGTAGACATTTTGGTGAAAGATTTGTAGTTACTGTGTGTTCATAATTACTTATAAATCAAACATCGGAGAAAACTTCACAATGGTGAAGGAGGTCAGCAATCAGATGTGCATTAGCCACATTAAGAGATGGACCACCCATGTACTCAACCACAAACATTTGGGACAAATCTCAATGGAAGTGACTGGGAAGTTATTAAATGATGGGAAAGATGCCAACAGCCATTGATACATTAAGTTGTGCTCAAAAGTCACATCAGTTGTTTTAATGTGTGCAGGTTTTGAAGAAGCTCTACGGCAGCGTGAACACGAGTTCCGCATGCGAATAGATGAGATGAGCAGCACTGTGCTGGCACACGAACTCAAGGTAATGCTTGTCTAGAGCAGCACTGTGTTGGCACATGAACTCAAGGTAATGCTTGTCTAGAGCTGCACTGTGTTGGCACACGAACTGAAGGTACTGCTTGTCTAGAGCAGCACTGTGTTGGCACACGAACTCAAGGTAATGCTTGTCTAGAGCAGCAGTGTTGGCACATGAACTCAAGGTAATGCTTGTCTAGAGCAGCACTGTGTTGGCACACGAACTCAAGGTAATGCTTGTCTAGAGCAGCACTGTGTTGGCACACGAACTCAAGGTAATGCTTGTCTAGAGCAGCACTGTTTTGGCACATGAACTCAAGGTAATGCTTCTCTAGAGCAGCACTGTGCTGGCACACGAATTCAAGGTAATGCTTGTCTAGAGCAGCACTGTGTTGGCACATGAACTCAAGGTAATGCTTGTCTAGAGCAGCACTGTGCTGGCACACGAACTCAAGGTAACGCTTGTCTAGAGCAACACTGTGCTGGCACATGAACTCAGGGTAACGTTGTCTAGAGCAACACTGTGTTGGCACATGAACTCAAGGTAGCGCTTGTCTAGAGCAGCATTGTGTTGGCACATGAACTCAAGGTAATGCTTGTCTAGAGCAGCACTGTGCTGGCACACGAACTCAAGGTAATGCTTGTCTAGAGCAGCACTGTGTTGGCACACGAACTCAAGGTAATGCTTGTCTAGAGCAGCACTGTGCTGGCACACGAACTCAAGGTAACGCTTGTCTAGAGCAACACTGTGCTGGCACATGAACTCAAGGTAACGTTGTCTAGAGCAACACTGTGTTGGCACATGAACTCAAGGTAACGCTTGTCTAGAGCAGCATTGTGTTGGCACATGAACTCAAGGTAACGCTTGTCTAGAGCAGCACTGTGTTGGCACACAAACTCATGGTAATACTTGTCTAGAGGAACACTGTGTTGGCACATGAACTCAAGGTAATGCTTGTCTAGAGCAGCACTGTGTTGGCACATGAACTCAAGGTAATGCTTGTCTAGAACAGCACTGTGCTGGCACACGAACTTAAGGTAATGTTTGTCTTGAGCAGCACTGTGCTGGCACACGAACTTAAGGTAATGTTTGTCTTGAGCAGCACTATGTTGGCACACGAACTCAAGTAATGCTTGTCTAGAGCAGCACTGTGCTGGCACACGAACTCAAGGTAACGCTTGTCTAGAGCAACACTGTGCTGGCACATGAACTCAAGGTAACGTTGTCTAGTGCAACACTGTGTTGGCACATGAAATCAAGGTAACGCTTGTCTAGAGCAGCACTGTGTTGGCACATGAACTCAAGGTAACGCTTGTCTAGAGCAGCACTGTGTTGGCACACGAACTCAAGGAAATGCTTGTCTAGAGCAGCACTGTGTTGGCACACGAACTCAACGTAATGCTTGTCTAGAGCAGCACTGTGTTGGCACACGAACTCAAGGTAATGCTTGTCTAGAGCAGCACTGTGTTGGCACACGAACTCAAGGTAATGCTTGTCTAGAGCAGCACTGTGTTGGCACATGAACTCAAGGTAATGCTTGTCTAGAGCAGCACTGTGCTGGCACACGAATTCAAGGTAATGCTTGTCTAGAGCAGCACTGTGTTGGCACACGAACTCAAGGTAATGCTTGTTTAGAGCAGCACTGTGCTGGCACACGAACTCAAGGTAACGCATGTCTAGAGCAACACTGTGCTGGCACATGAACTCAAGGTAACGTTGTCTAGAGCAACACTGTGTTGGCACATGAAATCAAGGTAACGCTTGTCTAGAGCAGCACTGTGTTGGCACACGAACTCAAGGTAACGCTTGTCTAGAGCAGCACTGTGTTGGCACACGAACTCAAGGTAATGCTTGTCTAGAGCAGCACTGTGTTGGCACACGAACTCAAGGTAATGCTTGTCTAGAGCAGCACTGTGTTGGCACACGAACTCAAGGTAATGCTTGTCTAGAGCAGCACTGTGTTGGCACACGAACTCAAGGTAATGCTTGTCTAGAGCAGCACTGTGTTGGCACATGAACTCAAGGTAATGCTTGTCTAGAGCAGCACTGTGCTGGCACACGAATTCAAGGTAATGCTTGTCTAGAGCAGCACTGTGTTGGCACACGAACTCAAGGTAATGCTTGTCTAGAGCAGCACTGTGCTGGCACACGAACTCAAGGTAACGCTTGTCTAGAGCAACACTGTGCTGGCACATGAACTCAAGGTAACGTTGTCTAGAGCAACACTGTGTTGGCACATGAACTCAAGGTAACGCTTGTCTAGAGCAGCATTGTGTTGGCACATGAACTCAAGGTAATGCTTGTCTAGAGCAGCACTGTGTTGGCACACGAACTCAAGGTAATGCTTGTCTAGAGCAGCACTGTGCTGGCACACGAACTCAAGGTAACGCTTGTCTAGAGCAGCATTGTGTTGGCACATGAACTCAAGGTAACGCTTGTCTAGAGCAGCACTGTGTTGGCCCACAAACGCATGGTAATACTTGTCTAGAGCAGCACTGTGTTGGCACATGAACTCAAGGTAATGCTTGTCTAGAGCAGCACTGTGTTGGCACATGAACTCAAGGTAATGCTTGTCTAGAGCAACACTGTGCTGGCACATGAACTCAAGGTAATGTTTGTCTAGAGCAGCACTGTGTTGGCACACGAACTCAAGGTAATGCTTGTCTAGAGCAGCACTGTGTTGGCACATGAACTCAAGGTAATGCTTGTCTAGAGCAGCACTGTGCTGGCACACGAATTCAAGGTAATGCTTCTCTAGAGCAGCACTGTGTTGGCACATGAACTCAAGGTAATGCTTGTCTAGAGCAGCACTGTGCTGGCACACGAACTCAAGGTAATGCTTGTCTAGAGCAGCACTGTGTTGGCACACGAACTCAAGGTAATGCTTGTCTAGAGCAGCAATGTGCTGGCACACGAACTCAAGGTAACGCTTGTCTAGAGCAACACTGTGCTGGCACACGAACTCAATGTATCGCTTGTCTAGAGCAGCACTGTGTTGGCAACACGAACTCAAGGTAACGCTTGTCTAGAGCAGCACTGTGTTGGCACATGAACTCTAGGTAATGCTTGTCTAGAGCAGCACTGTGTTGGCACATGAACTCAAGGTAATGCTTGTCTAGAGCAGCACTGTGTTGGCACACGAACTCAAGGTAATGCTTGTCTAGAGCAGCACTATGTTGGCACACAAACTCAAGGTAATGCTTGTCTAGAGCAGCACTGTGTTGGCACACAAACTCATGGTAATGCTTGTCTAGAGCAGCACTGTGTTGGCACACGAACTCAAGGTAATGCTTGTCTAGAGCAGCACTGTGTTGGCACACGAACTCAAGGTATCGCTTGTCTAGAGCAGCACTGTGTTGGCAACACGAACTCAAGGTAATGCTTGTCTAGAGCAGCACTGTGTTGACACATGAACTCAAGGTAATGCTTGTCTAGAGCAGCACTGTGTTGGCACACGAACTCAAGGTAATGCTTGTCTAGAGCAGCACTGTGTTGGCACATGAACTCAAGGTAATGCTTGTCTAGAGCAGCACTGTGTTGGCACACGAACTCAAGGTAATGCTTGTCTAGAGCAGCACTGTTTTGGCACACAAACTCAAGGTAATGCTTGTCTAGAGCAGCACTGTGTTGGCACACAAACTCATGGTAATACTTGTCTAGAGCAGCACTGTGTTGGCACACGAACTCAAGGTAATGCTTGTCTAGAGCAGCACTGTGTTGGCACATGAACTCAAGGTAATGCTTGTCTAGAGCAGCACTGTGCTGGCACACGAATTCAAGGTAATGCTTGTCTAGAGCAGCACTGTGTTGGCACACGAACTCAAGGTAATGCTTGTCTAGAGCAGATCTGTGCTGGCACACGAACTCAAGGTAACGCTTTTCTAGAGCTACACTGTGCTGGCACATGAACTCAAGGTAACGTTGTCTATAGCAACACTGTGTTGGCACATGAACTCAAGGTAACGCTTGTCTAGAGCAGCATTGTGTTGGCACATGAACTCAAGGTAATGCTTGTCTAGAGCAGCACTGTGTTGGCACACGAACTCAAGGTAATGCTTGTCTAGAGCAGCACTATGTTGGCACACAAACTCAAGGTAATGCTTGTCTAGAGCAGCACTGTGTTGGCACACAAACTCATGGTAATGCTTGTCTAGAGCAGCACTGTGTTGGCACACGAACTCAAGGTAATGCTTGTCTAGAGCAGCACTGTGTTGGCACACGAACTCAAGGTATCGCTTGTCTAGAGCAGCACTGTGTTGGCAACACGATCTCAAGGTAATGCTTGTCTAGAGCAGCACTGTGTTGGCACATGAACTCAAGGTAATGCTTGTCTAGAGCAGCACTGTGTTGGCACACGAACTCAAGGTAATGCTTGTCTAGAGCAGCACTGTGTTGGCACATGAACTCAAGGTAATGCTTGTCTAGAGCAGCACTGTGTTGGCACACGATCTCAAGGTAATGCTTGTCTAGAGCAGCACTGTTTTGGCACACAAACTCAAGGTAATGCTTGTCTAGAGCAGCACTGTGTTGGCACACAAACTCATGGTAATACTTGTCTAGAGCAGCACTGTGTTGGCACACGAACTCAAGGTAATGCTTGTCTAGAGCAGCACTGTGTTGGCACATGAACTCAAGGTAATGCTTCTCTAGAGCAGCACTGTGCTGGCACACAAACTCAAGGTAATGTTTGTCTAGAACAGCACTGTGTTGGCACACGAACTCAAGGTAATGCTTGTCTAGAGCAGCACTGTGCTGGCACACGAACTCAAGGTAACGCTTGTCTAGAGCAACACTGTGCTGGCACATGAACTCAAGGTAACGTTGTCTAGAGCAACACTGTGTTGGCACATGAACTCAAGGTAACGCTTGTCTAGAGCAGCACTGTGTTGGCACATGAACTCAAGGTAATGCTTGTCTAGAGCAGCACTGTGTTGGCACACGAACTCAAGGTAATGCTTGTCTAGAGCAGCACTGTGTTGGCACACGAACTCAAGGTAATGCTTGTCTAGAGCAGCACTGTGTTGGCACACGAACTCAAGGTAATGCTTGTCTAGAGCAGCACTGTGTTGGCACACGAACTCAAGGTAATGCTTGTCTAGAGCAGCACTGTGTTGGCACACGAACTCAAGGTAATGCTTGTCTAGAGCAGCACTGTGCTGGCACACGAACTCAAGGTAACGCTTGTCTAGAGCAACACTGTGCTGGCACATGAACTCAAGGTAACGTTGTCTAGAGCAGCACTGTGTTGGCACATGAACTCAAGGTAACGCTTGTCTAGAGCAGCATTGTGTTGGCACATGAACTCAAGGTAATGCTTGTCTAGAGCAGCACTGTATTGGCACACGAACTCAAGGTAATGCTTGTCTAGAGCAGCACTGTGCTGGCACACGAACTCAAGGTAATGTTTGTCTTGAGCAGCACTATGTTGGCACACGAACTCAAGTAATGCTTGTCTAGAGCAGCACTGTGCTGGCACACGAACTCAAGGTAACGCTTGTCTAGAGCAACACTGTGCTGGCACATGAACTCAAGGTAACGTTGTCTATGCAACACTGTGTTGGCACATGAAATCAAGGTAACGCTTGTCTAGAGCAGCACTGTGTTGGCCACGAACTCAAGGAAATGCTTGTCTAGAGCAGCACTGTGTTGGCACACGAACTCAACGTAATGCTTGTCTAGAGCAGCACTGTGTTGGCACACGAACTCAAGGTAATGCTTGTCTAGAGCAGCACTGTGTTGGCACACGAACTCAAGGTAATGCTTGTCTAGAGCAGCACTGTGTTGGCACATGAACTCAAGGTAATGCTTGTCTAGAGCAGCACTGTGCTGGCACACGAATTCAAGGTAATGCTTGTCTAGAGCAGCACTGTGTTGGCACACAAAATCAAGGTAATGCTTGTCTAGAGCAGCACTGTGGTAGCACACGAACTCAAGGTATCGCTTGTCTAGAGCAGCACTGTGTTGGCACATCAACTCAAGGTATCGCTTGTCTAGAGCAGCACTGTGTTGGCACAAGAACTCAAGGTAGCGCTTGTCTAGAGCAGCACTGTGTTGGCACAAGAACTCAAGGTAACGCTTGTCTAGAGCAGCACTGTGCTGGCACACGAACTCAAGGAGCGCTTGTCTAGAGCAGCACTATTTGGCACAAGAACTCAAGGTATCGCTTGTCTAGAGCAGCACTGTGTTGGTACAAGAACTCAAGGTATCGCTTGTCTAGAGCAGCACTGTGCTGGCACACGAACTCAAGGAGCGCTTGTGTAGAGCAGCACTGTGCTGGCACACGAACTCAAGGTAGCGCTTGTCAAGAGCAGCACTGTGTTGGCACACGAACTCAAGGTATCGCTTGTCTAGAGCAGCACTGTGTTGGCAAACGAACTCAAGGTAGCGCTGGTCTAGAGCAGCACTGTGTTGGCACAAGAACTCAAGGAGCGCTTGTCTAGAGCAGCACTATTTGGCACAAGAACTCAAGGAGCGCTTGTCTAGAGCAGCACTGTGTTGGCACAAGAACTCAAGGTAACGCTTGTCTAGAGCAGCACTGTGCTGGCACACGAACTCAAGGAGCGCTTGTGTAGAGCAGCACTGTGCTGGCACACGAACTCAAGGTAGCGCTTGTCAAGAGCAGCACTGTGTTGGCACAATAACTCAAGGTAGCGCTTGTCTAGAGCAGCACTGTGTTGGCACAAGACCTCAAGGTAACGCTTGTCTAGAGCAGCACTGTGTTGGCACAAGAACTCAAGGTAACGCTTGTCTAGAGCAGCACTGTGTTGGCACATGAACTCAAGGTATCGCTTGTCTAGAGCAGCACTGTGTTGGCACATGAACTCAAGGTATCGCTTGTCTAGAGCAGCACTGTGTTGGCACAAGAACTCAAGGTAATGCTTGTCTAGAGCAGCACTGTGTTGGCACAAGAACTCAAGGTAGCGCTTGTCTAGCAGCAGCACTGTGTCTGGCACACACGAACTCAAGGAGTGTAGCACGCTTGTCTAGAGCAGCACTGTGTTGGCACAATAACTCAAGGTAGCGCTTGTCTAGAGCAGCACTGTGTTGGCACAAGAACTCAAGGTAACGCTTGTCTAGAGCAGCACTGTGTTGGCACAAGAACTCAAGGTATCGCTTGTCTAGAGCAGCACTGTGTTGGCACATGAACTCAAGGTATCGCTTGTCTAGAGCAGCACTGTGTTGGCACAAGAACTCAAGGTAATGCTTGTCTAGAGCAGCACTGTGTTGGCACAAGAACTCAAGGTATCGCTTGTCTAGAGCAGCACTGTGTTGGCACATGAACTCAAGGTATCGCTTGTCTAGAGCAGCACTGTGTCTCGGTGTATAATTGTATGTTGACCGACCCGATTTTCTGGACTATCTTCATCTTGATAATTCTTAAGAATTATAGTGAAGAGTCATTGTTTTGTAATTTGTAAGTAATATCCAACAAATAATATAGAATGGTTAACAATGTGATACATTTATTATTTATTGAAAAAGTGGAATCTTGTTAATTCGGACGCTCAGTGTAGGTGTCTGGATTTTCTGGATAAATCAGTGATGCATATAATACAGTATGTTGTTTTTATTTTGTGTGTGTGACTTGTGTCAATATATTCGAATTCTATGTATAAATTTAAAACAATGTGTTCTTCTTTAATGACTTAGCGTGAGAGTAAATGTCATAGATTACCCTATGTCAGGGTACCCTATGTCAGGGTACCCTATGTCAGGGTACCCTATGTCAGGGTACCCTATGTCAGGGTACCCAATTGTTTTCATCCCAGCAAGAACAGAAAATGACCCTAGGCTCTGTGGGAGCCACAAACAGGTTGCCTCATTACGGAGTCTGGGTAATCAAGTTGTTGCCATGTTCCACTTCTTCATATGATTAGCTTATCACTCTGAGTTAGCCACGTGTATGTGGCTAGAGTACTGTTGAGCTTGTTTTCAGAGTTTTCCTTCTCTAAAGTTAGAGAGTTCACTACAAATTACACATTTACTTCCTGTGTTGGATCTTTTACTTCCTCTTGTAAAGACACCAAGTTGAAGGACCAGCATATCTCTTTTGAAAGACATACACAACATGGGAATTGCCTAAGTTCTGAAACCGCGGTGAGTAATGGGATTTGAACCCCAATCCCCTCGACTGACAGTTTGACGCTCTACTGCTTGACCATCACTCCACCACGGTACTGTTGTTACCCAAATGACCATGTTTTTACTAGTTGACGGTCACTTGGATACTGAACACAGGTAACACCAGTTCACAGTCACTTAGGTTTTATATTCAAGTAACTCCGTATTGTTGCAGGTGAAGTTACTGGGGAAGGAAGTGGAGGCCTTGAAGGCAGCCGAGGCAGCCCACTCAGAGGAGTGGCAGGAGGTAGATGGGAGCAGGAGGGAGAGGGAGAAGGAGATGAAACAACTGCAGTGGCAGTTGGCTGACACACACGCCATGAAGGACGCACTGTGAGTCACTGGTGGGGGGATCACATGGACATCCTTGTGTCACTCTCAGTACCTCTTTACATTACATCAACCCAGGCATTACATCAACCCAGGCATTACATCAACCCAGGCAAATAGAACAGAGAACAGAAGTAGATTTACTTATCCAAACTGTACATGCATTCAACAATAATATGTGTGCAGATAAGTATTGTTATAAATCCTACCGCGTACAGAGATGATTATGGAGACTCCTACTAAGACTTGTAAAAAGTGGCTACTGTAGCAAGCACCTATCAAATTACTTTAGTTCAGCTTCTGACGAAAGAAACAAATCTATATATACACTGTATTTAACAAGATTGAACAAGATTGCCACCCAGAGAATTAACTCTAGGTGGCAGGTGGACAAGGAAGCCCTTTGGCTTATCGAGAGTCCAAACCTTTTATCTATATGTATCCCGCCCATCTGAGGTATGTGTCGATTTTATTTTTAAACATATTCACGCTACTAGCACCCACACAATCATCAGATAATCTGTTCCATTCATTTACAGTCCTTTGTGAAAATGAAAACTTTCTAATATGTAATCTACTCTGCTCCTTTGCTAATGTAACTTCATGTCCTCTAGTCCTTCTATCTTTCTTAACTGAAAAAAAAAAATTCTATCAATATTTTCATGACCATTCAATAGTTTAAACACTTCTATCTGATCTCCTCTCAATCTCCTGGTCTCTAGTGTTGTTAAACCACATTTTTTTAGGCATATTTCGTAACTAAGATCCCTCAGTTTTGGTACCATTTTAGTTGCCCTCCTCTGCACTCTTTCTAGCATATCTATGTCCTTCCTGCGATATGGCCTCCACGCTTGAATACAATATTCTAAATGAGGCCTAACTATTGTTTTGTACAGCGGTATTATTAGCTCTTTTTCCTTATACGTTATGTTTTGCCTAATTAAACCAAGGATTTGATTTCTCTTTGAAGCTGCAATTCCGCACTGTATGTGTGTGTGTGCATGCATGCGTAACCTGTCCTATCTTTGCCATATTTGCAATGTATTAAATTTGAAAAGAAGGTCAGATATTAATTCAGTAATAATGAGTTTGCACAACAGCAACCTATTGTACATGTGTAACATAGAGAAATACATTGCTGTCGTGGTGCCACCTAGCGAATGAAACATACATTAATGCAAATAGCCATTTTGGATTGTAGAAGTCCCACACCACGTATTGGCGTGGGAGCGGGGATCCAACGCTAAACGCGTAATGTTTTTTGACTTTGCAAACTTATGAGACCCTCCTTAACCACCTCAATGTCTCCCCATCTCTCTCACAGGATCCACGAATTAGAGGCGAGACTGGAGCAGATGGAGCAGAGGATGAGGAGACAGACGGAGGACTTCAAGAGGAAGTCAGTACGCCTGTTGTTGTTCATTCCCTCTACATACAGGGTGAGGCTGGCCTCACTACTGGTCCCTGGTTCCTGTTCTTTTCTTTTTCTTTCCCCTCATTCTTCTTGCACTGCTGTGTCCACCAATTGTCTCCCCTTCCCTGTATCTTCCGTCGTTACACTCCTCCTAATCCTTCCAAATCTCTCTTTTCACAGTTCTCCCAACACAGTCTACCGGGGGTAGATCATCCTTGTCTCCTTTTTCATTCCACTCTCCGGGCATCTTCTTTCGTTGCCAATCGTTCACCCATTCGCTCCACATGTCCAGCACACTTTAGTTGACTTTCATTCTTTTATACCCCCTCGTCCCTCAGCCCCTTACATCATATTTTATTTATAGATCACATTAATTCAAAATATTTCATATGTCATTTTATAAATCACAGTTCTGTAATTACTACATGGAAGATTTGCTGAGTGAAACAGAATCTCAGAGTCCCGTGCAATTTGTTTATTTATCATAAAAATTACATAACTAAATCAGAAATATTGTATGCAAGTTTTGATGTTTAAATTTTTATAATTGTTGAAAATCATTTACTCCAAGCATGTCAATGGCTACAGTGCCCTACACCATAGACAACAAATTGTCTTTATAAAGATATTGTCTTTATCTATTTTAATCAGCTTTTAAGGACCCGTAATTTTCATGTGGAATACAAAAATTATACAATGAATAGTCACAGGAGTGTAATGTTTAACTAATTTATTGTAATTTTCTTAACTAATTAATTTTAGCATGCTTGTATTTCACCATTGAATGGACTTTGTCCCGGTATATGGCACTATATAAATGTAATTATTGTTATAAATATCTTATCTTTCATGTCTATATTATAAAACAATACGGTTCTCTGTCTGTTTGTTTGTTTGTTTGTAGACCCATATCTCCATTAGTTTTGTTTATTTGTATACCCATATCTCCATTAGTTTTGTTTATTTGTAGACCCATATCTCCATTAGTTTTGTTTATTTGTAGACCCATATCTCCATTAGTTTTGTTTATTTGTAGACCCATATCTCCATTAGTTTTGTTTATTTGTAGACCCATATCTCCATTAGTTTTGTTTATTTGTAGACCCATATCTCCATTAGTTTTGTTTATTTGTAGACCCATATCTCCATTAGTTTTGTTTATTTGTAGACCCCATATCTCCATTAGTTTTGTTTATTTGTAGACCAATATCTCCATTAGTTTTTTTTATTTGTAGACCCATATCTCCATTAGTTTTGTTTATTTGTAGACCCATATCTCCATTAGTTTTGTTTATTTGTAGACCCATATCTCCATTAGTTTTGTTTATTTGTAGACCCATATCTCCATTAGTTTTGTTTATTTGTAGACCCATATCTCCATTAGTTTTGTTTATTTGTAGACCCATATCTCCATTAGTTTGGCATGTATGGGGCTGAAATTTTGTATGTGATCTAGCAGGCCCATTGGCTAGTAGATTTAGATTTTGTTTAATTCGTCTTTGATGGAGATCTTGGGGGTTACAATTTTTAAACAGCAATTATCTGCATCAGTTTGCCTGTATGTATGGGTCTGAATTGTGTGCGATCTAGCAGGCACGTTGAGGTGGTTCATAGATTTAGACTTTTTCGAAATTCGTCTAAGGCAGTGGGGATCTCGGGGGGTCACATACATATGACAACCTGTTTCTCTAGGCAACGCCAGGTAACTCAGCTAGTATACTGTCTGCCTGTCTGCCTGTCTGCCTGTCTGCCTGTCAGTCTCTCTTGGCCATTCTGTTTGTCTGTCCATCCATCTGTCTATTTGTCTGTCTAGCTGTCTGTTCCCTCCTATTTCCGTAAATGTTCATTTTCCTAATATCCTTGTGTGGGCCATAGGTTACATTTCTAAAGGCTGTAGCTGAAATTGCTGTAGTTGAAGTCCACAATGTTGCACCATTGTTATGTCTTGCATGTTGCGTGCAGTACAACTATTGGGAAAGTTTCCGAGCTACTTTTTCTCCCCATGCAACGCTGGGTAACTTGGCTATTTGTCAGTGGTTTACATGGAATGGATGTACTATAAAAAGTAATGCATTATTAATTAATTGTGTTTGTTTATACAAGGCACGCAGACCTGGACCGTAGCAGCAGAGAAAAAGACACAGAGTTAACAAAGCTACGGGAAGCCACTACGAACAAAGAGCGCCACCTGGAGGGAACGATTCAGAGTCTGAGGACGCAGTTGGAGGAGGCCGAGGTGACCAGGAGGCAGCTGGAGTGGACGGTCGCTGACCTGAGGAAGGACAAAGAGACAACAATTGAGACGTGAGCCAATAGGCATTTCTTTGGTACACATTAGACTTAATTGCATATCCATGATAATTGATGAATTAATTATTAGTCAATTTTAAATTAATTGATAGATACAAGGAGACAACCAAATGGTTTACCTTGATTTTAGAAAATATTTTACATTAAAAAAATTCCTAATTTAAGGGTAGCCACTACCCGAAAACGGCCATATAATTAATATGCTATATCTCTATTAATACTGAACATATCTTAAACAAATTTGGTGTACTAGTTAGATAAATGAATGGTGTATGATGTTTGAAATATGGGCTCATTTGCTTGTGTATTGTCATGGCAATGAATGTTTCCAGTGAGACTGATGTTCACATCCTTGAAAATTATTCTGAGCTAACAACTGTACGTGTGATCATGTCGTTGTCAAGAATCATCAGCTAGAATACTTCTTTGTGCAATAAGGTGGTTTTGGGCAAGGTTATCTGACTTCACTGACTGTTGTTCAGGTATTAGCATTTTTCAAGAAGCTTTGAAAAATGCTCAAACCTAAAGTCCCATCTAACAAGTCATTGCAGTCAGATTTCCTTGCCCAAAACCACCTTATTGCACAAAGGAGTATCCTAGCTGATGATTCTTGACAACTGCATGATCACACGTACAGTTGTTAGCTCAGAATAATTTTCAAGGATGCATGCATTACCTTCTGTCACACTAGAAACGTTCATTGCCATGGTAATACACAAGCAACTGAGCTCATATTCCACATATAAAATACTAATAATTTAGCTAATCAGAATTCCAAATTTTTGTAAGATACATTCAGTATTAACAGAGATATGGCATATGGCCGTTTTCGGGTAGTGGCTAACCTTTCGAGTCTCAACAGAAGGAGTACTTGTTTATGAACGTTTTGAAACATCTCATCATATTTTTAATATCTCCATCTACTGCTTAGTTAATTAAGTCAAATGCAACAACAGCACTATATGGCACATAGTTGTGGAAATTAGCAACAATGGCAATTCAACTATAAATTTTTTACATTTTTTTTTCTTTCCAACTGACCTTAGCTTTTGATCCAAAATGACTAAAATAAATATTAATAATATATGATTAAATTGTAAGAGTATAATAAATATATTAAACAACTTCCACACTAGTATGATAGATTGTCAGCCACAAAACACTTGCATAAGTGTGGTGTTTGTGCTTGACCCAGACTGACCACTGAACTGACCGAAGTGAAGGCCAAGTGGGACAGTCATCTGGCAGCGATGTCGCATGACACCGTGTCACGTGACCTGGAGCTGCAGGCGCTGCGTGATACAGAAGGGAAACAGAAGGCAGAAATTAAACAGCTGAAGCAGGATGTAGAGAGGTGTGTAATATATATGTGTATGATAAGCATACTACAGGTGTACTACAGTAAAACCTGTCCATAACGGTCATTGCCGGGACTGCGCAAAATTACCATTATAGGCAGGTTGCCGTTATGGAGAGTTTCATGACTTGGATACCCACTAGGCGGAGCCACAGTATTATGAATGGTTACGTTGACGTTCGCTAGTTGGTACTCTTGTGAACAATACAAACCTAGAGTTAACAGCAATATAAATAACACAATACACAACTGGCTATATTTAATTGATGTTCCTTTTTTCTTTTGGGCCATGGTGAAATAAATCAAGCCCTCCAAGTAAAGGTGAACAGAAAAAGCTTTGATGTCCAAAAGGAAACAGGAGGATGTGAATGAGTGCAAGGCAAGGGTTGACCCAGATTTGCTCAGGGGAGATTATCAATACAATTTGAGCTACCCCAAGTGGTAGGTAATGGGCCATTGTAATATTTATCTAAGCAGTCTCTCCAGCTATGCCAAGCTGCCTAGGTAAATATTACAACAGCAGGCTTCCATGGCTTCTCTTAGCTCATGTTGGACATCAAAGCTGATTCCTCTCCCCTTTGCTGGAGTAGGGAAGGAAGCCATAAAGTGGCAGCAACAAGATGATGACACCATGCATGACTCAATTGCAATTTGATAGTCCCACCTACATGCAGTGACACCAAGGCTATGACATTTCATTTAGGGCAATTATGAATTCACTTTGAGCTGCCTGCAAGCAGCAGTTTGATTATGAATGGTTCGGTCCAAATTAACTGGCCATTATACGCAATAGCCAGGTTACCGTTATCGACAGATAGTGGGCAGTGCAAACTAATAGGAAGTCATTCGGGACTTTCAAACGTGACCGTTATATTCAGGTTATCGTTATGGACAGGTGACTGCTAAGACAGGTTTTACTGTATTTATTAAGATATGGTTCCCAGAGCAGTACTTTGTTGTCTATTGGAGCCTGGGTGAGCAGGCACACTAGTTTGTATGAAGAGACTCATCAGACTGGATGGTTCAAATTGGTATTCTTAATTTGGTGGTAATCATTAGCAGGAAGCTCACTGATTGAGTTGTCATGACTGAGAATGTACCAAACATCAAAGGTGATTGTGGTTCACTCAGCCAGCATGTGCAGTGTTGCCAGTATAGCATGTTTACAAGCTAAATGTTTTGTTTATAATTTGACAATTTAAATTTAAATATTCGAAGTGCAAACTTTATTTTCGGGTTTATTAAACATAATTTAGCGGGCATTATACCTGTATATTCAACACATTTATATTAGAAATAAAAACATTATTAAGGATGCGCAAACAACCTGAGTTTAACTGTAGGCCTAGTTAAGTCCATCAGTTTTGCTATATGCTAAAATTCATTGCATTAACATCTCGCTTGAAAAAGTCGTGATCTCGCGTGACGGACGGCACTTGCCTGCACTTTGCTACATCAGTGGAAGTAACAAAGAAATGATGTGTTTTGTTCACATAAACTTAACAGTCATGTTGGAAAATTTACATATATATATGTATATATATATATATGTGTGTGTGTGTGTGTGATGTATGTAACATATCTATGCATAAGATACACCAACATAAACCAACTTTGCATACATATGAGATATTATTGTCAGTGTCTTGCTGTATATAATGTGACTAATGGCTCTAGTGTATTTTTGTTGTAACCCAGTTTTGCTGTTTTAAAATTGTAAGTACTTCACTCAAGGCAACATTTAAAAAAAAAATGTTGCACACATTTGATTAAATATGTGGTTGATATTTAGAATATGAATATCTTGTGAAAGAATTGTCCAGATATTTAAGAAGTTTTTTCTATTGCATACAGCAAAATTGGGAACTACTAGTGTAATGTGTAGGTACAAGAAGGAGGTGAGGACAGCACTAGAGAGGGAGGAGGTTCTACAACACTAGTGTAATGTACAGGTACAAGAAAGAGGTGAGGACAGCACTAGAGAGGGAGGGGGTTCTACAACACTAGTGTAATGTGTAGATACAAGAAAGAGGTGAGGACAGCATTAGATATGTAGGAGGTTCTACAACACTAGTGTAATGTGTAGGTACAAGAAGGAGGTGAGGACATCACTAGAGAGGGAGGAGGTTCTACAACACTAGTGTAATGTACAGGTACAAGAAAGAGGTGAGGACAGCACTAGAGAGGGAGGGGGTTCTACAACACTAGTGTAATGTGTAGATACAAGAAAGAGGTGAGGACAGCATTAGAGATGTAGGAGGTTCTACAACACTAGTGTAATGTGTAGGTACAAGAAGGAGGTGAGGACAGCACTAGAGAGGGAGGAGGTTCTACAACACTAGTGTAATGTGTAGGTACAAGAAGGAGGTGAGGACAGCACTAGAGAGGGAGGAGGTTCTACAACACTAGTGTAATGTACAGGTACAAGAAAGAGGTGAGGACAGCACTAGAGAGGGAGGGGGTTCTACAACACTAGTGTAATGTGTAGATACAAGAAAGAGGTGAGGACAGCATTAGAGATGTAGGAGGTTCTACAACACTAGTGTAATGTGTAGGTACAAGAAGGAGGTGAGGACAGCACTAGAGAGGGAGGAGGTTCTACAACACTAGTGTAATGTGTAGGTACAAGAAGGAGGTGAGGACAGCACTAGAGAGGGAGGAGGTTCTACAACACTAGTGTAATGTGTAAGTACAAGAAAAAGGTGAGGATAGCACTAGAGAGGGAGGGGGTTCTACAACACTAGTGTAATGTGTAGGTACAAGAAAGAGGTGAGGACACCACTAGAGAGGGAGGAGGTTCTACAATACTAGTGTAATGTGTACGTACAAGAAAGAGGTGAGGACAGCACTAGAGAGGGAGGGGGTTCTACAACACTAGTGTAATGTGTAGGTACAAGAAGGAGATGAGGACATCACTAGAGAGGGAGGGGGTTCTACAACACTAGTGTAATGTATAGGTACAAGAAAGAGGTGAGGACAGCAATAGACAGGGAGGAGGTTCTACAACACTAGTGTAATGTGTAGGTACAAGAAGGAGGTGAGGACAGCACTAGAGAGGGAGGGGGTTCTACAACACTAGTGTAATGTGTAGGTACAAGAAGGAGGTGAGGACAGCACTAGAGAGGGAGGAGGTTCTACAACACTAGTGTAATGTGTAAGTACAAGAAAAAGGTGAGGATAGCACTAGAGAGGGAGGGGGTTCTACAACACTAGTGTAATGTGTAGGTACAAGAAGGAGGTGAGGACATCACTAGAGAGGGAGGGGGTTCTACAACACTAGTGTAATGTATAGATACAAGAAAGAGGTGAGGACAGCAATAGACAGGGAGGAGGTTCTACAACACTAGTGTAATGTGTAGGTACAAGAAGGAGGTGAGGACAGCACTAGAGAGGGAGGGGGTTCTACAACACTAGTGTAATGTGTAGGTACAAGAAAGAGGTGAGGACAGCACTAGAGAGGGAGGGGGTTCTACAACACTAGTGTAATGTGTAGGTACAAGAAAGAGGTGAGGACAGCACTAGAGAGGGAGGAGGTTCTACAATACTAGTGTAATGTGTACGTACAAGAAAGAGGTGAGGACAACACTAGAGAGGGAGGGGGTTCTACACCACTAGTGTAATCTATAGGTACAAGAAAGAGGTGAGGACAGCACTAGAGAGGGAGGGGGTTCTACAACACTAGTGTAATGTGTAGGTACAAGGAGGTGAGGACATCACTAGAGGGGGAGGGGGTTCTACAACACTAGTGTAATGTATAGGTACAAGAAAGAGGTGAGGACAGCACTAGAGAGGGAGGAGGTTCTACAATACTAGTGTAATGTGTAGGTACAAGAAGGAGGTGAGGACAGCACTAGAGAGGGAGGGGGTTCTACAACACTAGTGTAATGTGTAGGTACAAGAAGGAGGTGAGGACATCACTAGAGAGGGAGGGGGTTCTACAACACTAGTGTAATGTATAGGTACAAGAAAGAGGTGAGGACAGCACTAGAGAGGGAGGAGGTTCTACAACACTAGTGTAATGTGTAGGTACAAGAAGGAGGTGAGGACAGCACTAGAGGGAGGAGGTTCTACAACACTAGTGTAATGTGTAGGTACAAGAAGGAGGTGAGGACATCACTAGAGAGGGAGGGGGTTCTACAACACTAGTGTAATGTATAGGTACAAGAAAGAGGTGAGGACAGCACTAGAGAGGGAGGAGGTTCTACAATACTAGTGTAATGTGTAGGTACAAGAAAGAGGTGAGGACAGCACTAGAGAGGGAGGAGGTTCTACAACACTAGTGTAATGTGTAGGTACAAGAAGGAGTTGAGGACAGCACTAGAGAGGGAGGAGGTTCTACAACACTAGTGTAATGTGTAGGTACAAGAAAGAGGTGAGGACAGCACTAGAGAGGGAGGAGGTTCTACAACACTAGTGTAATGTATAGGTACATTACACTAGTGTAATGTATAGGTACAAGAAAGAGGTGAGGACAGCACTAGAGAGGGAGGAGGTTCTACAATACTAGTGTAATGTGTAGGTACAAGAAAGAGGTGAGGACATCACTAGAGAGGGAGGGGGTTCTACAACACTAGTGTAATGTGTAGGTACAAGAAGGAGTTGAGGACAGCACTAGAGAGGGAGGGGGTTCTACAAAACTAGTGTAATGTGTAGGTACAAGAAAGAGGTGAAGACAGCACTAGAGAAGGAGGAGGTTCTACAACACTAGTGTAATGTGTAGGTACAAGAAGGAGGTGAGGACAGCACTAGAGAGGGAGGAAGTTCTACAACAAGCCAAGGCTCAGACTGAGATGGACTGGCAGCGGCGGTGTGAGGACGTAGAGAGGCTGCAGTACGAGAGGTCGGAGGACCTTGTGAGGCGACTCACCAAAGCCAGGGACCAGGTACGACTGATCACTAACAGCAGCAGCAATGATAGTGTATCTATGTCCTAAGGTAGGCTTTCACACTATACAGTATAATCTATATGCATTCTGACATACGTACAGCCCAAATATGTTTGAGCAAAGCACAAACAACTTTTGAATTCAACAGTTCAATGTTTACAAACAGTTTCTATACAAAACACTTAAATTTTAACCAAAAATGGTTAAAATACACTTGTGTAGTCTTTATGTTATAATAGATACAGTGTATGTTATAATAGATATGTTATAATATATATGTGCAGTGTATTGTGCACGTCTTCTGTACTGGGCAGTAAAAACAGGACATCAGAATCACTAAATAAGTGTGCATGAAGACACCCAAAAATGTTTCCTAGTAAAGCTCATAGCCTAAAACCTGAATTAATAACACCAAGAAATGTTTTCACTTGTTTTTTTATTAAAAACTGCATTTTGCTCTTGGATTCCATACGATCACGTAAGTTATATGGTTCAAGTTCTCCTGTTTGTATCGGGATCTTCCTGATCAACACGAACATTGGCCCGAGAGTTATATTGTGTTGATTGCATTCATGTATAATTGGGTGAACTGAAACCATAAACAAGGTGCCCAGTATTGAAGACGTGCACATATAGTTTCTACCAGATAACATTGCTTTTATGATAAAAACTAACAGAAAACCTCCCTTTACAAACCGCTGTTACAGACAAGTCTCCTGACGTGAGTGTTGTTTGCAGGCGGTGGCAGACCTGAGGGAGATGGAGAGAGCATGGGAGGAGAAGGAGGATGTGATGAGGGTTGTGGGAGAGGAGAGGGACAGGGCTGAAGCCACCCTCAGACAACACGGTCTCACTCCCAACTACGACATCAGTGTAAGTCCTGGGCACTGTTTCACTAAGATAATACAACATGGTCTCACTCCCAACTACGACATCAGTGTAAGTCCTGGGCACTGTTTCACTAAGATAATACAACATGGTCTCACTCCCAACTACGACATCAGTGTAAGTCCTGGGCACTGTTTCACTAAGATAATACAACATGGTCTCACTCCCAACTACGACATCAGTGTAAGTCCTGGGCACTGTTTCACTAAGATAATACAACATGGTCTCACTCCCAACTACGACATCAGTGTAAGTCCTGGGCACTGTTTCACTAAGATAATACAACACAGGCTCACTCCCAACTATGACATCAGTGTAAGTCCTTGGGACTGTCTCACTAAGATAATACAACACGGTCTCACTCCCCAACTACGACATCAGTGTGAGTCCTGGGCATTGTTTCACTAAGATAATACAACACAGGCTCACTCCCAACTACGACATCAGTGTGAGTCCTGGGCACTGTCTCACTAAGATAATACAACACGGTCTCACTCCCCAACTACGACATCAGTGTGAGTCCTGGGCATTGTTTCACTAAGATAATACAATACGGTCTCACTCCCAACTACGACATCAGTGTGAGTCCTGGGCACTGTCTCACTAAGATAATACAACACGGTCTCACTCCCCAACTACGACATCAGTGTGAGTCCTGAGCATTGTTTCACTAAGATAATACAATACGGTCTCACTCCCAACTACGACATCAGTGTGAGTCCTGGGCATTGTTTCACTAAGATAATACAACACAGGCTCACTCCCAACTACGACATCAGTGTAAGTCCTGGGCACTGTTTCACTAAGATAATACAACATGGGCACACTCCCAACTACGACATCAGTGTGAGTCCTGGGCACTGTTTCACTAAGATAATACAACACAGGCTCACTCCCAACTACGACATCAGTGTAAGTCCTGGGCACTGTTTCACTAAGATAATACAACATGGGCACACTCCCAACTACGACGTCAGTGTGAGTCCTGGGCACTGTTTCACTAAGATAATACAACACAGGCTCACTCCCAACTACGACATCAGTGTAAGTCCTGGGCACTGTTTCACTAAGATAATACAACATGGGCACACTCCCAACTACGACATCAGTGTGAGTCCTGGGCACTGTTTCACTAAGATAATACAACACAGGCTCACTCCCAACTACGACATCAGTGTAAGTCCTGGGCACTGTTTCACTAAGATAATACAACATGGGCACACTCCCAACTACGACGTCAATGTGAGTCCTGGGCACTGTTTCACTAAGATAATACAACACAGTCTCACTCCCCAACTACGACATCAGTGTGAGTCCTGGGCATTGTTTCACTAAGATAATAAAACATGGGCACACTCCCAACTACGACATCAGTGTGAGCCCTGGGCATTGTTTCACTAAGATAATGAGCTCATAAGGAACATCCCTCATTAAAGAGAATCCGTTGTAAAATTCAAGGAGCTTTTTCTTATTGCAATTAAATGTCGCCTTGTGACCGGGGACACTATTTCTGTGACACACTTGCGAAAGTGTCCTGGTGGCGCATCCTGTTTTCAATATACAACATCACTATTAAGAGAAAAATGTATTTTTAATGAACAAAATTGGGCTAATGAGCTGTACATTCACATAGGACCCAGTGGGTCCAGTGATACAGTGTATTACACTGTCTACACTGCCTGCTCTGCTTATGAGCTGTACATTCACATAGGACCCAGTGGGTCCAGTGATACAGTGTATTACACTGTCTACACTGCCTGCTCTGCTTATGAGCTGTACATTCACATAGGACCCCATGGGTCCAGTCATACAGTGTATTACACTGTCTGCACTGCCCGCTCGGCATCTCTCACACGCTCGACCAGGAAGCAACTCCGGCTGCTGGGAGCAAGGTCCAGTGGGTTAGAGGTAGCGACCACCACTCTGTGAGTCCATGACAGGTTACACATTTATCCCCCAGTATAGGATCTTTTACTTCCCCTGGCATGGACACCAGATAGAAGGGACCAACGGCTTTTAGTGTCTCTTTCAAAAGACACAGGCAACGTGAGGTGAACAAAATTGCCTAAGTTTCAAAATGGCGGCAGGTGGAATCGAACCACCGTCCCCTTGATCAACAGTCTGGCGCTCTACTGTGCGACCACCACTCCCCACTGGTTGCGTATTAGCTCAGTTCTTGTTGCTATGCTTATTATTCTGATGAATTTTGAGATTTGCATTACCATTTAAATGTGATCTTTTTAACACTTGAATGCATGTAACTTTCATCTTTAATGATTACTTGCCCACTAGGTGGCAGTAGTGTTGGCAGGTACTGATGGCTTATGCAGAGTGGTGTGTTTAAACAACGCCATACCAACACAGACACATGCACGCACGCATACATGCACGCACGCATACATGCACGCCATACCAACACAGACACATACACGCATGCATACATGCACGCCATACTAACACAGACTCATGCACGCACGCATACATGCACGTCATACCAACACAGACACATGCATGCACGCATACATGCATGCCATACCAACACAGACACATGCACGCACGTCATACCAACACAGACACATGCACGCACGCATACATGCACGCCATACCAACACGGACACATGCACGCACGCATACATGCATGCCATACCAACACAGACACATACACGCACGCATACATGCATGCCATGCCAACACAGGCACATGCACGCACGCATACATGCACGCCATACTAACACAGACTCATGCACGCACGCATACATGCACGCCATACCAACACAGACACATGCATGCACGCATACATGCATGCCATACCAACACAGACACATGCACGCATGCATACATGCACGCCATACCAACACAGACACATGCACGCACGCATACATGCACGCCATACCAACACATGCACGCACGCATACATGCACACCATACCAACACAGACACATGCATGCACGCATACATGCATGCCATACCAACACAGACACATGTACGCACGCATACATGCACGCCATACCAACACAGACACATACACGCATGCATACATGCACGCCATACCAACACATGCACGCACGCATACATGCACACCATACCAACACAGACACATGCACGCACGCATACATGCATGCCATACCAACACAGACACATGCACGCACACATACATGCATGTGCATACATTAATGTAATAGTTAAATGTGGTCTGGTCCATGTAACAGACTGTATTTTTAAATAATCGTCACTCAACCCAGATCATCGCTTGACCCCCTGTGGCTGTTGTAGTTGTCACACTCTTCCACTTCCCAAGTTAAAGAGCTCAAAAAACAGAATGAAACATTGCGTGGCGTCGTTCACCACATGCGCCGCCAGATGGAAGCACTAGGCAGTCAAATGCCAGCAGATCAGTCAACTGTGTCCCATTTGTCAGATCGCAAGACTACTGCATCAGATGGTAATAATATTTTATGCATATTGTTTTGCAAAATGAAACATTTGTGTTTATATGTTTTATATAAGTATACATTCTTACACTGAATACTAATAAACCATAGTTTACTGCATTTATAAAAGACACATATTTATTTTCAGGCTAGTTATCAAATTTACTCATTCTAAATTATAGCTTAATTATTTATATTTACACATTTTATTTGACTCTTATTAATATTGATGTTATATTAATAGAGTTCTTTGTCTAATATATTTACTCACATGTTTCCTTTCTGCAGACTATGTAAAAAACATGGAGAATGAGCTAATAAAGTTGAAGGCAAAGTACAACGCCCTTGAGATGATGAAGAGGAATGACCTTGACACTGGACCAGGAAATGGCTGCCATAAGGACGTTGTTAGGGACAACCAACTGGTTGTCAATGACAACCCACTAGTATTGAGACACATTGAGGAACTCAACTCTAGCATTGGTAAACTTCTTGATCTCAACTTTTTTGATGTAATCAAATCTCAGGTCAAGGAATATGTATATAAAAAGCAAGTCAATTTTCAGTTTGTTCAACCCATTTAAGAAAAAAACTGAGTTGCCAAACACCCAAGATGGCCACCATTTCTGTGGCAATAACCAATTTATATAAAATAAAACACACTTTCTACTTCGTAAGCTATTGACATTCCCTGAGACATTCAGCTTTCTATGTTAACATTAAAAGTTTCACTCAGAAGACCCCTCAAAAGTGTCTAAAAATAACTGAATTCATGTCAATTTGCAGTTTTTGTAACTACGATTAGTACCCGTACAGGTTTACTGAAGACATTACATTTGACTGAATACATCAGTACATTGTGTTACATGCGATAAACTGAGGGGAGAGAAGGTGGAGTGATAAAGTAGTATATAGTGTTTATTTAGCAGGTCAACTGAGGGGGAGAAGGTGGAGTGATAAAGTAGTATATAGTGTTGATTTAGCAGGTCAACTGAGGGGGAGAAGGTGGAGTGATAAAGTAGTATATAGTGTTGATTTAGCAGGTCAACTGAGGGGGAGAAGGTGGAGTGATAAAGTAGTATATAGTGTTGATTTAGCAGGTCAACTGAGGGGGAGGTTGTGTGATAAAGTAGTATATGATGTTGTATCAGGTCAGCTGAGAGGAGAGAAGGTGGAGTTGACAGCCCAGGTGAGGAAGCAGCAGGCGCGTATACAACACCTGGAGAGGACAGTCACAGAGCTGGGCAAACAGGTGGGAGGGTCATACAGTGTGACAGCAGCTTTACTCGGCATTCTGATCAAATTGTAATCAGTGTATAGAAACAAATTATTTGTAGAATGTATCATTCTCAGAAATGCCTTTGCAATAACAACCTTACACTAATAAAAGATGTAGTTGAATCGTCAAAATAAATTAGATGCCGGTTATCTGATTTGTAGGGTTCAGTAAATAATATTTTCCATCTGTGTGTTTGCTAGATTAATATTTCAGTTTTTCCAATGAAATAAATTGATCTTTTGTGGAAATTATTTGCAATTAACTCGGGCTAAGATAAAATTTCCTGTTTCAAGCGGCACTAAAGTGTATATATATATATATATATATATATTCATACCTTATCTATATATAAATATACATGTTCTCAAGAAAAACTGCAGCCCCATCAGACAGTGAAAAAACTGAAGTTTACATTTCAAGATTGTGATAAGGAAATGCCTGCACACACAACACACGCGCACATATATATGCACACAGTGCCACATACGCACGCACATACACACGTGCACACATACACATGCATATACACACACAAACACACACATGCACACACGAATGCACACATACACACTCACAACACACACACACATCATACAAATACACATACTCACACGCATGCACACACAACACACTCAACACAACACATACACACCCTGTGCCATGTTTCAGCCGAGAGAGAAGCAGGCCGAGGTGGAGCAGCTTCAGTACAAGCTTAATGCCGAGACGCGCCGCCAGGAGGCGCTTGTGGCCAGTCTGCGCCACCGAGTGAGCGAGCTGGAGGTGGAGCTGACTGAGGCTCGTAAGGAGGCAGACGAGTATCACAGAGTGAACATTGAGAGAAATCTTGAAGTGACGGCAATCAGCAATGAGGTAGCTATTTGCAGTGGAAACTCACTATTAAGGTCACCTTTCAGACTGGACAAAAGTGACCTGAATAGCCAGGTGACTGTATTAGCAGGACTAATATCATATACTTCACTGTATATATATGGAGATAATTCGGGACTATCCTAGTGTGACCCTAATTGCGAGGTGGCTATATTACTGAGGTAACCGCAAAGTGAGGTTTGACTGTACTTTGAAAGTTGCTTCTACACACACGCATTCTCACATTTAGTTAAAATATATAACAAAACATAAAATTTATCAATCCCAGCTCCATCCTCTAACGAAATATTATGCAGTCTATACGTTGTTATAATCCTCCATATGACATGGCATATTTAATACAATTATGTTAACAGACTACATACATATTTTAATTAGTCGTATAGGTATTAACATGTCTGTGGATTTCTGTCCAGTATTTGTAGAATGCTTCAACTTCCAACTACACACATATTTTGTTTTAATTACTATAGTAATACTCTTAGTTTACCAATTTCTTCAAGAATATGCTGTTAAAGATAATTTGTTGTACCTGGAAGAAGCAGCAAATAGTTGTTAATTAAGAGACCTTTTCAAGTCGACAGTACAACGGTTATTATTCTCACCAGGTATCAGCACTGAAGATGGAGCTAGCATCAGGACGTCCAACAATTAGTTTCGGTGCACAGGTAAGATTCACTTCACATAAGCATGCATGCATGCAAAGTTTACCTAGTTTTACTACATCAGGTTCTTTGTTAATAAAATTGTCTATTTAATTAATGACAGACAGTGATTTGATTTGCCAGCCACAGTTTACAATGTGACCAGTCAACCATTATGTAATAGTAATGTTTCTGTTGTCAAACATTATGTAATAGTACTATTTATATTACAAGTAATTATATGATAATTGTTTCTATTGGCAGGAGTTATAAATTAATTATATAATAAGCATACCTCTGTTACCAGGAGCTGCTCATTCAGCAACTTCAGGACGAGATCAAGAGGTTACTGAAGTGCCAACAAATGACACTCTCTGACGACAGCCAGACAGACACATGCCAAGCCTTCAGGGGGCAGGGAGTCACTGGCAATGCCACTACGGCCGAGATGCACAAGAAGCTACGGCAGGCGGCAAAACACATCTCACAGTTGACAAGGGAGAAACAGCAGCTGATTGAAATGGGCAACAGACTGAGGGGCGAACTCAACAAGTTTGGTGAGTAACAGACACCCAGGTGGATGACTTCATTTAACAAAGAATATGACCACCTGAACACATTGAATTGGAAATATATGTTTTCACTCACATGTTGAAATAAATAAGTAACATGGTTGCTTGTGTGTAGTGGTGCATGTTTTATTTAAACACATTTAAATTTGTTTAAAGCATTAATATATATTTGGTTTTATGAAACCACATGGAGTAGAAAACCTCTGGCTAGATGTGACACTTCCACAGGTGTCGGGGCTCCCCTGTCCACACGTCAACAGCTGTCAACAAATCAAGACTCGGACCATCTCAAGCCAGTTCTACTTCAGTCAGATCTGGTTGAAACTGGTTCACAGTCAGTCGCTGCCAGATCCAACCAGTTGTCCCAGCTGATTCAGACTAAACTGTCACAACTGGAGAAGCTTCAGTATCAACTCACAAAGCAGGTTTGTAGCAAGCAAGTCTCTCATACTGTGCACTTGTAGGAAGGACCCTCTTTCTCTGATTCATAACAGTCCCTCTCAAGATTAGCACAATTACTATCGACTGGTCATTATTACTATGCAAAATTACCATTCTTGGGATGGAGCTACGCACGCACGCACGCACACATGCATGCACACACACACACACACACACACACACACACACACAAACACAGATGCAAAAGACGGTTTTTTCTGCATTATTTTTAAATGACATACTATGGGATACGTTAGAACAGTTTTCTGCATTAATGCAAGTTACATAAAATGCCCCCAACTGATCGGCAATCATCAGAGCAATCACAACAAATGTGCGTATGAACAATAAATTTACATCCATTTAATATATGGTACAAATATTAGTACAATCCTTGACCAAGGATGAAGTTCGGAAAAAATATGTGTTACTTTTCTTCCGAAGGATCGTAAATTAATCCTTGAAAGTTTGAAATGTTAACATACTCCCAGTATTTATTTATTTGGTAGATCAGAGGCCAATGGTCCAAAGAATGAATGAATATACAGAAGACTTACAAATCTACGTTAACATCTGTTTTAATGCTCCAGGAACTGGCATTTGCACAGCAAGGTGAAGGTCATCCCATGAAGGTCATGCCAATGACACTGGCCATGAGCAGCTCTGGTGAATGTTCAACTGTTGAAGAGGATGCTGGGAGAAACAACAGAGTGGAGGCACGAGGTAGGCAGTCCTTGGCGGCTGCGGGTGATTGTATTATTGGTAGCTCCAGAAGCTGTTGAATTGCAATGCATCAATATGCATAAATTCCAAGAGCAATTTTATCTATTTAGAAATATAACAAAATTCTAATTTGTTTGCATTTTTATTAGGTGTGTGTGTGGTAATGTTTAACCTGTGATGTGCCCCAATTGCAGTAGAGCCCACCCAGGGCCTTTCTTCCTTCTAGCAAACAGTGGGTGATGTTATGCGTAATATAAAGGCAATGCTGTTTTCAGTTCACAATTGTTTTCCAATATTTTGGCAAAAGTAGCCGTTTCAAAACTTGGGTAATTTTGTTTATCCCACTTTTCCTGTTTCTTTCAGAATTGTCATTTAAGTCATAAGTTTCATCTGTGCAGTATCTCGCTGTGCCAGGGGATTAAAGTCTGACAGGGGTAAATGTGTAACCTGTCATTTACTAACTTTGGAGAAGGAAAACTCTGATACTAAACCAAGCTGTAGTAGATGTGACCATGGCAATTATGGCAACTGAAAAATCACACACTCACACACACATCACCACATATGTCCACACGCACGCACGCACACACACACGCACACATGCACACACACACACACACGCATGCGCACACATGCACACACAGTGACACATGGACACAAACATGCAGACACGCACAGACAAAGTCGCTCACAGTCACATACACACAAACACACACAGACACACACACAGTCACGCACGGACACAGAAATACAAACACGCACAAAGTCACACATGCACGCACGCACACACACACGCATGCACATACAGTCACGCACGGACACAGAAATACAGACACGCACAGACAAAGTCACACATGCACGCACACACACACACCCTGACTAGATTCCAGTGAGCTACATGTTGCAGGCCGCTGTGTGGTGTCGAGACCTGAGGAAGCCCACCGAGACACTGTCACCTCCCGCAGTCCCAACCCCCACCTCAGGACCAGTCTATCTTCCCTGGGGGGAGAGTCCTTGCAGGAAATATGGGGCATGTTGGAAGACGACGGGCTCAGTCCCAAACCCACAACACCAATGGGAGCCGGCGATGGTAGGTGTCACCCCAACCTGTTTTCAGGCATTGTATGCAACCAACAGTAATAGTTTCCTGATAGCGATCACTTCCTAGTAAGGGATCATCTCAGAACGTAAATGTCCGATATCAGACAAAATTACTTTCGTTTGGGGTCTGAGGCAGTTTCATCTGGTGTCAGACATCGATATTTTTTACTTCTGACTGATACTGTTAATATATTGGTATCATCACATCAGTGTTTACAAACTTTCAGCTGAGGCCAGATGAAAGTGATTTTGTCTGATATCGGCGAATTGAATTTGTCCAAAGTAAATAACTAGATAACTCTCTTCATGTTTGATAAATATATCAACAGTTAGTAGGTCAGAGGTTAATGGTCCAAGGCAGCAGGTGAACAGAAAGAGACGAGTAGATCTTGGCACCTTAGAGATGTACCTACAATGATCTAAGTTACCATAATAATATATAGATGAGAGAAATTAAATTTAAAAAATGATCAGTTTTTAAGGGTTAATTACACCCAGAGACTGACTAATTGTTTATGACCATTGTTTCTGGCCACAGGACCTCACCAGAATGTGGTTGTGGCCGGTCAGACTGACCAGTGGGCAGTGACGGGCAGGAGGGTCAAGTCTCAACCGGGTGTCACTGGACCGGCCAAGAACTCGCCTGTCGTCATACTTGGGACAGGCAGGAGAAACCCAACAAGGAAGGCAAAAGTCAGAAACTATAACATCAAAGATGTCTGAAAGAAGACATCATTGCGGCATTATATATAGATATGTGTATTTATGGTCCTTCAACTTGATTTCTCTCTTATATAACAATAGTTTCAGAATAATTTTGCAAAATCTGAACCTATTTATTGTCCACTACAGTGTGATAGCTCATTTGGGCAAATCTCTTGTTTAGTTTTGGGGAATCATTCGACAAACTAGTCAATTATTTTTGACTGAATTTAATCAAAATTTGACGAAAACTGCAAGAGTAGTCTGGCTGTTAACCAATATTACATAAAACTTGCAAATTTGAACATCACTGAACTCGACTCATAATGGGCTAAATCAATCGAGGAGAGTTTTAACTTGCAAACATGATATCTTCCTACCTCTCACGTATACAGTGGAACCTCACTATTAAGGTCACCCTTGGGATTGAGCCAGTGACCTGAATAGCTAGGTGACCACATTAGCACAACTAATTACCTATACTTTACCACCAACTCTACAAGAGTATCTACGTATAACTGTGTCACTCTGACAAACTTATTATGGATATACGATATACATTGTTTCATTCTGCATATGTCTGTTACAGCCAACTAGCTTGCTCTTGTTAGTTATCAAATTATTACATAGTTATAAGTTGTATATATTGTCGCTCAACTAGCTATACAGCTTTTAAAATATCTGATTAATTTTGTTTACAAAATTCAGTTAACAGCAGTTCTAAGATGTTTTTCAGGACAGTTATAGATATTAATTATTTAATGTTCAACAACTATGAAAGAATTATTTATTTGTATAATTAGATTGTCAATAAAATGTCAACAAAGAAGTATTGAATCAATATGTTGATGTGCTGCCTTTAATTAGCTTCCAGTGCTACCGAGTCAGTTGCTGTTTCTGTTACAGCTGATCATGTTGTCCGTATGAAACACTACGTACACCAGATGACAAACACAAATTGTCAGAAAGATGTTACTTGTTACAATTTTATAGTTCTACTTATTTCAATTAACATTCACTTCTGCTATGGTAACTGCTGACTTCCAGATAGGGACTCCTGGAGTCGGTATCACTCAACTCCTGGAGTCAGTATAACTCAAGTCAGTAGAAAGTATTTCAAAGTGAATAGGTTATATTCAGCTGTGTCTACATATAAGTACAATCACAACCCAGTTGTACAATTTCTCACTTGATTTGAAAGGTGATTTCATATCTCATTAACATAAAATACCCTTAAGTTAAAAAGGATAATTCATTTATTAAAACATAATTAAAAAATACGATGAGGTGATTGATCACATTTGTTCCCCGTCGCAACGGCAGAGATGTCATGGTCACCAGAATCACCTTGAACACGCTCCTCTACTGACGACATCCATGTCAATTGTCCTACATGCCTGATGTTTCTTGTGGTCTTGGCATCTGTCCCAATAGTCATCATGTCCCTAAAGAATACGGGATGAACCATGTGTTGGGAAATGAGAGTGATGGGAGTAAAACCCCACACAGTCCATGAATACTCCACCCTTGTCATGCTGTGGTCATGACAGTTACCACATGGTGGCAGGTTGGCTACGTCTAACAAACTGTCTCACTGATGTCAGTCTTAATGTTTTTCACTACTCGAACAACACTGACTTGCTGTGTTCTATGCATCACCACAGTGCAGCTGCTACACAAGCCTCGTGTTACTCTAGTTCACTGTACTGACAACACAGCTGCAATATCGGCAAGCTTTTGTTTCAACACTGCCAAAATAGTAGCTACTATCCTTGCAGACAGGGTCAGCACACAGGCAGACATCTTTGTCGAAACAGTCTCAGTACTGACAGACATCCTTCGTAAATAGCTGGACTCTGGTTGAACTTTCGTTCCGGTATCATACGACCTTGTAGCGACCTCTGCTGATTGGTTGGTAGGAATTTTGCTGCAAAGAGAGAATCGTAAATAGTGTAATGATGTGAATGGGAACGTGTCACGTATTGTCAGGACAGAATGTTTAAACGAAGGCGGCCCAGAGTACTTGCTTGTATCCGTGTGTGTTCATGCAGGCATGTAGAGATTTGTACACATACAGTGGCCACATTGGTATTATGAACACCTTCATAGATGTGACCATCTACTCCTTAAAACATTACTACTAAAGTGCTGGACCAGTGATTGAGAATAAGACCTTCTTAGCAATTAAGTGTGAACAGAGATTTGGTGTGACCAAGTGGGAAATTGGGAGTGAGGGATCGGGAAAGAGGAAACACATGGTGAAGACAGCAACAAACCGAGATCAACAACGGAAGAAAGAAAACAAAAAAACAAGGACCAATACTTAGGCCAGTCTCACTGCGAACTTCTGAGACAAAGAGGAACACAACAAAATGAATAAATAACAACTAGTTTGTGCAAAAATTGAACTGTAAAATAACCCAAATGGAAGTGTTGATGTGAAGTAATGAGTAGTGTGTGAGAGACCCACCAGGCGGACAAGTTCCTCCTTGATGAGTCGTGTGACTTCGGACTTTGCCTTCTGGATGGCGAGTTCGCTTGTGGCCTCAATGGCGAGGTAAAGCTTCCTCTCCCCCTCCTTCGGCTCCTTCTTAGGAGGCAGGTACGTCCCTCGCACTGTGATCCCCGCCTCCGAGAACTCGCATATCTGTGCCAGCGCCTCCTACAGGCAGGGAGAAGAACAATGTGTGACAGTGCTTTTTACTCATTCGAGTATCTCCTACGATATTATAATGATCAGTTTTGGTCTTAGTAGTAGTCTCCAGTCCCACAGCAATTGTTTTTTTTCTTACAAAATGTTTTTTTGCTGATTATCTATTCACATTTTAATACTTTTAATGTGTCTGTAGAATTTATACTGCTTTTCAATGTCATCTACGTTTTGTTGTTGGGAAAAATAAAATTCCTTAACCTATCCTTATCCTAACTTCAAACTTGATGCTATTTCCCAGAAGTGTATAAAAATATACAGAATTTAAATATTTTTAGTTAATTCCCATCTTGTACTTCCAGTAATAAGAGTATGTTTGTTAAAATTCTTGACAGCATTACATCAAAGAACTTCATAAAATCAAGCTAAATACTACTCAAATTAAGATGTTGCAGGGGATACCAGATATGCAAGTAAAAATAATATTACTGTGGGAGCCACTTCATGTACCATTACATAAGCTGGGGTCAGTCAGTGGACTAGCCACCCCTGACAGTGGGTCTCACCTTTGACGTGACCTTCCAGCGCGCCGTCTGTGGGAAGTCGTTGATCTCCAGTTCCTCCTCGTACCTCTTGAAGGTCTCGCCGGCGTTGTTGTCGTCCTCCTTCTCCTCCTCCACCGGGGGCTTGTAGCCCAGCTTCGCGTTGATCTTCTCCGCCATCTGCTCCGCGATCGACTTCGACTGCAACACCAACACTCTAGTCTTACCATAGTTGCTGCTATAGATGACACATCTCTAATACAAGCCACACCCCAACCTTTGCAAAAATATCAAGTTGACCTGTATCTGTGCAACAGATGTTCTGCATTAGAAAACCCATTTCCACTAGATGTCACACCCCAGCCTTTACAACCATATCTAGTTCACCTGTGTCTACACTACCGTATCTACCACATTAGGTGATGCATCTCTATTAGAAGCCATACTACAGCCTTTACAACCATATCTAGTTCACCTGTGTCTACACCACCGTATCTACCACATTAGGTGATGCATCTCTATTAGAAGCCATACTACAGCCTTTACAACCATATCTAGTTCACCTGTGTCTACACCACCGTATCTACCACTTTAGGTGATGCATCTCTATCAGAAGCCACACCCCAACCTTTACAACCATATCTAGTTCACCTGTGTCTACACCATCGTATCTACCGCATTAGGTGATGCATCTCTATCAGAAGCCACACCCCAACCTTTACAACCATATCTAGTTCACCTGTGTCTACACCATCGTATCTACCGCATTAGGTGATGCATCTCTATCAGAAGCCACACCCCAACCTTTACAACCATATCTAGTTCACCTGTGTCTACACCATCGTATCTACCGCACTAGGTGATGCATCTCTATCAAAAGCCACACCCCAACCTTTACAACCATATCCAGTTCACCTGTGTCTACACCATCGTATCTACCGCATTAGGTGATGCATCTCTATCAGAAGCCATACCCCAACCTTTACAACCATATCTAGTTCACCTGTGTCTACACCATCGTATCTACCGCATTAGGTGATGCATCTCTATCAGAAGCCACACCCCAACCTTTACACCCATATCTAGTTCACCTGTGTCTACACCATCGTATCTACCGCATTAGGTGATGCATCTCTATCAGAAGCCACACCCTAACCTTTACAACCATATCTAGTTCACCTGTGTCTACACCATCATATCTACCGCATTAGGTGATGCATCTCTATCAGAAGCCACACCCTAACCTTTACAACCATATCTAGTTCACCTGTGTCTACACCATCGTATCTACCGCATTAGGTGATGCATCTCTATCAGAAGCCACACCCTAACCTTTACAACCATATCTAGTTCACCTGTGTCTACACCATCATATCTACCGCATTAGGTGATGCATCTCTATCAGAAGCCACACCCTAACCTTTACAACCATATCCAGTTCACCTGTGTGTACACTACCTTATCTACCATATTAGATGACACATCTATGTTAGAAGCCATACCTCAACCATTTCATGTTCACCTGACTCCATTCTACCAAATCTACTGCATGAGACGACATCTTTATTAGAAGCCACACCCCCACCTTTGCACCAATATCACGTTTACCTGTGTCCACAATACAGTAATTGCTGTATTTGATGTTTGCTTCAATTTTAGCAATAAATAAGAAACTACTTTAAACATATGAGGTATCATTTAAACATCCTATTGCAGTAAACTTACAGAGACTGATGGGGCAGGCATGCTGCCCTTGAAGATGGCAGCCGCAGCCTGCTGTGTAATGTCCTGGGCCTCAGCTCCAAGGTTCTTCGCCATGTTGATGCGAGATGCCAGACGCTTGGCCAGTTCCAACTTCTGCATGTTGCTGGCAGAGGGCGGGCCTTGCTGGTTCACCATCGGCTTCGTTACATCCGTGACACGCTTCACACTCGCAAACATGTCTTCGATCTGCTGGTCAATCTGCAAGACAATACACAACACAGATAAAAAGCCAGTCAGATTGCCATTTACCAGACCAGCTGGGACTGTTTCACTAAGATAAACAGCTCATAAAGAAAATCCTTCATTAAACAGAATCCACTGTTAAATTTAAAGGACGTTTTTAAAAAAGATGTCTCATATTACAAAGGACAGAATCCATCGTTAAATTTAAGAACCTTTTTCAAAATGACATCCCATATTGCAGAGGACAATAATTCTGTGATATACTGGCAAATGTTGAATGTTGCATTTTGGTGTTGACAGTTTTCAGTATACACAAGATCACTGCTAAAGAGTGAAATTTATTTTTTTACAGCAAAATCAGATGATCTCATAAAAAGATTAGTGAAGTGGTGCCGAGACGTCTACTATAAGAAAACAATGTAATAAAACAAGATTTGTTCTCAAATACCCCCCTGAGAAGGGTGCAAGAAGACTTCACTCACGTCCATTCCGCTTTCCTCGTCGTCCGAGTCTTGGAAACCCATTGCTGCCCTCTGTAGTTTCTTTCGCTCACTAATGAGATGTGCTTCTGTCTCGTCAAACTTGAAACCTTTGCCCTTGAAGCCACTCTGACTCTTCACCCGTTTACCTTCCTGAAACCATGACAACAAACAACTTTCTCTCGGTCTATCAAATGTCTTGCATAGGATTTATATAAAATACTTTAATGGCAAAAGTAGAGTAGATTAGTAAACATTCTTCGGAGAATTCATTTTCATAATAACACTGTTGTTATTAGCATTTCCAACAGTTTAAATGTTGTATTAAGACACTCTACTCTACTCTATAGATGGAGAATGTTTACAGGTATTTAAACTGTAGAATTTCTTAATAAGAACCATATTATTATTTTTATTATCAAAAGCAACAATTTATTTCCATAACCAAAATATCGATATAACTCAAGCATCTCTAAAGGTAACTAACCGCCTGAGACTTGTTGACGTAATCATCCCAGAGTTTCTTGAGTTCGGGTACTGCCGTAATGTGTGACATCTCCAGTGCCTTGATGATATCACCAGCGTAGCGGTACTGCTCCGATGTGATGAATGTGTACGCAAAGCCTTTGTTGCCGGCTCGGCCCGTCCGCCTGTACAATGGACGTCCACACATTCTACATACCATTCTCATTACTGTTGATGACCCAATTGATAGTCCAACAGATAGCGGTTTTACCAATGGAGATCAGGACAGGGTACACATTAATTTTACTCCCTGTTTTGGCATCTTTTATTTCCCCTGACATAAACACGGGGTAAATGAGAATAACAGCTTCTAGTGTTTTCCAAGAGACACTGACAATGTGGGAGGAAAGAAGATTCCCAGGTTTTAAAATGACAGGATATGGACTTGAACCCTGATCCCCTTGATCAATGTTAATAATAATAATATTAATAAATAACTTCTTACGCACCAATATCCTCAGACAATCCGAGCTCAGTGGTGCACCAAAACCAAAAGATTAAGCAGTCTCGTCCTCGTGTGATAGGCGAAAGTCGTCAACAAATGGATGGATGTGCTAGGAAGCTAGGGAGGATAGGCGATATTGAAAAGATAGGTTTCGAGTTGACGACGAAATGTAACAATATTTTCTGCTGATTTAACATTAACGGGAAGCGAATTCCATATAGTTGGCACAGCAACTGAAAAAGCTCGAGTTCCAGCCTTTGTCTTAACTCTAGGAACAGATAGCAACTTCGAACTAGACGACCGAAGTTGTCTGGCTTGTCTAGCTGGTGTGAGCATTGAGTGTAAATAACTAGGTTGTTTGGATGAAAGGGCTTGGTAGGTGATTGTGCAGATCTTAAACATAATGCGATATCGCACGGGGAGCCAATGCAGTGATATTAGAAGTGGCACTGAGCGGGAGAATCGTGGAGATTGTGCGACTACCCTTGCTAAACAATTTTGGACGCGTTGTAGTTTTGCAATATCTTTGATAGCAATATTATGAAGGAGGGAATTGCAATAATCTAATCTGCTGCTAACAAGAGCTGTTGCAATAGTCTTAGCGACAAAAAGCGACATATGTCGGCGAATGCGGCGAAGATCACGGATATGATAAAAACAGCAACGGCACGTTTGGGATATGTGTTGTCTGAAATTGAAGTCGCAATCAAAGGTCACTCCTAGATTCCGTACTGATGCTGCTGGTGTGATATTTTGACTCGGGATGCATGTTGGAAAAAAGTCATTAAGTTTACCTCGCTGCATTGGAGTACCAATGATGAGGAATTCAGTTTTGTCTGCATTTAACTTTAATTTGCTATAGGTCATCCATGAAAAAACAGCGCTCCGGCGCTCTAATCGCTAGACCACCACATCCTGTTATAGGGAAACCTGCTACTTCATGCTCCACTGTCACGTATCTCTTGCTACTTTATGCTCCACTGTCACGTGTCTCTTGCTACTTCATGCTCCACTGTCACGTGTCTCTTGCTACTTCATGCACCACTGTCACGTGTCTCTTGCTACTTCATGCTCCACTGTCACGTATCTCTTGCTACTTCATGCTCCACTGTCACGTATCTCTTGCTACTTCATGCTCCACTTCATGCTCCACTGTCACGTGTCTCTTGCTACTTCATGCTCCACTGTCACGTGTCTCTTGCTACTTCATGCTCCACTGTCACGTGTCTCTTGCTACTTCATGCTCCACTGTCACGTATCTCTTGCTACTTCATGCTCCACTGTCACGTATCTCTTGCTACTTCATGCTCCACTGTCACGTATCTCTTGCTACTTCATGCTCCACTGTCACGTATCTCTTGCTACTTCATGCTCCACTGTCACGTATCTCTTGCTACTTCATGCTCCACTGTCACGTATCTCTTGCTACTTCATGCTCCACTGTCACGTATCTCTTGCTACTTCATGCTCCACTGTCACATATCTCTTGCTACTTCATGCTCCACTGTCACGTATCTATTGCTACTTCATGCTCCACTGTCACGTTTCTCTTGCTACTTCATGCTCCACTGTCACGTATCTCTTGCTACTTCATGCTCCACTGTCACGTATCTCTTGCTACTAACCAGCATATGTGAACCAGCGGATATGATTACATTAAGTGGATTAAGTAGATTATTATTTCATTTAAGTATCTGCAGTTGTTTTTTCCCCAGAAAGGGACTTTGAAGTGTGCAGAGCTTAATGCACACCTAGCGATAAACATTTCTACAATCCACTGTTTCATGGTGCATTTCTATCAAACGTTGCCATATGTATTTATACTATTTTAATAAAGGTTCCTTTGACATTTAAATTAATAGTTAAATGAAGTGTTAAGTGAGGATGATTTCATAAAGATTGTGCCATCTGAACACCTATCCACATCTGTGAAAGTGTTAAGTGAGGATGATCTCACAAAGATCGTGCCATCTCAACACCTATCCACATCTGTGGACGTGTTAAGTGAGGATCATCTCACAAGGATCCTGCCACCTCTACACCTACCCACATATGTGGAAGTGTTATATGAGGATCATCTCACAAGAGTCCTGCCACCTCTTCACCTACCCACATCTATGAAAGTGTTAAGTGAGGATCATCTCGCAAGGATCATGCCATCTCTACACCTACCCACATATGTGGAAGTGTTAAGTGAGGATCATCTCACAAGGATCCTGCCATCTCTACACCTACCCACATCTGTGAAAGTGTTAAGTGAGGATCATCTCACAAGTATCCTGCCATCTCTACACCTACCCACATCTGTGCACGTAGTCTTCATAGTGATTTGGACAGTCGTAGTTGATAACAAGAATGAGTTCTTTGACATCGAGTCCACGAGCTGCCACAGATGTGGCCACCTACAACAGAACATAATGTCATCCCGGGGACAAGATGCATAGCTATCGGTTTACTCAAAATAAACACCTGTGTCAACTTGCACAAATTTAAATCTACTACTCTGCCTCAAATGTATAAATTCACACAGAAATAATTTAATAAATGGGAGATGTTTGTGTCAATATTTCATGATTTGGAGACTTGTCATATATTTAATTTTACTTATTAATTTATACATTAATATGAAGTATGAATCTAGTGACTTATGCATTCATTGAATCCATGGATGTGATCAGAGATGGTGCTACCTACCAACAGTTTGATGTTGCCAGACTTGAAGTCAGAGATGGTGCTACGTACCAACAGTTTGATGTTGCCAGACTTGAAGTCAGAGATGGTGCTGTCCCTGTCGTACTGGTCGATGCCCCCATGGAGGGCCAGACAGGGGTAGGAGTGACGCATCAGGTCTTTCATCAGGTCATCAGCGTGTTCCTGTTTGTCCACAAACACCAGCACACTGCCGCCCTCCTGGTAGATGCCCAGCAGCTCCAGCAACTTGAAGAACTTGTCATCCTCCTCTATCATTACCTACAAACACCATCCATCACTACTAGAAGAACTTGTCGTCCTCCTCTATCACCATTTACAACACCATCCATCACTACTAGAACTTGTCATCCTCCTCTACCACTACCTACAAACACCATCCATCACTACTAGAAGAACTTGTCATCCTCCTCTATCACTATCTACAAACAACATCCATCACTACTAGAAGAACTTGTCGTTCTCCTCTATCACTACCTACAAACACAATCCATCACTACTAGAAGAACTTGTCGTCCTCCTCTATCACTACCTACAAACAACATCTATCACTACTAGAAGAACTTGTCATCCTCCTATATCACTACCTATAAACAACATCCATCACCACTAGAAGAACGTGTCATCCTCCTCTATCACTACCTACAAACACCATCCATCACTACTAGAAGAACTTGTCATCTTTCTCTATCACTACCTACAAACAACATCCATCACTACTAGAAGAACTTGTCACCCTCCTCTATCACTACCTACAAACACTATCCATCACTACTAGAAGAACTTGTCATCCTCCTCTATCACTACCTACAAACATCATCCAACACTACTTGAACTTGTCATCCTCCTATATCACTACCTACAACACCATCCAACAGTACTAATACATGTCATCCTCTTCTATCACTACCTACAACACCATCCATCACTAGTAGAAGAACTTGTCATCCTCCTTTATCACTACCTACAAACACCATCCATCACTACTAGAAGAACTTGTCATCCCCCTCTATCACTACCTACAAACACCATCCATCACTACTAGAAGAACTTGTCATCCCCCTCTATCACTACCTACAAACACCATCCATCACTACTAGAAGAACTTGTCATCCTCCTATATCACTACCTACAAACACCATCCATCACTACTAGAAGAACTTGTCATCCTCCTATACCACTACCTACAAACACCATCCATCACTACTAGAAGAACTTGTCATCCTCTTCTATCACTACCTACAAACACCATCCATCACTACTAGAAGAACTTGTCATCCTCCTCTATCACTACCTACAAATACCATCCATCACTACTAGAACTTGTCATCCTCCTGTATCACTACCTACAAACACCATCCATCATTACTAGAACTTGTCATCCTCCTATATCACTACCTACAAACACCATCCAACATTAATAGAACTTGTCATCCTCCTATATCACTACCTACAAACACCATCCAACACTACTAGAACTTGTCATCCTCCTCTATCACTACACCGACTCCATACTGAACTCATTGACAGAAACAGGAAATATAAACATACAACGTGCTGTTCGACATCTGTGCAGACGACACTGCGACCTCCGACCTGCACTTCGATTGGCTTATTCAGGATACGCCTAGCTAGTGCCTCCATCTGACGGGGGAATGTAGCAGAGAACATGACCGTCTGCCGGTCTGGGCGCACGTTGTCGACAATCTTCATGACCTGTGAACGACAAAGATCACTCTAAGTAAGACAGGCGGAAGACATTCTCAGATGTGTCATGCTTATGGTGGAGCACGCTATAAACATTTGCATGCTACCAAGGAGTAAGATTCTGATCACTCAAACGCATCAATGATTTTTTTTTTTTTTCATGCAGGTCATTAGAAATTATTCACAAGAGACACTAGGTTTAAAATTATTTTTGACGCAACTAAGTCAACATGGAAAGAAGTTTTCTTCAAAGCTGTGTCACCAAGACAATTTATTTTATGAATAACTTCATCAACAACAGAAATTTAAAATGTATAAAAAACAGTATAATAGTACATTTCCACACATAAGACATGTACATATGCATTATTGGGTATAAAGAAACAAATGCTACATTCATGAAACACTGTATTCTGGAATAAAGTACGACACTCAGAGTAAACGTATGTATTGCACCTTGATTTGTAGACAAATACTGATAAAGGAATTTTAATTGTTATTATTAGGGCACTAACAAAAAGAATCCCTAGCATAAAGATGCGCAGCTGCCTCACCTGAGGTTCAAAGCCCATGTCAAACATTCTGTCTGCCTCATCTAGCACAATGTATGTACACCGTCGAAGGTTTGTTACCCGACCTAGAAACCACAAAGACACCACCGTCAGTTCAGAGAATAACAATAACATCTACAGAAAACCCCGACACGACCCCTGTAAAAGACCATGCATTATCATTACTAGCAAAAATGCACATCTTTCAGCTAGTGCTACATACACACAAAGATGGACAATGGTTTCGTGTAGTACTATACTATAAATGATGTTTGTTATAATAAAATTTGAAAAATGATTTAAGCAGGTTACATAAAAAGTGCCCAACTGACTGGCAGTCATCAGATAAATCACAGAAACTATGTGTAAAGTTATGAACAATCAACTGATGTCTGTCTAACTTGAAAACCAGTAAGAATCCATGTATATTTTGAAAAATTAAACATGTTACTTTTCGTCTGATGGTTCCTAGATGAACCACTCAAAGTTTGACACCGGAGATGCAAGGCGTGTAGGAAAACATTAACATGCCCCCATACACATGCTATCACGATTTTAGTTAGATTTCACAATGAGTTTCACCGTTGTTGGCCGCTAACATGTCAATCATTCTGCCTGGCGTGCATACGATGATCTCCGCCCCTCGTTTAAGTTCCGCAATCTGCTCTGAGATTCCCGTGCCGCCATATACACACACTACCTTCAGGTTGAGTGGCTTTGTGAAACGTTTACAGTCCTTTGTAATCTGTATGGCGAGCTCTCTCGTCGGCGTCATTATGATGGCTGAAAGAAGAATACACATGACAAGTAACCTTCCTTGTGTTGTCACACTGTACAGGATCTGACAGGCACGTTGGGTGCATTATTACCCCAGCAGAAATCTAGCGATCATTTCCATTATAACTCATTTTTTTTTTTAGCCAAATATAAGAAATGTTTAGTTTTTTGTCAGTTTCTGTACTGCATTGTAATTCATGGTAACTATGCTAATCATTATTTAAGTCTTAGCATTTTAGTCAAATGTAAAAAATCCCGAACAGTGTCTTACATTGGATGTGAGTGTATCAATAAAGTTGTTTCATTACTTCCAATTAAGTAGTAACCTTTCAATAATTGCACTGGCGTCTCCAGTAAAATGTTTCAGCTATCAGTTGCAGTATGTAATAATTATTCATGTCACATTATTACAAAATATAAACTTCTTCTGCAAGATCTTAATTTAATGACATACTCTGTAATAATTTATGTCACCCAAGACTGGCAAAGCTAGTGGCTAAGCTGCAGCTGTTGACAATGACGACAACACTGATTTACCCATTGATGGTACTATTACTACTACTACAACTAAGCAAGTAACTGACTGATTGGTCCATCGTCCTCCTCGAGGGTTGGCTGGTCAAGTATATGTCGAAGCATGGGCAGGAGAAATGCTAAAGTCTTTCCACTGCCCGTTTTGGCGATGCCAATGACATCCTTCCCGGCCATGATGGTAGGTATGGCCTGTGACTGGATCGGCGTTGGTGTTTCAAACATACCCCTGGAGGCAGAACAAAGACAGTCACAAGCATATCTCTCGAACTATCTCATATAATAAAGTAAAGGGAATACAATGATGCAAGGTGTCTTAGGGACCATTTAGCTAATATTCTTATTAAGTCATCAGCCCGATTTTGCTGTTTAAATCGTGACTTAGTATGCCCAATCGTATTTTGCCGTTTTAACAAAAACCTGATCAAATTATTCTGTAAGATATCGATATGCTAAATATCAAACAGCTATTCCATCAAATATCTGCAAACAAACTGTTAGAAAAGTTATTTTGAGATAAGTACTTATGAAAATAGACCAGCAAAGTCCAAATCTCATCAAAAAGACCCCTACATAAAAAACCATGCATCCTATATGCACTGTGTAAATCACTCTATGGCCAGAGCATGTCACATGGATCAGTGCATTAAAATAAGCCAAGAGTGTTAGAACACGAGATTTCAGTGACACAATGTTTGACCTGGAACAAATTTTCTGATCGTGAGTATATATACTTTGTCTCGTTGAAATATTCATCAACACCCTTTAATGTATCACAATGTTCTTGTTATGATGACTTACTTCTTGAGACACTCCATCACCTTCTTCTCGACACCGCACTGAGCCCAGGTTTTGATGGGTTTGGGACATCCCTTGCCTCGCACCTTGATTCCCTCCAGCTCTATCCTGTAGGCTGCCACCTCTGCAACACAAGTCTCTTGTTATGCCACACATTCCCTGAACCTCACTGCAGCTGTCAGAGCCACACAGACACTGGCAGATACAAGCCATCACAGACACTGGCAGATCCAAGCCATCACAGACACTAGCAGATACAAGCCATCATACGATTCATAGACACTAGCAGATACAAGCCATCATACGATTCATAGACACTAGCAGATACAAGCCATCACAGACACTGGCAGATCCAAGCCATCACAGACACTAGCAGATACAAGCCATCACAGACACTAGCAGATACAAGCCATCACAGACACTGGCAGATACAAGCCATCACAGACACTGGCAGATACAAGCCATCACAGACACTGGCAGATACAAGCCATCACAGACACTGGCAGATACAAGCCATCACAGACACTGGCAGATACAAGCCATCATACGATTCATAGACACTAGCAGATACAAGCCATCACAGACACTAGCAGATACAAGCCATCACAGACACTAGCAGATACAAGCCATCACAGACACTAGCAGATACAAGCCATCACAGACACTGGCAGATACAAGCCATCACAGACACTAGCAGATACAAGCCATCATACGATTCATAGACACTAGCAGATACAAGCCATCATACGATTCATAGACACTAGCAGATACAAGCCATCACAGACACTGGCAGATCCAAGCCATCAGTGACACTAGCAGATACAAGCCATCACATACATTGGCAAATACAAGCCATCATAGACACTAGCAGATACAAGCCAGCACAGACACTGGTAGATCCAAGCCATCAGAGACACTAGCAGATACAAGCCACCACAGACACTGGCAGATCCAAGCCATCAGAGACACTAGCAGATACAAGCCACCACAGACACTGGCAGATCCAAGCCATCAGAGACACTAGCAGATACAAGCCACCACAGACACTGGCAGATCCAAGCCATCAGAGACACTAGCAGATACAAGCCACCACAGACACTGGCAGATCCAAGCCATCAGCGACACTAGCAGATACAAGCCACCACAGACACTGGCAGATCCAAGCCATCACAGACACTGGCAGATACAAGCCAGCAGAGACACTAGCAGATACAAGCCATCACAGACACTGGCAGATACAAGCCATCACAGACACTAGCAGATACAAGCCATCACAGACACTGGCAGATACAAGCCACCACAGACACTGGCAGATACAAGCCATCACAGACACTGGCAGATACAAGCCATCACAGACACTGGCAGATACAAGCCATCACAGACACTAGCAGATACAAGCCATCACAGACACTGGCAGATACAAGCCATCACAGACACTGGCAGATACAAGCCAGCAGAGACACTAGCAGATACAAGCCACCACAGACACTAGCAGATACAAGCCATCACAGACACTAGCAGATACAAGCCATCACAGACACTAGCAGATACAAGCCATCACAGACACTGGCAGATACAAGCCACCACAGACACTAGCAGATACAAGCCATCACAGACACTGGCAGATACAAGCCATCACAGACACTGGCAGATACAAGCCAGCAGAGACACTAGCAGATACAAGCCACCACAGACACTAGCAGATACAAGCCATCACAGACACTGGCAGATACAAGCCATCACAGACACTAGCAGATACAAGCCATCACAGACACTGGCAGATACAAGCCACCACAGACACTGGCAGATACAAGCCATCACAGACACTGGCAGATACAAGCCATCACAGACACTAGCAGATACAAGCCACCACAGACACTGGCAGATACAAGCCATCACAGACACTGGCAGATACAAGCCATCACAGACACTGGCAGATACAAGCCATCACAGACACTAGCAGATACAAGCCATCACAGACACTGGCAGATACAAGCCACCACAGACACTGGCAGATACAAGCCATCACAGACACTGGCAGATACAAGCCATCACAGACACTAGCAGATACAAGCCACCACAGACACTGGCAGATACAAGCCATCACAGACACTGGCAGATACAAGCCATCACAGACACTGGCAGATACAAGCCATCACAGACACTAGCAGATACAAGCCATCACAGACACTGGCAGATACAAACCACCACAGACACTAGCAGATACAAGCCACCACAGACACTGGCAGATACAAGCCATCACAGACACTGGCAGATACAAGCCATCACAGACACTGGCAGATACAAGCCATCACAGACACTGGCAGATACAAGCCAGCAGAGACACTGGCAGATACAAGCCATCACAGACACTAGCAGATACAAGCCATCACAGACACTGGCAGATACAAGCCATCACAGACACTGGCAGATACAAGCCAGCAGAGACACTGGCAGATACAAGCCATCACAGACACTAGCAGATACAAGCCACCACAGACACTGGCAGATACAAGCCATCACAGACACTGGCAGATACAAGCCATCACAGACACTGGCAGATACAAGCCATCACAGACACTGGCAGATACAAGCCATCACAGACACTGGCAGATACAAGCCATCACAGACACTGGCAGATCCACGCCATCACAGACACTAGCAGATACAAGCCATCACAAACACTAGCAGATACAAGCCATCACAGACACTGGCAGATCCAAGCCATCAGAGACACTGGCAGATACAAGCCATCACAGTACCATTTCATAGAGCCACCTAGCCCCTCCATAGAGCCACACAGCACATCAATAGAGCCACACAGCCCATCCACAGAACCACACAGCCCCTCCATAGAGCCACACAGCCCCTCCATAGAGCCACACAGCCCCTCCATAGAGCCACCCAGCCCCTCCATAGAGCCATCCAGCCCCTCCACAGAGCCAGCCACCCAGCACATTCTTAAAGCCACCCAGTTCCTCAAAAGAGCCACTCAGTCCTTCCAACATTTACCTTCAGGTGTCATTTTTGCAATCTCTGGCACCTCTATGTAGAAATCCTTCCTAAACGATCGGTAGTAGATCTTTTCATGATCCACTTGTATCAGGTCCTACAACCATGACATATAGTAAGATCCTACACAGTGAGCACTAATTACAATAAGTCAATCAGTCGTGAATACAGTCAAACCTCGCTTTGTGCTCACCATCTGGCAAAGGTTACCTCAAGACTGTCCCAAAATATTTTTGTAACAATAAAGTATAAGCAATTAGTCCCACTAATGCAGTCATCGTGCTATTTAGGTCCCTTTGGTCCAGTCCCAAAGGTGACCTTAATACAGAGTTTCCAATGAATTTGTATAACGCCTTTTTGCCTGAATTGTTTTATAAGCATTTCAATTGACACATATAGTTGGAGAATGTTTTGCTATTTTGTCACCTAATTTTGATAGGATCTTCCAAAAAATAATGTATAGTAGATTCACCAAAACACATGGGCTGGCATGTTGCAGTGCATATTAGATTGACGCAATTATTTGCAAAACTTGTACGAAATGATCCAAGTAAAACCATAAAATAAAGGCGTAACAATTCACATTCCTGTAAGTGCGTACACATACCTTTTTCTTCTTGGCCAGTCTTGCCATTGTATCATCCAAATTCTCCTCTTCCTCCTCCGATGAATACTGAAGACACAATGGCATAAGATAATTCAAACAAACATTAGCAACTAAGCTAAATTCATCAACATAAAATCACTCTATCATACTCAAGACACACTTTTATCAAGTGTCTCAATGAACTCTTGATTTTATGTCTACATGTATCTGAGTATTTAGGAGATTACGTCATAGTGGCACTACTCTTTATAATTACATACATGTTCAATAAAGAATGAGTGTTTCCAAATTTTCCACTATTTGCTAAAAACATACATTTTGTTTGTTCACATGGAAATGGGGGTCTGGTTAAAAAATGTTAATATATGTTTTACTCAGTAAGTCCCATTCTATAAAAAAATTGGACTATTTCCATAAATAAAAACTAATGTTTGCCTTAAAAATGCTTCCAGCATGTTTGGAAATACCACATTATGGGAAAACGCAATGCATTAAAAGTACAAACATTATGGCGTCATTTGATGTTTCCTGTGGCAACTATTACAAACAGCTGCATATATGTTCATCAAATATGTCACATGTTTACGTCAACTGCCACCAATGGGCTATACTACTACTGCCACCTAGCGATTACATTTTTCTTAAAATGTCCACCCACAAACCGAATATACAATCAATCATCGATCAGCTTGGCCAAATCGATGATCGATTATGAAAATCAAACCGATCCCTGACACTAGTTACAAACCTGTGTATAAAACATACGCACCTCCATGGCGTCCATATTTGACAGCATTAGTTCGCCTTTTGTCTTGCTCGGGTCTTCTTTCTTTTTTGCAACAGCCATCACCATTGTCACCTTCGATTTGTTGTTTTCATCAATGTCAGGAACCTACAGGTGACACATAGGCTGGCCAATCAAAGTGTAGGCTCTTTGGCGACGTTTTCTCAAACAAACAATGACCATGGTGGATTGACATCTGGCTTGGAATGGCCTCCAGACAATTTCAACCAAATCGACTACGTCATTATTTCTTTTTTGGTAATTATATTCAAAAATATATTTGAATTTTTATTGTCAGTCATAATAATCATCAGTGTGAATCATAATCATTTATGATGGTTAACGGGTGAAAATATATTGGGAACTTTGCACAGAAACCAGCACTAATCAAGTTGCACATCATTTCAAGCAGATGATTAAGTGTCTGCTCATGAAACGCATATGGACTGGTGTCAAATGTCAGGGTTTGAGTTTTCAAAGGAAAACTGGTTTGGGAGTGATTTTTTGATAAAATTAAATGCATTTACCAGTAAATACTGCCCAGAACTGTCAAAATAAACATTTGCTGAAAATGGAAATAGAACTGAATACTAGAAATATGAATTGAGTTTAAAATGGCATTTACTACTCAATCAAAACATTGTGGGAAAAGCTGGTATGTAAACAGAGGAAAATAAAAACCATCCAGTTTCCTTACCACCATTTTCTTGGTTTCTTTGCCGCCATTTTTTGCATGCTGAAGCTCCTGAAACAAGACAAAAATACGGTTAGCAAACTCTTAACCCCATTCAAACAAATTTAAACATTACAAACCATTGTGACGATGTATGGTCGAAATCTATGCAACATGAGTATACCACGTTTTTTAATTTGTAAAAATATTTTGTTTAATCATACTCAGGTTTCAGAGGCTTTCACAATTTTAAGCAAATCTCATGAGGAATGTAGGTATTGAAAACGAACTTAGACACATACGATTTCATGTCCAACTGGCGTCAAAATGACATCAACCAACTTTGATTATGTGATGCATTCAAACAAAGAAAACTATAAGATAACGATTGAGATTGTGTACCTGAACTTGGGATTTAAAATGGAACACCAGTGTACTTGATATGCAGATTTTGCGATTATGGACACTGTCAATGCACACCAAGTAATGCAATGATACCGACTGATAGGACAAATTTTACTTTTCTGCTTTTAGACATTTTCAGCTTTTGTTGATTTTCATTTGATCAAATCTTTACTATGGAAATTTAAGTCTGAAAGGGTAAAGGTATGATGTCCGGCCTTCAAATAATATTGTATTAACCTTTCTTTATATTGTTCTTAATACTAGAATAACCATACTGAAGATATACTGCCAGATTTAATTGAACAAGCCCAAAATACCGTTCACAATTAGAAAGTTAGGACAAAGGGAGCCACAAAGAAGAACATTAATATTGACATCATACTGCATATACGTGTACGTGCATGTCTCCAATGTCACCAGCCCGTGCAGCACATACCTGCATGTAAGCATCCAGTGGATCGACATCATCCTCTTCGCCGTTTCCATCCTTGTTAGCGCCATCTGCTGGCGGTTCCTCCTCGTCGTCATCGTCCTCGAGGCTCCACTTCTTCGAGGCCGGCGTGATGACAATCTGCGTCGCCTCAAATGTCTTCTTACGCTCGGTACGCCACTGCTCGATGCGCTCCCGACGCTTCTGCATCTCAAACTCAAGACGCTTCTGTTCTGCCTCCTGTCCATGTACACAAACACTTAGGGGTGGTTGTGTCAGTTGGAATAATTCAAAAATATGTTACGCATTATATATGGGTGGTTTGGTCCTCACTATATTTTACTGTGAAAGTAAATTGCTGGTGGTCAAACAGAAAATCTTTTTGTTGGACAGATTCCTGACAAAACTTAGAGGATTTAATTTGATATAGGAAGGCCTATATTTCATAGCCACACAAATGGAAGTGGTACATGATCATTTCAAAACATTATAATTTTAGGTAATTTTGTTGCCTGGTAGATCAAAACAGAATAGGAACGCTATAGACCTGGGATTTAACCATTGCAAAATATATGGATTTCAATGGATTTATACACTCAATTTATAAGGAATTTCATAATTTTTTCATCTTATAAGGAATTTAAAGTCCAAAAATATGGCATGTCTGCTATACATAAACAATTTAAGTAACATATAAAATACATAATGATTTAAAGTTATTAACAATGTACACTGTACTGAATGTAGATAAATGATTTGTATAACATGTCAAATGTATCAAAATGTATTTTTCTTGTTGACAATGCAAATATATTTTGCACAACTGTGATAACCTGACGTTGATATTTTATATGCAGCAAGTTGTTAACAAGACATTGTTATTTTAACACACCTACCTACTGTTGCTATAACTACCACAAGTTGTGTACCTTATCAAGAGGTTCGTCCTTCACACTGATGGCCCCTTCTACATGTTTTATATGACTCTGTGACTTTCTGTCATGACTTGATGACTTCCCATCATCATCCCTATACAAGTAGAAAAACATGAGTACATACTAGCAGAAAAGTCCGCCTGTACAGATTTGTTGTGATATCGTCTATGCACTTGAACCATTTGTGGAAGTAATAGACACTGCAATGTTTATCACCAAGATGGGCCAGTTATTGTTTGATAATATTCTCAATGCCGACACTTGACATCGGTGTCTTGTGAATCATGGGTGAGCCCTAATAAAAATATCTATTCTTGATAGCCAGGTACATGGATCAACATAGCTGGGTACATTACCTCGGTCCCTGCACACCCACACACTGAAACATTAATACAAAATAATATTGTTTGTCACAGATAATTTATGACTATGGATTAGTAAAATACAATTTCTTTTTCATAAACTACAGTTTCTTATTTATTAGAAAATAGCAATATCACGCTTAGCCAGGCATTCAGCTGTAAAAGTTTGAATTGAAACAGAAATATATTGAAGCATACAAAGTTACCTTTGTCTTTCCTTACTGTGCCTCCTATCTCTGTCCCTGCTTCTCCGACGTTCACGCGATCTCGACCTCCTGTCCCGTGACCTTGACCTTCTATCACGTGACTTTGACCTCCTTTCTCTCGACCTCCGCCTCTCACGGTCTCTGCTCCTGTCTCGAGACTTACGTCTTGTGCGATCCCGGCTACGAGATCTTCGAGATCGTGATTCTACCCGAGATTTTGACTTTGACCGTGACCGAGATCGCTTCCTGTAAGATCTGTAGGATTATAGCAAAATGTGTGAACTACAATGGAGTCATACTAAATTACTAACTAATCAGTGTATTATGGGGTAGTTAATGTTGGGAATCAGTTTGATTTTTATAATCGATCATTGGTTTAGCCTAACCGATCGATGATTGATTAAATGATTTGTGAGTGACCATTTTGGGGGAAATTTTGCTCACTATGTACACATTTAATTTATGATGTATTCCCATAATGCGAGGTTTCCATCATTATTATTTTGTGTAATATTCATAATTTTGCAGATATGGTTTAAGACCTTATTGATGGTGGATTTGAATCATGATTACTACAAAAAATGAATAAATAATCTAATCCCCTTTTGGTGCATTCCAATTATTGTTAATACAATACAGGTAATAAATTGTCAATATGGGAAGATTTATTTTTAAATGTCATGTCCAAAGCTACAAGTTTGTCACTGGATGTACACAGGAATTGTGTTAACTTTTTGAGTTATTGCCATTTAAACATCGCGAGTGTTCAACCTTGCGTTACATGATCCGCTGCTGCGTATACATTGCAGCATTAAGCATTCGCGATGTTCATACAGCAATAACTAAAAACAAATCTGGGGTACATCCAGCGGCATATTTGTATATACAATTATTATCTTTACTGTGATATCATCAAAAAAGATTACCGGGTTAATCCTATTGCAAGTTTGAGCATTTGCAATGTTCAAACTACAACAACAGAAAAAGTAAACAAACGTCCTGTGTGCATCAAGTGACACATTTGCAGGTAAGATTATTATCTTTGCAGTGATATAAAAAATATTAAATTCTGCGATTGCAATTTTAGGTACGTGAACACCAAGCCGCATAGATGCGCGACATACAAAATCCTAATGGTGCTACCTTTGGTGATGTCACCAATGATCGCTAGATGTCGCAACAAACTGTGCAGAAAATGTACAGAAAAGAGCGACCTAAAGGGGCCATGAACAAGGTGATCGGGGGATGGGGGTTAACAAATAATTTGAATATTAGGACACTATTTTTAGAGTATATTTCACTCAGATTGGGTATAAAAAGGTTCATTTCGTTTAGTCTTTAAACGACAGGATGGCTGACGATCTTTAAGTTCATAGGGTAAATTTACCATGAAATTATAAATAACAGATGCCCATTATCCATTTATTTTAAGACAGGATAGGGCCTACTGGCGCATCTGAAATAACTGTCTAAACAGAAATCAAATTGTAAAAATGTATAAGGTATCGTTCCTACAGTCACTGCAAATGATTTAGCCAGTGATTACAGGTAGGTGTCAATGCAAATCACTGACTAAATCATGGCCGCCATATTTGTTTCACTGTAATTCCATAGGTCTGTGGTTCACAGTGTTCCATGACAGAATTGGTGTCAGGACTACTCAGCCCATGGACAACTCGGCCCGAGACAACTCAGCCCCCACCCTGAGACAACTCGGCCCCCGCATAGAGACAACTCGGTCCACGGGTTTGGACCAGTCAGGGTTTCGTCAAATTGTACCAGTTGTGCAGATTATCGATTGTCATGATGGAAATATTGCTCTTTGCTTTAAAGGTGACATGAGCAGAAAATGTATATTTAACCAAGTGAATAACATACTAGCATGATGCTATTTAGACAGATGTAATATCTGACAGGTTCCTTAGTTAATACTAATGTGTGAAAGTCAGCCTATCTGATTGATTTCTGAATGAAATAGTGTGCATGATGCTGCTTCGAAAAGTACTGTGAAGTAATATGTGCCATAGCCAAAATTTGCCACACCACTGGAAACATGGAAGACATGGCAAGACATTCTGGTGATTCTGGTTTGGAGAGTTGTATCGTAAATGTGATGACTTGTAGGACTGTAATGAACCACTGGCAGTAGACGCCACTCAGAAAGTTTATGACATGTATGATGATGATGTTAAAAAGTAACATTTTGAGGCTGTCGTTGTTGGTGATTCAATTTCAGATTCACGAACCAAACTTGGATGGGAACATTGTATTGAGAACGGACAACACATTATGCAGAATCACACGGATTATTTTCAATATATTTATTTACAACGTTGGATACAATACCTATATGCATAACTGTATCATACTGTTTTATTATTTATTAATAATAATGATAAGCACAACTCACAGAATTGTGCAAGCCATTCAGTGATTTTATTGGCACTGTCATTAAATGATTAATGTGTGAAAGGACATAACTGTTTCACTGGCATGCTAGCTGCTCCATCATTGTTTCATTGAGCAGATACTTCTGCTCTAGGGGATTTCAACTGGTTGTCTTCTTGTGCACAAAGACAATGTTAATGTGTGAAGGGATACAACAGGGTAACTGGCTTGCTGCTCCATCATTGTTTCATTGAGCAAGTACTTTTGAAGCTAGGAATTTATAGCCGACTGATCTTTTCACTTTCAATAACAGTGTAAACCTGTTGTCTGTACATTGTTTGCTTTTTGTAGCACATAGTGAGTTAATGTTAGGTCACGCACACAATCAGAATATATGCAAACAAACCGCTTAGATTTTCTGGAAGGGATTGTAGGTGGGACTTCCACAAGGGCAATATCAATATACATTGTACATCATGCAAACACTTATAATAAAGATTATGATTTTGACAGCTTGAACCTCGAGCACCAAACTTTCAGGGATTATTCAACGATCCCTAGAGTAGGAAGTAATACCTATCTTTTCAAAATACCCCATATATGTCAAGACACGTTTATGGGGTAAATCAGTTCGTTCCTTAACAGTTTCTACGTCTGCCCTCATGCAGGGCCTGAACTTAAAAACGTTATGTGCACATAGTACATAAAATGTAATGAGCATGTAATACGTAAAACATACCATAAGAATCACAGAAACCATGCGCGCACCACAAAAACTTCGGGAAAACGGCCCGTGTCACAGACTTGACAAAATGGAGTAAACCCACAGTAATGCTTACATTTACCCTCATGCAGGGCCTCACCCAGGATCAAATTTTTTCTGATATGCTACGAAGTGCGGTCGAGCATGCGATCGGACGCGTGATCAGACGTGCAATATATATATATATATATATAACATTTTGGTAATCATACTTAGTGTGTTCAAACTTGAAGATAAACTAAAAATACATAATATATTATTATCATTTATGAAGGCAAGGCACAGCACATGGCTGAATGCACATCTCATGATAAAAAACAGTAACAATGAATATAAGTATGACAACAAATATGTATATATATATATATTTATTTACATGAGATTTAAAGAGATACTTCTTAAAACACAGTAGCAACTATGAGTGAGATGTGAGTATATATAGGGACACTGATTTTTTTTCAAACGAAGAATTTTCCGTTTCACAAAAAACAAATTCTGTGTCAAATGATGCATTTTCCATGTCAAATGATGCATTTTCTGTTAGTGAAAAATAAGCCTATTTCTGTTCAGAAAAGTAATATTTTATTTCAAAGTTAACTTTAAAAAATAATATGTACTGTCAAATATTTAAAATATCACAAAGTTATGATCTCTGCATCTAAATAATACTGTTTACTGTGTGGTTAATTTTTCTGACAACATTTATTTGTGCAATATTTGTAACACGATAACAACCGAACATAATCAATTTTGATAATAAAATAATTCCTGTCACACAATAACATAAATGACTGGTTGTTTCTAATGTAGCAGTGCTTAATACATAAGTTAACAAATGAAAATTACACAAGCAACCATATTAACAATTACAAATGTTCAAATCACTTATGCTGTTTCACTGATAATTGTGTTCAACCAATTTATATATGACGTCATCCAACATAATTTTTAGAACTACGAAACTTGGGCTATATATCACTTTAAGTCGACACAACCTAGGTTGTTGTTATTCCTTCGAGTTTTGTGTTAGAAACTGGAATATGTACACTCACGCGTGTTCTAACGATGTGACAATTACATTTAATTAGTAACATATCTTCAATGCGCTTAGCGGACAGCCAGACAATGATCGCAAAATGGTTTACATTAGTGCCTTCCGGAGCACCGGCGCCATGACACTTGTAAAGTTTAGCCTTGTGCATTAAACAAATCCTGCGTCATAATCCAACCAAAATAAATTAATACCTTTGCATAGTAATCATGTTTGTTTCAAATATCGCCAATAAAGTCCATAAATAAACAATAAAGTATCGTTTATGGTGTTGGTGATTCTACTCTTTCAACATTTACGGAGTTTCCATTCGAAAACACAAATCCTATTTTGAAATGTCAAATACGAGAAATTCCATCCGTTTTCGAAGATTGCATCGGCAAGTGCTTTTTGTATCTCCCCGCCCTGATGTTGACCTCACGTAGGATTATTTAGTCTACTCAAGTGTTGGCTGCCTTTCAAGCAACCATCGCTAGCTGTTAGGTGACAATTACCCTAGCAACTCCAGGCCTGGCTTAATCGGTTTATGGCATGTGTCCGGCCACTGGCCAGGCGATCCGGGTGGTCGATTTTCAATACTAATCTCTGTAGATTTTGTAACTGGCTTCACGGAAGTTTCAATGAGATAAAATGGCATGGACGGGCTGGCCCGCACAAAAAAACAACATGAATGGATATGGAAGGGCCAGCCAGACGGACCTGTCCACAATCAACTTAAACCTGTCCAAAAACGCAATTTTCTAATTTTAACTGTCCAAATGACGGGTGGACTGATCTCTGGGTGAGGCCCTGCCCTTATGCCAATAACATAGCAATATGAATATTATTTGACTCTTCTACACTATCACAGTCGAATAGGCCTATCGATGGATGTGAAAATTTCATATTCTCACCGACCTTCAAAATTGTGAAAAAACAACGAATCTCTGTGAATGCGTTATGGTGTTTATGTAACAGTGCTCAGTGTTTTCCAACATTTGATAAATATTACTTTCATGACTCTTCTACCAAGGCATCCCGTCAGGTGATGGGTATTTCTGCTAGTGTTCAATAACGGGTGATCTGTGAGGTCAATGATCAAGGTACACATTGCTGTAATTAAAATTCCTCATTCTACCTACTGTAATGGAACGAGTGATGTTCAAATTTTTTTTTAAACATATTTAGAAGCTTACATCCAGATAACGTAATTTAGGAGATGCGATAAGAGGTGTAAACTTTATATTAAGGACTGTGTTATACTAAAAGGGTGATTTGTGGGGTTAACATGTCTTACTGCACAAATCTTACTACGTTTTGAACATGGCTACAACAAAAATTACACTCAAGATCTGCTCATTAACCATCAACTCTGAGCTCTTGTTATTCATGTACTTGTCATCAAAGGGAAGGCAGTTTAGTTAGATACTGTTGAAGTCCAATACTTTGTCTCTCGCAAACAGATCAAAAACCATTCGCCGGTGTCTTAGTTCGATCATTGTGCAAACAAACAATAGCCCATTATCAGTTATTTATATTTAACATACTTATTCATAAATTAATTGTATTAATAATTGAATATGTGTTATTAGTCAGCTGAACTGAGTAATGTCCAATTTTTAGTTACATGTTGGACACATATGCAGGGTTTTTGTTAAGTGTGCTGATTGCAGGGACCATGACCTCCGCAGCAGGGACCGCATAACATGCCCTGACCATGTGACAGCACATTGCGGAGTTGAGGACCACTAGTCTATGGATACAACAATATATAATATGGTGTAATACTATTAAATGATAGACAATTTGTTTTTAACTTATGTAAGTTAAGTTCCATCTGTGTTAATTGTTTAAAACAAACAGTGTCTAGTTAAAATACAACGAAGGCCTATGTATCTCTGAGTTCACAAACACTGCTGTCTGTATATAATGCTGTGTTCGCTAGGCATAGCTAAATGTTCATAAATTACATATATCACTATACAAATAAGATACTTTATGAATGAATCTAGCAAGTTGATTGTGTTAATTCAAGTAGTATGAACATTTAGCTTTGGATGTGAATCTTTTTAAATAATTTATGTAGAAACCAAGCCCACCTCAATGCCACGTGTTACAATTATAACTAGGCGTAAATATTTGTCTACATTTACATTTTATAAGCCAAATAAAAAAGACCAGAAACCTATCATACCAGCCAATGTCTGCAAAGAAAAACAGTTTCACTTTCAGGGACTTTGAAATAATGGTGTCAGTGGCAAACATGCCGCGCATCACTGACACCAGTCCATCCGTAGCCATAAGCATTAACCCTTTTCTGTAAAACTCCTGCATATTAATATGTGGCTATCTTCCACGACTTCTAAATTTCTGCTTCTTACCTTTATCTGACTGTTTTAATTTGTGAAATAACATCGCTACACTTATATTGTTGCCGAGCTGTTCGCCAGAGGCACCCGTGTACGAAAAACGCAGTGGCAGACTTACTGGGAATAACAAATAATGCTAAGATTTGCGGGAAGCAAATTCAGAGGAACGACACGAACCAGAAATACGGGACTGTGCTGTTTATTAATGCAAAAATGTTGACTGCTGTTTTGTTCCGATATATCATAATCATCGTCGATGTTTGTGGAACTAATAGACATTGTACAGCACAATTTGTAACACAAAAGCACTCGAACGCCAGTGCTAATAAAAAACTTCCCATCTCCGTTCTCGATAGCCGGGTACATAGAACGCCAAAGCCAGGTAATTTACCTGGGTCCTGGCTCTTAACAGAAACCCTGCATATGTACAATCATTTGGGCCGATTTCACCAGAGTTGTGGGCCGAATTCACTGTGGGCCAAATTCATCTGTCTCTAGTCGCCATCATATAATTTTCTTAAAAAACAAAGGGAATTCAACTGTCTTTAGCTGCTGCTGTCACATCATTTTTCATTGAGCTGACTCATCTCTAGGCGGGGGTTGAGTTGTCTCAGAATGGGGGCCGAGTTGTCCGTGGGCCAAGTAGTCTAGCATTCGAATCCATTGCATAAAAATTTCTTAATTCAGATATTATGCCTTCATATTGGCCAACATATTTTATTACATCAATATATAACTATGCATGAAGCATCAGTCTCATGCACGGATAATGCTGGCCTAGATGGATTGTACAACACTGTCAACAGTTCCTTCTTCCCAAAGATTATATATCATTATACTTATGTGGGCGCGTGACAGTGTAGTGGTTAGCACATCCGCCTGACATGCCGGCGACCCGAGTTCAATACCCGGACCGGGCAGGTATGGTATATTTGGTGTAAAAACCTGGCTCTCAACATTGGGGACTGTGTATCCCTCATGACTCGGAGATCACGTTAATGTCGGTCCCGTCTCAATTTGGGACGTAAAAGTACCACTATGGACGACAAGCACCTTGGCAGTGACCACTCTCAGTGGACAGTGCCAGCATAGAAAGGTCGGCTTGGCAATAATGTTCTGAAAAAGGCTGACTAGTTGAATGAGACCTCATAAGATCATAACATTGTAACCACACAATATACAGACTAGTCAGTTAATAGAACGTTGCCGAGTGCTGGAAACAACTAGAACTTATAGACATAAAGTATAAGTTATAGAGCCCCTCTCGCTACCTGTCAAACGGTTAACGAACCTATGCATAGAATAGGCACTAGGACGATAATTCACCACAAACTGAATGTGTCTACAGCTCAAATCGCAATGTTTTTACTTTTGGTACCGGCTTCGCTACGTTTATAACTTTATTAATAAAATATAAAAACTAAAAAAAGTGAAATGGACAAGGTGAATTGATGACAGTTTTGAGGTCTCACGTACCTGTTTTCTCTTGGCATTGCTAATCTATGGTACAGACATATATGGTCCTATTAAGTGAAAAGATGTATGATGTTATGTCGAAGATTAATTTCTTTCTGAGAAAAACGGAAACGTTCACCTAACACATTTCTCCATTATATCGAAAATGAGTTCTGAATATTTACGACATAATGTTTTTACGAGAAAATGTTTATTCCAGAACTGGCGCTTTATTCATGTTCACAGTAATGTTAATGACATATAAAACGGTTGTGGGTGTTAGGTGACGGCCGCTAACTGAATCAATTAATTCCTTGTTTATTTTGCCAGAGATCAGGCCAGTTTTAACGACATTAATCACCGCTAAGTGTCGAATATGTACGTTCCGTGAGGTGGCGCCACCATATGTCGTTGGACGCACTAGCCTACATCACAAGTTCTAGTTGTTTCCAGCGCTCGGTAACATTCTATTAACTGACTAGTCTGTATTATCATGGTTACAATGGAATGGTCTTATGAGGTCTCATTCAACTGGTCAGCCTTTTCAGAACATTATCGCCAAACCGATCTTTATATGCTAGCACTGAGGGGTCACTGCCAGGGGGTGCTTGTCGTCCTCGCGATCAGTGGTTATTTTACGTCCCAAATTAAGTCGGGGACCGACATTAACGTGATCCCCGAGTTACGAGGGATACACAGTCACCAATGCTGAGAGCCAGATTTTTACACCAAATATGCCTGCCCGGTCCGGGTTTCGAACTCAACTACACTACTCCTGACAGATCCTACTGTCACGAGATACCCCAGCTGATGCCCAGCAGGGAGGGTATATTTGGACTGATTGCCTAGCAGCAACCTCTGGACTCTAATTAGCATATAGAGTAGTGGGCGCTGCCGCCGCTGTTAGTGTAGTGAATCAGTCTAGCCTAGGATTTAGACCAGTGCAGCTGTGTATCCAGATAATAACGTATTAAACATATTCTTCTCGACGTGTTGCTTGTATGTTATATAATACATAGATACGAGCAATACCGTTACACCTACACAATGTGAAGAAGTTCGTTGTATGAGTTGTACAGGTGTACTTTCTCGTAGATTGTTATGGCAACCATGGCATTGGCAAGATGCGGACGCACAATCGCCCGCGCCCAACACCGGCCAAAGTCTGGCAAATTGTAATTAAGAGAGCAATTACAGGAAATCCCAATACAAATAGGTTACATGTAATATCAACAACGACTGGCTAAAACAAACAACCGAATCTTGGTAGGTAACGAGATTGTTGACTTAATTAGATTAACTTCGCGTCTTGGCGAGTCGGTATGCTAAGGGATATTAAGACTGCATGATGCATCCGCGCGAGGATGGACTGATGTAATCACCAGTGCTCTTGGCGTGTGAGGATGGACATTTGCTGTTTTGACTAACGAAAACGAATTGGTTACCCTGAATCAGCTAGAGTGATGTGTGTGTGTGTGCTTGCGTGCGTGCGTGCATGCGTGTGCCTGTGCGGGTATGCGTGCAGGAAGACACAAAGAGGCCGTCTTATTCCACACGCAAAAAAGTCTATGCAAAACACTACCTCCTGTCCTAATGTTTTATTGTCTGATATGCAAGTTGAATGATAATATTCACGGAACGTGGTGAATATTGGTTTGCACCCCCTTGAGGTTCGCCGAAAAACACCCACCTTGAGGCTTTCCAAAAACCTCGATTTGCACTATCCCGAGGCTTGCCAAAACCCACATACAGGCTCTCCAGAAGCATTAACCCTTAGCAAAAAAATCTATAGAAAACTATAAATTTCCTATAGTATTCTATAGAAAACTATAAATTGGCTATGGAAATCTTAATTTCCTACAGAATTCTATAGAATATTCTATAAAATTCTATAGAATATGCTATAGTTTTTAAAGAACCTATAGTTTTCTGAAGGATTCTATAGAAAACTATAGAATATTCTATAGAATCTTATAATTTTTAGGCAACCTATAGGTTTTTTGTAGGAATATATATAGAAAACTATAGGATATTCTATAGAATCCTATAGTTTAAGACAACCTATATTTTTTTGTAGGATTCTAGAAAACTAGAATATTCTATAGAATTCTATAGTTTTTAGAGAACCTATAGTTTTTTGTAGGATTTTAAAGAAAACTATAGAATATTCTATAGAATCCTATAGTTTTTAGAGAACCTATAGTTTTATGTAGGATTTTATAGAAAACTATAGAATATTCTAAAGAATCCTATAGTTTTTAGAGAACCTATAGTTTTTTTTAGGATTCTACAGAAAACTATAGAATATTCTATACAATCCTATAATTTTTAGAGAACCTATAGTTTTTTGTAGGATTTTATAGAAAACTATAAAATATTCTAGACAATCCTATATATTTTAGAGAACCTATAGTTTTTTGTAGGATTCTACAGAAAACTATAGAATTCTATAGTTTTTAGATAATCTATAGTTTTCTGTAGAAATGTTATTTTAGTTTCTGTGGAAACTTTTAACCACTGTTTTAGAAACACGTATGTATTTTTTTGTTATGTACATGTGGTGGATGTTACATATAAATATATATATGTCAGTATGTCGTAAACTAAAACGATGCTATTGTATTATTTTATACCGAAACATTCAGTTAAGCATATAGTTATGAATCCGGCAGTGCCGCTACCGCATCCCATAATGTTATTACCCGTGAGTCATTTCGGCGCGTAACGTTCAATTTCAAACAGAAGAAGGCCAGACGACCTAGCGCGAAGTCGGTAGATTGCGGGCAGAGTCATTATAATGAAGACATTTCGGCCATTCATGCCACGAGACAAACGGTAGGACGTTGCCAAAGATTGCTGTGTGTTGTTTGATCCACAGAGTAAATACTGTTAACAATATTATGAAATAGTTATAGACAGACAGCCGTTTGCGTAACCACCAATTCCAACCTGCATCGATGCAACGATTTTACCTCGTTTTCTATACCAAATCGATCATTCAGTCACTCCATATTGTTTGTGTATGTCAATTATTGTTTGAGGTACACACCGAGCATTATTTTCTTATCAATTATTTTACATTTAGCCAGATGGTAAAGTGGCCTCGACCCACTAGAGTAGATTTGCCTCAATTGTCGCACATTTCGTTGTACGTACCAAGTAACCAACTGCATTGCGATGGCCACGTGAATGAATAATAAAAACAAGTAAAATGCAACACAGACTGTTAAAAAATACCCGAAATTAAATGACAATAGAATGCAAATATGTGACTTTTTACCTTTTTTGTGATGCATAGCCATAGGCCATAGCCAGCTAGGGACTAGTGTAGCCTGTAGGTATATAATTAACATTTTTAGATATAAACATCAAGTCTATACTAATGTATGTAATGCCTAATGGCAATGCCAATGATTTAAACAACTATTTATTTTGATTCATAATAACAATATTAACAATTTAGTTGTCTGTTTGTTAATGTTACTAATCCTGATAATAGTGATATATATAAAGGTAGATTACTGTTCAAAAATTATATGGGTACCGACTACTGTCGATAATGGGAACCGGTGGCCAAGTGGTAAAGCACCAGTCGAGGGGACTGGACTCGAATCCAACTATAGGCCAGTTTTAAAAAAACTTAGGAAATTTTGTTCTCTTGGAAAATACACTAGGCCATTGGTCCCTTCTAACTGTTATCTGCCAGAGGAAGTAAAAGATCCCACACATGGGATAAAGGAGCTAATTTGAGTCCATCCTGTAGTGGACTTACTACCTGTTGGGCATGTAGATGAGGATATTATGAGATAAAACCACAGTGCAACATTGTAATAGGACTTTGCTGAATAATAAGTATTTGTCAAAATGTTTCATTTTTTAGATTTATTATGTATAATATAAGCCACGCATATTGTATTTTTATTGTGTTCTGTTCCATTTATTTCAGGTTGGTGTCATCACCGATGTCCAAAAGCAAGATTTTTCCATTCTGACAGCACTGATACCAATATAAGTGGTATAGTGTTTGTGTGTATGCATTTTGAATTATTGAATATTATGATAACATACCCTGTACAATTATAATGTATATTGCAATACAGAACTCAGAATCAATTTATTTGACCAATAAATATGGTACATGTGTGAGGTTTCAGGGCAAAGCGCAATGGTGTAAATATCATCTTAAAATTGACATGATATTGAATATCTCGATACTACAAAATCATAATGACCGATATCTAGACCCAAACTATTTTTTTTACAGTAGAACCTGTCTTGGATAACCACCTGCTTTTTCGGTTCCTCTTGAAATTGACCATATTTTCAATGTTTATTGACCTGTCATGGGCGACCACCCGTCTTGAAAGACCACTTTTGTTAGGCTGAAGTGGCGGTCACTCAAGACAGGTTCTACTGTACATTTCAATTCTGCAATTTTGCCTAGGCAAATATGTCACCAGAGCCGCTTGACATTTATTGTATTTTACCCTTAAACCCTTCTTATATATACTATTGTTATGCACTGGTAATAATGCATGAGTGTATAAATACAGTGTGGTATGCCACGTTCCAAGTAATGGAAGAAAATCATTCAAACATGCCAATTATGTTCAGTCAGAATGACTGACCCAACAACAGTTTCCAATCTAACATTCTAGAAGTGTTGAAAAACAACCCATCTTGCTTAGAGTCACTATCAACTGTTCACCCCTACCCTCTTGACACTATCATGCCAAGTGATTTCGGTTTTCTCTTTCTACCACACGTTTTCCTTGCTCTCTTTGTCAATATCAAATGGAATACCATGTTGTACCTGTTTCAAAATACTGTGGTAGTATACCAGATATGGGTCAAATTCATTGACATGTATTTAAATACAAATAATCTTGAAGGGTTAAATTATGATAAAATGTAAAAAGTATATATTTCAATACAAATATGTATTAAAGGTACTTTTCAGACTTCTTTTTACAAAACCGCCAATAGCAAAAATAATGGCAAATCTTATATTGAGATATGTTGTTTATCAACATAATTTGACGATGTTATGTACAAAAATGACATGAGATGTCACTGACTGGCAATCTTTGGTGTTTGTACCATGTATGAAAATACCATGTACCTGTTTCAAAATACCATGGTAGTATACCCGAGTACAGTGTATATCAAGTCACTGGCATTGGAACAGGGAAGGGGGCGTTCCAAAAAAAACCAACTTGAGGTTCTCCATACATCTCGATCTGCACTCCCTTGATGCTCGCTGAAAAAACCCCACCTTAAGGCACTCTGAAAACCTAAATAAACACCCCCATTCCGCAATATTTAGGGGTAATCCTAACTCCAGCCCCCATACACCACAAACTGCACACCCCTTCCTAAATGTTGGGGAGTTAAGCTCCTAATCAACAAATATTTGGGACTAAGCCTCCCCGGCAGGTTCCAATGCCTATGTAAGTAAAACAAGTATTACCATGTTTAATATGTTTCCTACATGGATGTTAATTGATGTGTATTTTAGCAGTAATATATTTAATGTTTCCAACAATATTTTTCTTGCCATCCCTGTTGTGAATGTCATTGCGACATGTAGTCTGTGCTATTTCAGATAATGGCTCATTACTGTTCACGAGAATTTAAGGATTAATTTCTTGACATGTATGCTCAATAGTCTAATTGTTGTATTTATCATATACTTAATTGTTCGTATTGTATTATAATGTATACATGAGGATTTGAGAAATGATTTGTGTCATTATTAGCATTGCTTGCATTTATGTACATGTATGCTCAATAGACTTTATTTTGTATTTGTTTTATTTGGTCATTCAATATGCTTGGATATTACTGTAGATTGCCTGTATGATTAATGTATTTGAATATATAATATAATACAAATATTTGAAGATTAACGTACACCTCTGTTAATGAGTATGTTGTACAGAATATTTTCTACAGGATATATTCTGTAGGATATAGCCTATAGGATATTTCTTATAGGAAATATTCCATAGAGAATACAATAGGATATTTCCTATAGTTTTCTATAGAAAATTTCCTATATAATATTCTATAAAAAAACTACAGACAATGTCCTGTAGTTTTCTGTAGAAAACTGCAAAAATCCTGTAGTTTTCTATAGAAAGCCGCAAAAATCTTGTAGTTTTCTATAGAAAATTTCCTATAGTTTTCTATAGAAAGCCGCAAAAATCCTGTAGTTTTCTATAGAAAATTTCCTATAGTTTTCTATAGAAAGCCGCAAAAATCCTGTAGTTTTCTATAGAAAATTTCCTATAGTTTTCTATAGAAAACTGCGCAAAAATCTATAGAAAATCTATAGGTTTTTTGCTAAGGGTTGATTTACACTTGCCCCCCTGAGGCTCCCAAAAACACCCACATCCAGGATTACTGAACATTCTTCAGGATAGTTCATTTTAAAATCAGAAACTTTAATTTTTCATATCCAATATGTATTTAATTTACCTGGTATAGGCTTTCGTCAACGTATCACGTTGACTTCATCAGTACCGATGATGCTGAATGACGTCATCGTACACGTCCAGGCTTTCCAAAAACATTGATGTGCACTCACTTTGAGGCCTCAATTTGAACCCCCCGGAAGCTCGCCAAACAAAACCCACTTTCAGGCTCTCCACAAACATCAGTTTGCACCAGAGCCTGACGAAAAACTTCAAATTACACCCAAAATTCGACCAACCTTCCCGAAATATGGGGGCTGATCCTAACTCCAGCTCCCACCTACATCGTTGGTGGCCCTTCAAGCTTCACCCGTTTCGATCGACGCATATTGTATTATAATGTCACCAATTAAGTTATAATTATAATAAAACAATATAATGAATTGCAACACTTTCACTATTGGCTACTAGATCAAAAAGCATATTGATTTAATTACATATGTCTTATTGCCGAACATTTTGGATGGTTATCCGGAATCGATTTGGGTGGACGCGGTATCAATCGGTTAATGTGAAGGAACGGAATCGGAAGTTTGCTGCCAGGAGTGCATGTCGACTGGTTTTCAACGTTTGATTGTATTGGCAGTATTGTACGTAGAGCAGGGTGGCGCAAGGAGCCCCAGTGGGGGGAGAAGCCCCTTGTATTTCCAAGACTATGCTCGCTTGAGGTCTGTCTGTGGTGGACAAATGCAATGCTGCCACTAAGTAACCACTCTGGCCTAAAACCTACACAGGCGAAATACTCGTTTAGAAAATATCTGCATTTTAGACGCCCCGTGAATATCTTGCACCAAGTGATTTGATCAATGTATAATTGTGAAAAGATCATGCATAAAGTCTTTGAAAAGTGCATACAACGCAGGGGCTGACAAATCGGTGATTATCAAGCATGAAAGAAGAACCACTGCTTACGACATGACAGCGATATTCCAAAAAACCGTCCTGCGACCCGCCATGTCAGACACCGGATCATCGACAGCTTTGCTGACCGCCGGATCGTCCATAACCTTGCGTCCTACCGCCAGATCACCAGCAGACTTGCCACCTATACAGCCGGTCTATCCATACCGTTGCCGCCTACACAGTACACAACAATTGAAAATGATCTCATGTCCCACACAAAGGGGCGTCTTATACCCCCAGGCACGGGGCAAGACGCCCCCATTAGGACAATATTTTTAATTAACGATTATTAAAGTTATTGCTGTCAAGTGCCACTTATTCTTTTGGTAATAGGTAGCATAACAACACGGCAATTGTATGACAGAATCAGGGCGCCTACGTAGACTTACGTAGCAAAGCTAAGTTTTAATAACCAGTTACATTCTCGGTGCAAATTAGGTTCACATGGTTTAATTGCCCCACAATGAAAAATCGTGGATACGCCGCTGGCATCGATGGCAGGTTCCAGTATGTCAGCCGTCAGGAACTAGAATGCCACATGTAAAACCAAGATAAAAAGCTAATGCCAAAACTAAACATCGCACATTTTGGTATTTAAGAAGTAATATATTTCCTTTCATATATGTCATACAATAGTAAAGTGCGAAAGAAAGTTCTCAATGAGATCTATAAGATGGGTTTAAAGGAAATAAAAACAAGGCATTAGTTAAAATCCGTTTTCCATGTGTACACAAAGTTTAACATTGTATATAACATTCGAGAACATTAAACAAATACAGAAATATAATAATAATAATTGCTTTATAGATAGTGTACGCAGGGTTTTTAGTGCGGGTACTTTTCGAAGTACATTTTGTGTGGCGGTTCAGCCCTGCCTTTCTGTGTTGTGTTGGTGGGTGGTTTCTGAGCCCCACATTTATTCTGCTTAGATAGTTAATCATTGGCAATCCCCATTGACAGACATGTATGACTCCTCTACGCTTGTAAGGGGATTTGCCTTTTTTATCTAGGCCAACGGCAATGCCCATTGTCATGTCTATACATTACTTTACTAGATGCAATTAAAGGGCATTGCCATTATCCAACCACACCGTGTGTGTGTCTATCTCTCGCTACATAAACCAAGCAATGCACAGCAGACTCCAATACACGTCACATCCTACAACTACACTCAAGTTGAGGGTTGGGAGCGGTGAGTAAAATAATTGCTTTATTCACAGACTCCATGCAACATACAAGTACATTATCATGGTTCTATAGTTTTGTACCATACATTCGATTTTAAACCCGTCTGTGTAGCGATTCCCGCGGAAAATAAAAATTTAATGAGCTAGGCGATCACGTGGTATCGTAACGTCATGTATGACCCACACTCGCAGCAGGCAGACCCTGTCCATGCATTCAGAGCATGTTTACAAGGATAGTTTTTGGGTCGAAACGAGCGTCAGAATGAGTTATTGTGCAATATTCCGATGTAATACAAACACCAGTCATCATAGAGGAACAAGCAGTTATCTTACGGTTCCACATGAGTCCAATTTTATTCAAAACAATGAATGCGAATGAGCTTACAAGTCGACTAGGTATCGCCGAGCTTGGGCTCGTTTTCAGGATAATTATATCGAATGCAACCAACGGGAGATAATCTACACCAATATACATACATAGCAAACATATCGTATCCAGCTACAGACAGTAACGTGTATAATCTCATAATATCACTAGAATATCGATGTATGAAGGAGGAGTTGTACAATTTATCATAACAACTTAAATCAGCCAGCGAATTTCTGTTGGTCCTGCTAGCTCAGTTGGTAAACGCGTTGCTTCCGTGGCATCTATTTTGAAATCGGGCGACGCCGGTTCAATCCCGATACCAAACCATTGATTTTCTTTACATTTTAAAAATGTTTTCACGAAGTAATATATACCAAATCATTTTGTATACTATGATGCATTGTTTGTAAATATTATTGTAGTAATTATTTATTCGCCACAAAAATGAAAATATGGTAATTATATATTATAACGATGTTTTTAAATTTTATTTATCTAGACAGATCACCATTTGTTTTCACATATATATAATTACAATATATTACCGTACAATATATATATACAATTAATAAATTATATATCCATTACATTATATTTGTTTGAATAAATAAAATTTAGAAACATCGTTATATAATTACATTTTAATTTTTGTGGCAAATAAATAATTACTACAAAAATTAAGAAAATATTTACAAACAGTGCATCATAGTATAAAAATGATTTGGTTTATATTACTTTGTGAAAACATTAAAAAAAAGTAAAGAAAATCAATGGTTTGGTGTTGGGATTGAACCGGCGTCGCCCGATTGCACGATAAATGCCACGGAACCAGCACGTTTACCAACTGAGCTAGCAGGACCGACAAAACTTTGCTGACTGATTTAAGTTGTTATGATAAATTGTACAACTCCTCCTACATACATCGATATTCTAGTGATATTATGAGATTATACACGTTACTTTCTGTAGCTGGATATGATATATGTTTGCTATGTATGATTATTGATGTAGATTATCTCCCGCTGGTTGCATCCGATATAATTATTCTAAAAACGCGCCCAAGCTCGGCGAAACCTAGTCGACTTGTAGGCCCATTCGCATTCATTGTTTTGAATAAAATTGGATTCATGTGGAACCTTAAGATAACTGCTCCTCTACATCGGAATATCGCACAATAACTAATTTTGACGCTCGTTTCAACCCTAAAGCTGTCCTTGTAAACATGTTCTGAATGCAGGGAAAGGGTCGGCCTCATGCGAGTATGGGTCATATGTGACGTCACATCTCGGCATCCCGAAAAGCACGCCTAAAATATACATATTCGAAAATGTCCGGATGCACAGCATAAAATGTGGAATTTCTAATTCATTGAATTTTTGTTGTTGTTGTTGGATTGGTGGACATGGAAGTAGATAGCAGGATGTAATATAATATGAATTCAAGCATTGTGTTTTTATTCCCTTTAATTAAAATGGTTTTAATAACAATATAGAGGTGACTGCGTTGATTGGTCAAAGGTGAAAACGGCAATACCAATAACAGCCACTTAACACGATTCATGACAGAATTAACACAGAGAGTACAACTGCTTAATGCACAAGTTACAATGACTTTCCTGGAATCAAACACCGAGGGTATATATATATATATATAATACTCATGGTTAACCGTATATACAATTCGTTCATAAGATCACAAATGTCATTACCTAATTACTGGATCAAGCGCAACTACTGTTAGGTGGCTAATATACACTGTTCGAAATATGACATCCCGGCTAAGCATCGTGGTTGTGTAGCTGATCCAATCTGAATAAAATGAAAAACTATACATCTCACATTCTCCCAATTTTTTGCCGTGAGCATAAACAGTTGCACTTTGCACGCACATACGCATGCACACGTGCACACAATTATGTGATACTCAACTTGTAACAACAATAATCACGAGCTTGTTCTATACGTGTGTGCATCAAATGAGTTGCATTGCTAATAACAGAGTATACAAAACAAAATAATTAAATATACAGCATTAGTTATTAAATGTTTCGCCGATACATATTGAATGTATTTTACAAGTTTATAATATTTGTTGTGTAGTACATATATATCTATACGTAGAACATATTTTTGGGTGTATATTAGTACATCTAGTATACACGACACATGCATATAAACATAATAGGCTAACAAAACATTACATGTTTTGCAATGATCTTATCGTTCTCCTCTAGTAAAACTCTGGATAGCCCAATTAACAGACACTCAGAGTACTTTGCTTTAATGCACTGTGTACAACCACTCTCCTAGTATTATATACTGAATGATTCAGTTAATACAGAAACACATCTTTAACTGCACAATATATAGTGACTCTTCTAGAACCAATATGTAATTAAGTTATCATAAATTGATTGTGATTCAGCACATAAAGTACAGGTGTGTAATGTAAAAGAACGAGAAACTATCATTTTCTAGGAACCAAACACTGCGTAGTACAATGAAATAGCTTAGACACTAGAAGCACTCACGCTCCTGAAGTCAGACTCAGCACATGAAGTACAATTATTTAGTATACAACATACGATTGCTCACCCGGCATCAGGCATTGCTTGATTTAATCAAAAACAGAAACACAACATAGCAATCTATGTTGACAATCATTCACTAAAGTACTTGATTATGATACATCAACTATAAACACCAGGAGATTTTCTAATGTTTCTCTACACAAGTGCATGAAACATGAGTTGCAGTGCAGTGGTCATTATACTACTTATTGTATATGTGCCATATTAAATCTAGTAAACATGACATGTGTATAATATAATTATAATAGATGTGACATATTTTCTATTTTTCCTGAATATAATGAATTTAACAAATGTATGAATATAATTCTTATGGCACATAACCAGGACGAACAACTACTCTGAAAATATGTCTATGTCCCATACTTATACAATTAACAACTCTTACGTGTTGGGTGTATGAACAGCATGCGCGCTGTTAGAATAATACAGCGAATCTCCAACACTGTATCCACAGTACTTATTGTACTATTTATTCGAGACATCATCTTCACCTCATTAAGGTGTGCCCTCCACCTAACACATGATGACATGCTCTTGTCAGTTCCTGGTTCCAAATTAGGTAACTGATAACTCTATTTTTAATATTAACATGTTTGCCTCCAAAGAACGCTTGTCCGAGTGTAGGCATATTGAAACGTATAAATTTGAGTCGTTCCGAATCTTAAGATAGCCTATTATTATCAAATATTAGCACATTGTGTTTCAATCTAGTTAACGACTCAACTAGATGTGATTATATAAAATGACATTAATGTATCACTCACTTAACATCAACTGCTGTTGCATTTGACAAGAAAACATTGCATCTTAGATAGTTCACCTAGGCTTTTCGGCAATGTATTCTAAGTAGTCTGATAAGTTTTATTAATTGCATCGTGAATAAACAAAACGAGTCTTATTAAAGATCGTCAACATTATAAAAAATATCTCATTCGTTATATTTTTACATATTTATCTCTAATCGCCGGTCTAAGACGGGTCGGCAACCTGCTGCTCGCGGGCCAAATGCGGCTCGTGGAACTATTTAATGCGGCCCGCGGACTAAAAATGAGATTATCCACATTGCTGCCCGCTGGATGACAACAGTAGTTGCAACTTCCATGGTGGAAAAACTGCTGCATCGTCCCTCAAGAAATCTTGAATGATAAGTAAATGAAAACGCAGAACACAATGAGCGTTATCATGGAGATCGTGATCTACGTTCGCGCTTGTGGCCTAAACCACTGGCAGTTCCGATACCTTCTGGCCGAGATGACTATTGCAAAGAGCGCTAACTGAGTCGCTGTGCTATGTTGTGCCGCACATCAGCCCTACGAGCTGAGATATTGGATTATAGGCTGTTCTTGGATCACAGGTGTACTGACGTAGGAATTTGCTGACCCCAAATGGATTGGTGAGAACGTCTCATCAGTCACATTTTCCAGTTCGTCTCCTCTTCCGAGATCATGTTGCTACTTCGGACACAACAGTGAAATGCAAAACTGAGTATCTTTCCGATCTTAGGACTTGCAGCGAGGAGTTGCCTTATTTTCAACTGCACTAAGTGTCAAACTAGTCATGATGATGCAATTTCTGTACCAAGAACATTGCATGACAATGAATAATGGGTGCTTTTTAATAGTGACGTCCATGAGTTGGTCATATTTAGATGTTGATGTTTGGTGATAATACTACGTCTTATCCGTAACTGATAACAATTTCTTTAAAAAACAAGTTAAATTTAAGTGCATTGTTCTAAACAAGATTGCTTATGTTCAGATTCCAAATATAGCATGATGTACCAGTTTTCACGAGGATTGGGCTAACGATCATCAATATTCAATAATACATGTGTGGCCCGCTGCCCTAGTCCAATTAATCTGTTTGGCCCTCCATTCAAAGAGGTTGCCAGCCTCTGGTCTAGAACATCGATGCTGTCAATTGTAAGATCGTAAACAGCGTTTATAATTGCACATCGAGTTGTTACTGAACGACCACAAATGATAATACAAATGTTCCGTTTGCAACTTACAATCTGTATCACTATCCTGGTTCGTTGCATCATTTATCTCCTATGTCTTTCACGTCTTCTGCGTTTCTGACGTGACGGGTCTTTCTCGTATCGGTCCCGTCTGGAGTGGCAGTCCTGCCGTCTCACATCGTCCGCCATCGCATAGTCACTTCTAGTGCCGTCGCGGTGCTTTCGTCTCGCATCGTCCGCCGTAGTATACTCATTTCGGGCCCCGGTGGCTACATCGAGAACATCGTAATAATGCTCTCGTGCACTTCCGTACTGGTGCCGTCTTGGTTCATAGCACGGGTTCTGCTGAGTTGGAGCCTGTTCTGGTGGGGTAACCGTGTTGACAACGGTGTATGGCGGGGGAACCGTGTTGACAACGGTGGACAGCGGTATCTCCTGGACAACCTCTGTTGTGCTTGATGCATTATTTGTAGAAACCGTGGACTTCCTCCTGCAAACAGATCTATGCCGAATACGTGGACCATGTTGCTGATTTTGAACTGGGATTTGATTTCCGAACTCTACTATAATTCTTTGCAAACCGTATCTCAAAACGTTACTGCAACATCATCATTTTATTATTCCTTTCGATTTTGTGAAATGTTGAAACAATTTATTGAGAAAGTAACAATGCCTCAATTTGCGTAAGTTACCTGGAATTCATTGGCACAACATGTGACGACTTCTATGCTAACATCAGGCAATTAATTGTTATGCAATAAAAGTAATATTTATGATGTTTTATGAATATATGTTGTTGAATTGTCTTAATACTGTAATGCTTTACTTCTGCCATGAGAGCTTATACCACTGCATTAGTCACATATCTAATATGCCACCATGCATAGCATTTATGGATTATCTGCAATCGCACAATTGATTTCGAGAGATAGAAAACACTACCATGTGATCTGTGATAGGTTATCCGCTTATTCCCTTGTATGCAATATTTTACTTCCCTTTATACGATCACTATAAAAAAAGAATCTACATAATAATACTTCCAATTTCCTACCCACATCCATTGCTATGTAGTTGGCACTTACGTATAGTCATCTTAGTCATACCTGACGAAGTAGCAGACACCTATTATGATCACCACCAGAAGGAGTAACACGACGCCACCAGCGCTGCCTCCGATGACGTATAACATGCCCTGAGTATTCTCCGACGGCTTCGCTGCAACAGCAAACCATTAATAATTATTATTATGATTATATCAACAATAACACCAACTGCAATACTACTACTATTAATAATAATGATAATACCAACAACAATAATTATCACATTAATAATAATAATAATGTGTTCCTGGAATATCTTAATGATGAACCAATTTGAATTGCTAAAAACAAATTGCACCAATGTTTCTAGTTGCTATGCAGTATTTCCATGTAATCACGGGGAAAGACGAATAAAAGAGCTTTGCAGGCACACTACCGCCATGATAATATGTGCACTCTGAAACTAGCATTACGTATAAAAAGAACAAATAGTGTGCATGTGCGTGTGCATGTGCGCGCATGCGTGCGTGTGCTTATGTGTGTGTTTACTGTGGTTACCTTTTAATATGTAATTTTGCTACTATCATAAAAGCATGTCTGTGTAAATTTATATATTTTATTTTAATCCAGCACATACATATATATCTAAATTGTTTACAACTGTTTTATGAATAAACATCTGTATATGGACCTCGTCTGAATTAAACTGTATTATTATTATAAGGCTAAGAGTCACTTACAGAAGCACTCGTCTACAGTCGTTGCTCTCGCCCTTGCAGTCGTCATCTCATCTCCACAAGATATACACTCTGTCTGCCACTTCAGGTCCTGGTATGTACCGAGTGGACACGTCTTGCATGCTTTACCTTCAATTCGTTGTCCGACTGTGCAGTTTCCTATCACAACAACAGCGTAGTAATTTTAATATTCAATGCTTTGAATTTATTGAGATATTTAGTTCATAAACTTTTCTGTACGACATGTATTACCTAAGTCTTAATATTCTCGTTTTTTTTCATAATAGTATTATGTTTTCCATAAAATTCACCATGTCAAGATTGTAGAGTATTTCGTAAAATAACACGTTGTCAATGGTAGTTTTATGGGTTATTAAGATACATGTGCAGAAGTATATGTTAACTTGAAACAGTCGTGGAGTGGCATATGCTGAACAACATACTATTTCCCAAACATTATGTAGACGGATTTGTAGCAGGATACTGTATGTTAACTTAAAATAACAAATGACAGCATATATTCACATACCTTGGTTGCAGTCACCTTCTGACGTTGACCCTGCAGTAGGCGTGACCAGGTGGCGAGGGCAAGGCTGACAGTAGTGATGATCTTTACCTTTGTAGAAGCCACGGGGACACACCGTGCATTTCCCTGTTTGTTTATCACGCTCGTGGCCAGACTCGCATTGACCTGATACAAACATATTATTTCACCGTGCAATTAAAATATAAACTTAGAAATATACCTGGTAGTAACTGTTGTAAGCAAACGTTTATAATTTATAATTACACAAGAAAATACGCCTTCTCATCAATTACTAGACGGTGTGTTGTAAAAACCTAACAACTATTTACAACAACAACAGCAACAATAATAATCACAATAGCAGTATATGCTTCTGGCTACACATACACGCACGCACGTACACACACAACACAACACGCACACAACACAAGACAACACGTACACACGCACACACAACACGCACACACACACGCACGCACACACACACACAAACATACACACACACATATGATATACATCATATAGTTACTTACGTGTGCATTCCATCTCACCAAACCATCCATCTCTGCAGCCGCAAGTGTACTCGGGTCCGTCACCCACGAGAGAACATGTTCCTCCATTGTCATACGACATGCAGTTGTTCGGTCCATTTGGGCGGCAACTATCAGTGGCTGAGAAAGAAATAGTAACTTTTATACATATTTTTATTTACATCCACTCCACGTGTGTGTATGTTTGTGAGTGTTTGTGTGTGTGTTTGTGTGTGTGTTTGTGTGTGTGTGAGAGAGAGAGAGAGAGAGAGAGAGAGAGAGAGAGAGAGAGAGAGAGAGAGAGAGAGAGAGAGAGAGAGAGAGAGAGAGAGAGAGAGAGAGAGAAAGTGCGTGCGTGCGTGTGTGTGCTATATGCATTATCTACATGATAATGTTGCATGTTTCATTCACAATGTTGTAATGAAATAAACTCCTTATATCATATATTGTCCTTACTCCATTCACTACTAGGTCAAAATTCTAATAACGTTCACAGTGAACGCACAACGTAGACAAAGTTGTTTGAACTAGTAAAATGTTTGCATAGCAATTTAACAACAAGAATATATATCTAGATGAGATGCTTTGTTTACTTGATACGTGATTATGTGACGAACATAATCGCAAACACAATAACGACAAGAGAAATAACTATGAAGCACCTACATGTGCAGTCTGCCGCGCTGGTTGCTCCCTCCCTAACAGTTGTCCTCTTAGGCCCGCAAGAGATGCATATTTTCTGCCACTTCATACTCTGGTATGAACCAAGTGGACATATTTCGCACGTTTTATCCACAATTCTTTGTCCATCAGTGCAGTTCCCTATTCAACAATAATGTTACATGTGTTATGGAAAAAGTTAGTTATGTCAACATTTAACGGGGTATCTCCTGTGCAACATATATAAACTAACGTATACTCAAAAGTCTACATGGTGTCCACACGCAATGTTTAACAGCTCTTGTTTGTTTTGCCTGTGTGCTGTGAAACAGTAAAGGAAGAAACCTACAAAATTATAACCCGTGTAATATATTCATATAGTTCAACTGCATAGCTACACTAGCGTATGTAAATGCTATGCACAGCGATCCATACTAACATTTGGAAGCTGTTGATTGTTTTGTCTTCATAGTATGACAATACTGAAATAAAGCACACAACGTTACCAAGTTTATTTCATTACACATATTTATGTATTTGATTAAATTGGCAACTTATATGACATTAATTTATATGACCAAGTTTTCTTGGTATTTATACATATTTATATACAATCCTTTGGAAGAACGGTACATTTATTGGAACAAACGGTATGAACCAGAAAACTAAATGTACGCCTAATTGCTGAGGTTGTGTGTGTGATGGGCAGATGGGCAGATTGATACCTACTTACATTTCTCGCACTGTTCTTCATAACTATGTGTCTAACAAATCATTTCTTTTACAGTATCTTGGACAAGACTCATCCGCGCACACCTCATTTAAAACAAGTTCCGTCCAGTGAAGATTAAAGAAATAAACGCGTCATTTATCCTTAAGGGCTGACCCCGCCCTAGTCTACTGCTACACAACTGTTTTCTACCCAGTGTTGTTTATATCTTTTCTTGCAGCATGTGACGGCTACACTCGCAGTCGAAGGACCATATGGAAATATTGGCATCCATGTAGTTGAATACGAAAATATGAGATGTGGTTGGTATATTCAAGTGGAAGAAACAAGGGTGAGCAACTGAATTATAACTTGTGGTACATCACATATACCTTGTTTGCAGTCTCTTTCTGACGTTGATCCTGGACCAGGTGTAATCAGGTGGCGAGGGCACAACTGGCAGTAGAAATGTTTATCTTTGTCTTTATAGAAGCCGCGAGGACACAATGTGCATTCCCCTGTTTCCTCATCGAGTTGCTCCCCGGAATTACATTCATCTATAACAAACAAATGCAGACACGTTGATACCACTCTGCAACACGAATGTAAACATGCACACGTTGTTGTTAGTAAACATTTTATTTAACATGAATACTGCATTTCAATTAATATACATGTATTTGCAAGTAGAAGCAGTTCTGTTTAATGTCATGTAAGCACATCACAAAAGTACAAACCCTTCTTTAAAGTTAGTGATAGTTACTACTACTACGCACGCACTCACTCACTCACTCACTCACTCACTCACTCACTCACTCACTCACTCACTCACTCACTCACTCACTCACTCACTCACTCACCCATTCACTCACGCACCCAACAACCACATACACGCATGTAGATAACACACACAAGCAGATACAAGGGTACGAATAGATAATTATATATATATATACATGTTTAATGTGGGATACACACACCCCCATGCATTCATGTGGACGTGCATGACCGTGCATACACTATTATACTTACCTATGCAGTCAGTTGCACTTGTGCTGCCGAGTGAGGCTGTTGTCTTCGCTTGGGGACACTTGATGCAGGAGTCTTGCCAAGGTTGGTCCTGGTAGTAGCCCCGCTCACACAGATGACATGTAATATGTCTTAGACCAGGGAAATACTTGAAATATTGTCCTTTAGGGCAGTCCGCTGAACACACATACAATGTTAGCTATTGAATGTGAACAAATGAAGAAGTAATTCAAAGAGGAACATGTCCACATAATTTTAACAGAAAATTAGATGCTGGCTATGCAAACATAAATTGTGGATCGGAATAGAGCAAGGGAAAAGAAAAGAAACACAGCAATATAAAACGTGATCAAATGCAATTGATCACTGGAAACATAAATGCCACATTAACACAATGGTGATTTCAACAAGTGTACATACTGGAATTATCATTTAAAGAACAGTTTAGATAGAATATCTTGTAACGTAAAAGCAGATGATAACAGTTTGCAATAACTTAGACGTAGTGATGTAGTGAAATCACGCTAATGTTATTCCATCTACTTGCATGTGTGCATGTGTGGGTGCATGCGTGCTTGCGTGCAGCATACTACCAACATATGTTAGTCTTAAAAACATATTGATATAAAAGAAACAGGAAGGATCAGACAACATTATGTGTTAATTTGCCTAATTTAGAAACATTCCTAATGTCAAGCAACCAAGTTGTACAATTAGGATATGTGAATTGGTGTTGGTGTTATGTTTGTTAAAAAACATAACATGATTCGGGTATAAGAGTTTGTGTATGAAAACATACCGATGTCACAATTGTCAATAGTGAAAGCCCCTTTCGTTCGTGTTGTCCTACCCTGGGGACAGCGCTCACATACGTCGTTGACATTTTGTGTTCTGTAAGTCCCCCGTGGACAAAGCTCACAAGTGCCACTCGCCATGTTGTATCCCATTCCACTTGAACAGTTGGCTGAAGAACAGAAACGTAACTTAACATGGTGTAACTCCATTGTTCCCCATGGCAAACAAGCCAATAAGACAAGTGGCCAAGGGCGCCTTTGGTTTATCGAAAGTCTATAATTTTTTAACTATCTGTAACCAATTCAAATACTTACTGATACATCCGGCTTCATCTTTACTTCCTAGCCCTATTGTTGTCATATTCAGAGGACACATGTCACACTTAATTTGCCACTCCTTTGTCTGGTATGTTCCACGTTCACATGGTCGGCACCGCCACTGGCTCTCCTCATTCTCGTCTACGTGTAAATACTCGCCAGCTGTACAGTTAGCTGAAACACATGTGATCGTACGTGTAATATATATATATATTACGTAAAGTGCGTTTAACAAAGAGTAAACTTGTGTACTCGATTGGCCTAAATTATTTATACCTCATTTTTTCCGAAGCCAGTGTGTGCCTCCCGTTATTCTTCATCGTTTCGGTTACACAACGGACATAAATTATGATATTTTCTTAATAAATATTGTGTTTTAATGCTCTTTGTGATTCAAATAGAGCTACGAGTTATCTCAATGTGGGCTGTTATCGTTAATTTCGAAGGCAAGCCGTACAGCAACAATGTTATTCAGACTTCTAAAAGTGCGGTTAAACAATTTTATTTAACGAATGTATGTCCTTTTAGTTCCTGGAATGATGGGGAATGACGGAAGGCACACTCCATTAGAAGGTACACACCATTAGTCGACTTAGTAAATGTGTATGTTGTATGCGTCAATTAGGCACATCCTATACACATAACTATAGTGCACTCTCGGGTGGACCCGCCACTGCCAACGCTTGCCTCTCCAGAAGCCCAGACTACCACTGCTTATGAACACAATGGAGGTCATCCGTTGGACAGTCTGTCACTAGCCTCTGAGGATGAGGTCAGAAACATCATTACATCTAGCTGCTCCTCAATCCTGCTCTCTTGATCCTCTGTCGACAAGCATGCTGAAGAACTGTCTTGATGCACTTGTCCTTGTCATTACCAGGATAGTAAACATCTCGCTGGCCACAGGAGATGTGTCAGCTAACTTGAAAGCGGCACTTGTTATTCCGCTTCTAAAGATACCGATTGTCTTACAAGTTACCGTCATATATCTAATCTGAGTTTCCTGTCCAAAGTAATCAAGAAAGTGGTGTCATCACGTTTGTCCTGTCACAAGTGAATCAGTCAGCATACAGAAAGAGCCACATTATAGAGACTGCACTGCTACGAATCCAGAACGATTTACTCTTATCTGTGGATAATCGGTGTGTCTCGTGTCTAGTTCTGTTGCACTTTAGTATGGCCTTTGACACGATTGATCACCAGGTGCTCGTGTCACGTCTGTTTAAGAAGATCGGTCTTTCAGGCACAGCACTGAACTGGTTTACCTTGTATCTCGAAAACAGAAAACAAGCTATTCAGGCAGGGAACCATCTCGAATGTGTCTATACTGACATGCGATGTCCCCCAAGGGTCAGTCTTGGGACCGTCATTATTCACCATATACACGGTTGGTGAAATGGGTTGCAAAATACGACAACATGGTTTGGATTTTCATATGTATGCTGACGACACACAGCTCAACATTCAAGATCCCCGACACGTCTGTTGTCATATGTCAGTTAGAAACATGCATTGCTGACATCAACCGTTGGATGACAACAAATAAACTTCAATTAAATGGTGACAAAACTGAAGTTCTGTTCACTGGATTGATGTGTCAGAAATCTTGGGATCATGTTCGATGCTGGACTTACAATAAATCAACAAGTCAGTGTCATCTGTAGATGTTCTGGTCTGCAAATCCGAAATGTGAGTAAAATCATTACATTTCTTATGCCACGAGCTGCCAAACAGATCATCTAGTTCTAGTTGTTTCCAGCACTCGGCAACGTTCTATTAACTGACTAGTCTGTATATTTTTGTGGTTGCAACGTTATGATCTTATGAGGTCTCATTCAACTAGTCAGCCTTTTTCAGAATTAGCCGACCTTTCTTTGCTGGCACTGAGGGTGGTCACTGCCAAGGTGCTTGTCGTTCTCAGTGGTTCTTTTACGTCCCAAATTGAGACGGGACCGACATTAACGTGATCTCGGAGTCATGAGGGATACACAGTCCCCAATGTTGAGAGCCAGGTTTTTACACCAAATATGCCATACCTGCCCAGTCCGGGTATTGAACTCGGGGCGCCGGCATGTCAGGCGGATGTGCTAACTACACTATCGCGCCCCCTCTATTAATTTATAACATCCAGACTGGATGGTTGTAATTCGCTGCTGGTTGGGATTAACAAGTATCACCTACGTAGACTGCTCATCTAATCACATGACCAAGGAAACACGAATACACACCAGTTTTGAAATCTCTCCATTGGCTTCCCATCCAAGAAAGAATTACTTTTAAAATTCTCCTGATCACCTTCAAGGCATTTCATGGACTTGTACCCCGATACATATCCGAGGTTCTCGTTGAATATCAGCACATGCGCGCCCTCCGAACAAATTCTGCTCATCTGCTAATAGTACCAACCACACGCCTCAAGTTTTTCGGTTTTCCGTGTGTTCACCAAAGAGGCCCCTGTACTTTGGAACAATCTGCCAGTCAGTCTGACACTACTGAGTCGTTTAAGACAGCGCTGACGACGCACCTTTTAAAATTGTTTTCACTACTTAAATGAGGGACATACAATTGTGAATGTTTTTATGAAGCGCTTTGAACAGAACTAAGGACTGAATACAGCGCTGTGTAAGATTTAATTATTATTATAGTGAATTTTGCTTACTAGAATTGCCGATAAAAGATTGTCGTTGAGTAGAATAAAATACATTGGCTGGGATGGGACAATTCCTATTTCTACTCTACTAAAATGCGATGCATAGAACTACCCGGTAAGTAAAAGTGAAAGTGTGTTTCACCCAGTCAGCAAGACCTTAGTCAACAGTTGATATTATACAATTGTATTTATTTTTATTTTATATGATTGCATTATGGTTGTGTCAGTCTGCCGTACCGTCAATAGCTGTGTACCGGATTTGGAAGCCACGATTCGTTGCATAATAAGTTGATTGGAAGTGAATAAACATTATGTTCCCACTGCTGATGATGTCTCTAGGAAGTTGATGACCACACGATGAATTCAGTAGTCGTGCCGTTGTGTCGTTTCCATCGTAGATTCTTACTCTATCGTTGTAGCAATACCCATTGGATAAGCCGACATAAAAACTGATGAAGTGAAGCTTCACTTTCTGCAAGACAAAATAACAATGATGTTTTTTTCCGAATGTATGTGGTCAGAATTCTTCTATATTTCAATTTTTTGAAGATAATCTTTATTAACCATGCAGGAGAAAATATCAACAAGATACATTATGTTTTATCACAGGCAATTAACAACACTAGAACAACAGGAATTGTTCACTATCAATACGCAATGATCATCTTCGTTCTATGATATTGTTATTATTACTATTCAATGTATCATTTTAATATGTCAACATAGCTGAATGACCCCGCTTTGCACGGAGAAAAATACATTTCCTACATACGCCCGCGTAGTTCTTATTTAGCACAAATCTTTTAAACAAAAAATATATTGATTGAAGATATTGATCAGGGCATGTTATTTAGTTCATTTAGTCAGGTTTAGGAACTGTTATTGGGAAACCAGTTGATGCTAGAATAACAGAAAGTGTATACTTTTAAACAATTCCAATGTCACAGGGATCGGACGATCCATAAGAGCGCTAACGACCGTTGAATTGAATGAGTTGTACCTTTTCAGTCGCTTATCTATTTTTGATCTATTATGTACATTGGAATTCCATTATTAAGGTCACCCTCGGGACTGGGCGGAAGTTACCTAAATAGCGAGGTGATCATATTAGCATGACTAATTTCCTATACTTTGCTATCATGGAAATAATTTGGAACAGTCATAGGGTGACCTTAATTGAGAGGTGGCTGTAATACTGAGGTTCGATTGTATTACAAAATATCCACAATACTGAAACGGCTATGTCTCTTTTCACTATTTCATAGCAGTGTTACCAAATAATGTCCACATAAACATTTTGAATATATATCGGTTTACTACCAACGTTAGCTGGGCGAACGGGTCATTATATATTGGGATTCCCAGAAGTCGTTTATCCGTCTTCAAATTGGGGCGGGTATTTGCGCTGTTCTCACGTGTGACGCAGTCGCGACTGGCGAAGTCAATTACTAGTTTGAATCAGCTAACTTCCGCACTTCGCGTAGGGGATCAGCCAGGGCTAGTTTTGCATGGCAAACAGCTCTGGCTTGCGAGGATGCCAAAGATGGAACTGTGCCTTTAACCAAGAATTATTGCATATTTAGTCTTGTAATCGGCATCCATAAAGTGACCAGGGCATGCGTGTCTGGAATTTCACGACTCAAACCATTCACTGCTGAATGCTTCACGAATACCAATGACGATGTCCAGTGCAGATAATGGCAATTTGAAAAAAATTATTTAAAATGTACCGTAGCGTTGCCCTTATCAAATCATGGGAATATGTACTGTAAATTATGCATGTATGTATGAGAGGTGGCTGTAATACTGAGGTTCGATTGTATTACAAAATATCCACAATACTGAAACGGCTATGTCTCTTTTCACTATTTCATAGCAGTGTTAGGTTTTTATCAATATGAATCTTATCAACTCGAATCTTCGAACCGTGAATGCAACATGCTTGTTGATGACATTGTCATCATTAATCTGCCAAGATTCAGATACAAAATGTTTCAACTTCAATAAACTGCTAGCAGGTCTACAAAATTTCAGCCCCATACGTAAACTGATGGAGATATGTTGGACGGAGAAACATGCAAACAAACAAACAAACACACAAAGATACACTGTTTTATAATGTACAAGTAATCGCTCACCTCACTTTTGTCAACCTGAATCTTCCAACCGCATACCATATCAGTTTGATAATCAGTGCTGTTGACCCCAAATGTTCCGTATGGTCCATCTAAGGTCAAAGGGTAACCAGCGAAGCAACCTGCAAGACATTCACTTGAATTAGGGTTAGATCAATATATATCAGGATATCATGGAGCATTTTGTTCACAATTTCTTTAAAATGTACATATCAGTGTGCGATCATACAATGAAGAGAATTTTATTACATATAAATTATGTATCTGGGCCACTCTCCAAAAAAGTTGGACAGTTCGTTTTTAACTTTCCACGTTGTATTATTTCCTATTATTTCCTCATTTTTTATCACACATATCACATCGTTGTATTCGTTTCGATCTTTCAGAATACGTATAACTCCCTGTAACAAAAGGCAAGCAAGGGGGTTTAATTCCTTCAGATATCTCCGAAAAAAACACATTTTGGAAATTCAAAATTTTAAGGATTTGATGCCAAGGTGAACTATCTTATCGACGTAACGCACTATAATATAGTTCCATAAAACACACAATTCTACCCAATTTTGTATAATTATTAATTTGCCATTTTTTAAGGTTACGCCGGATACCAAGCTGCCTCACTAATATGCCACTATTACAAGTGTGGATTGAGACAAAAGTAACGACAAATTTTTTTTCTCAAAATGTATGGATACATACATAATAATCAATACTACAGGTCAGAAATGTTTTCATTTAAATAAAACCTGTTCGGAAAAATGCCACGTCACGTACGATCGCACCAACTAAAACTTGGTACCGGGCGTAACCGTTTTTGTGAAATGCTGTATTTTTTCTATACAGATTTTATTTAACTGGAAACAATTCTGACCTGTAGTATTGATTATTATTTATCCATCCATACATTCTGAAATAATGCTAGCTTGGTATCGGGCGTAACCAGTTTAAGTTTGGTTGTTTTTTATTTGCATAAAGATCAAATTTACAGACAATATAAGAGTAACTGTTACCAAATAATGTCCACATAAACATTTTGAATATATATCGGTTTACTACCAACGTTAGCTGGGCGAACGGGTCATTATATATTGGGATTCCCAGAAGTCGTTTATCCGTCTTCAAATTGGGGCGGGTATTTGCGCTGTTCTCACGTGTGACGCAGTCGCGACTGGCGAAGTCAATTACTAGTTTGAATCAGCTAACTTCCGCACTTCGCGTAGGGGATCAGCCAGGGCTAGTTTTGCATGGCAAACAGCTCTGGCTTGCGAGGATGCCAAAGATGGAACTGTGCCTTTAACCAAGAATTATTGCATATTTAGTCTTGTAATCGGCATCCATAAAGTGACCAGGGCATGCGTGTCTGGAATTTCACGACTCAAACCATTCACTGCTGAATGCTTCACGAATACCAATGACGATGTCCAGTGCAGATAATGGCAATTTGAAAAAAATTATTTAAAATGTACCGTAGCGTTGCCCTTATCAAATCATGGGAATATGTACTGTAAATTATGTATTCAAGCTACGTTTGGTTGTCTGAGTGCTTCACCCCCTTTAAGACATGCATGGTTGCAATGTAATCTTACCTTCAACCGGTATAAAAGCGTTGTAGTAAATGTAAAAACGTGTAGAAGTCCTAGAGCCGTCAGATGTGAAAGTCACAAACGCTTCGTTCCCTCTGGTAGCTATTACACGGCGGTAAGATCTGCCACATATTGTTCCAATCAATGGAGCTGCGGAATCACCTCCGTCAAAGATGTTGACAATGTCGGTAAGACAGTTGGTGTTGCTCTCAAGATAGACATTGCTGGTGATCAGTTTTAATTGCTATGAAATAACACAGTTGATTAGTGCATGTACCAACAGCATTTTATGTAATTGAACAGCGATTATTGTGTTCTGAATACGAATCTCTGCGCAATATACTGATAAGTGTAAAAATGCATCCAGAACATCTCGGCATTTAATGTAATGACATAGTTAAAAATATCTAACATATAGAGGACATAATTATGTGATCTTCTTTTTATAACGAATTGTTGTAACAGCTAAAATACTTTGTTAAAACTAAATTGCGTTATTAAACATAATTCGTATATTCATAAACAAATTAGTCATTTCACAGGTGTTTACATGTCCTACTAGGGAAATACTAATAGCAGTTTACAACTGATGACATTAGGTATGTATTTTCCTCACATAACGTAAATTGATATAAAATGGATTGCCCACACTACAAGCTCATAATACATAGTTTGCATGTTATAATATGGAAAAATGAACCAACAGCTATCGAACTTAATTTCAAAATTTTCTAACTTAACAAATATATCGTAACTAACCATACATATTCCTTATTTACTAACATTATACATTGGTGCTTACTATCATGTACATGTTTGATTTATATTGGGGAAAGTGCCCAATAAGCAATGCTCTTCTGCATTTTCATTTTACATTTGAACAACAATGAAATAATAATGTCATTCATGTAGAGCGTATTACCATACGTTTGTTTTTATATATATAGAATTAGTTTAATAGTTACTTGCCATATCTGATGAAACTCGAATCTTCCAAATACATGTTATGTTGTTTTCAAATCTGGCTTCTCGAAAGCGGATTCTACCACGTGTTCCGTTAAGCATGGCTGGTTGGCCACCGCATCCTATAGTAAAGGTAAACGTGTTTCAAAGCGGAATCAGTTTATAACATCACAGCAATCCATTGAATCAAACGAGAATATTCATGTATAGACTAACTAGCTAAGTTGCCCGGCGTTGCCCGGGGAAAAAAGCAGTCATATTTATTTCAAATTTAAGCCACATAATACACATTCCTGGTCCAGCGATTATAATTGTAGGTGGCAGTATTATATTTAATATTGAAAAATTTAATATATTCGGCAGCAGCCACCCGCACTAAAACTGTTGAAATTGTGACCCCGAGATCCCCACCGCCCCGGAAAAATTTTGAAAAAAATCTACGAATCACTACAATGGGCCCGCTAGATCATACACACAATTTCAGCCTCATACATGCAAAACTAATGGATATATGGGTACACAAACAGACAGAGAGAGAACCGTATTGTTTTATAATATAGATTACTGCTGTTAGCAGTAGCTTACATACAACATGCTCTAACAAGCTCTTGAAATAAAACCACCAGTGAAACAAACAAAACAACTAATTCTATCTTTTCTAAACTTGCTCTGTTAACGCCATTCATCCTGTTAAATTGAAAAGATGAGCTACAATGGTTTGACTGAGTGTCCTGTGGCCAGACGATGATTTCCTACTTCTGTAGGCTTATCCAAATGTGTATGTTCTTTGAATCTCTGGCTGAGTGGTCTTTTGGTTTCACCGATGTAAGTGTGGCTGCTGTTGTTATCACAGGTAATGTGATAGATAGTTCCACATTGGTGATCTTTAAGGGTTCTGTCGTACGGGTGCACTACTACTGAACGGAGGGTGTTGGCGGGTTTATGGTACAAGTGCACATTGTGTGACTTATAAACTCGTCAGAGTTGTTCTGATACAGTGATAGTCCTGCTACGTATGGTAGTCCTAACATGGGCCAGTTTGTGTTCATTGTTTTTTGCACTGTTGTTGTTAGTATGTGGTCTGTTCTCACTAGGTGGCGGGACTTCAATTGCCCATTCCAGATAGTCATTGGCTCTCAGGGCGCTGTGGACATGTGCAAGTTCTGCTTTTCTGTCTTCAGCTGTGGTGACGTATTGCTTTGCCCTGTTGGTGAGGGTGCGTATGACTGATCTTTTGTGAGTTAGGAGGTGGTGAGATGTGATGTTGAGGTATTGGTCAATGGAGTTTGCTGTCTTTCTCTGGTTTGATTGTGAACATGATATGTGAATTGATGTTGCTGATATACTCAATGAACTCTTCCACACCATATTCATGGAGTACGACGAATGTGTCATCCACATAGCGTAGCCACAGTGATGGGGGTTCACGTGCTGTAGAGATTGCCAGTTTTTCAAAATGTTCCACGTAGCAGTTAACTATTATGGGAGATATGGGTGACCCTGTAGCTGCCCAATGTGTCTGTTCGTACTATACACCACAATTGGGGTTCAGCAGAAGTCTAGGAGCTCCACTATCTGTGGGATAGCTATTTCAATGTGGCTGGTTAAGATATCATATTTCCCAGTGATTACTTCCAGTGCCTTACAGGTGAAGAACGCTGTGACATCATATGACACCAGTTTCCGTCCAGGTGGTATTTCCAATCCTTTCAGTTTCCGCCAGAATCTGGGCCGCGTCACGTGACATCAGTGCGTGAACAAGATCCGCTGTAGACGGGTCGAAAGGTCGCATATGTTTCAACAATTGCTCAAAAGTAAGTTTATTTATTGCTGTCTAATGGAATCTTGAGGCCATGAACAATACATTTCATAAAGTACTTGTGTAGTTATTGTTACACTCTTTTTATATGAATAATGTGATATTTATTCTATCATTAGATCTTACCTTCATACGGAACAAATGATGAGTATCTGATTGAAAAAACAGAATTTGTTCCTGTGCCCAGAGCCAGGAAAGACACAAACGCAGTGTTTCCACTGCACATGATGTCACCAGGACGAGTGGTACCACAGAACGAGTACGTCACGGGCACCGTCGTGTCGTTTCCATCGTACACCTTCACCATCTCAGAGTTACAGTTGTAGCTGCTCTTGAGCCCAAATGCTTCAAAATGTAGGCGCACTCTCTGCAAGAGATAACGTTGATACCAGTATAATTCACAAACATAGAATAATAACCATAAGCCACACTTATGCACATATCTACACGCAACGCACACAAACACGCACACACACACGCATGCACACATACAGACTATGGTAAATGCTCAAAACCACCCAATTAAAATATAATCTAATATTGATGACAATGTATGTTAATGGTTAGAATCTATGCTAGATCACTAGATGCACTAGAAACGGAATGACCTCTGTGTGCAGGTGAACAGCATTCTTTCTTATCATCCGATGACTACCTCATACGGATGGTGAAGGCACCTATTTTCAACCTCTTCTTGATTTTCTCGAAGCCTGATAATATATATCTTATTGGGTATATTTACCTCTCAATAAAGTTTCTTGAGAGGTAAATATACCCAATATGAATAACCAAGAAACCGGATCATCACCACATTCAAGGAAGATATATCTTCCTTTCGTTGATATCGCATCTGTACATCACAGAATCTGACTCCTGTTACCAGCTCGTGTTCTTCTGGCAGATTGTCATCCTGATGTCGACATCAGATGAGAACTGGGCAAAATTTGTAATATACGTCCTATTGTCAGTTCTACTCAAAGATCTTCAAACAGTTTGCTATGTAAAGGTCCGATGGTCTGTTATACAAAATTAAAAAAATTTAAATAGTTTTATATTATCACTAAAGGCAAATGTTGTAAGGGGGTATGGTGTTCTAGTTTAATTTCATTCCACCCCGAAACGTCTGACATATGTGTTTGATATAATGTTATTCTACTTAGGTGTTATACCATTGCTGAAGCTTGGCATAACCACATGTTTTTTTTTCTTTTTCGCAAGACTACTTATGTGAACATTTATCATCTAATATTAATGTTATTAAATTTACATATATGTTCTATTGATTATAGCAACGTAACCAACACACTACATGTGAAATCATTGTTAATAATAGTTATTTTGGGGATGACGGCGACTAGTTTACGTAATCATTATCATCTTATATTGGAATAATTAAAACAAACTGGTTACAGCCTTAATTGGCTCCGCTGTCAACCTGGAATTGTATATCATTTTGTCAATTGTTTTATGGATTGTTTATATTTATATGTATGATTTATACAATTCCAAATAAAACCTACTACTACTACTACTGGTCTTATCCATATCCAAGGCAATGAATTGGCTTCAAAACAGTAGAGGTGGGACATGTTTCCATCAACGAATCGGGTTATTCTAGCCTACACGAGACTTTCCAGGCTTCCCAAGAGATTGGCTGATATTGTAACCACCAATCACACACATGTCTTCATGTCAGCTTTAGAAAATTCCGAAGGTGTGTGCCATCAAGACGTTGACCAGCTGTGTCTGTGGAGCGTGCCCAGTTACTCATTGCTCCTTGTTTGAAGTATATATATATATATCTTGATCAACAGAGTACAGAGAAACTGATGCATGCTCTGGTCCACAGCCATATTGACTACTGTAATGCCCTTTTGATCGGCTTACCAAAATACCTTATACAGAAATTACAAATGGTTCAAAACACCGCAGCCAGAGTGTTGTGTAGAATCGGCAAATATAACCATATCACTCCAGTACAAAAGTCACTTCACTGGTTGCTGGTGGAATTTTGCATTAAATATAAGATTTGCTTATTGACATTTAATTCATTACATGGCCATGGACCAGAATATATGTTGGAAATGCTGACTCCTAGAAGCATTCATTACGGTCTAAGATTGCAGGATGATCTCAAACTTGATGTACCAAGGACAAAAAGGAAAACTCTGGGAGATCGTGCTTTTAAAGTTGCTGCACCGAAACTGTGAAACTCCCTTCCCAAAGATATTCGCAGCTGCAACAATGTCAAGTGTTTTTAAGAGCAAACTAAAGACTCACTATTTTAGAATTGCATACAATTAACTTATTAATTTTACTAATTTAAATAGTTTTACACTTGTTAGATAATTATATAAAATATGTTCGATGTTTCTATTGAAATTAGTAATTTTATCATTTTATAGTTTTACCTTTTTATATCAATATTTGTATTATGTTGAATGCTTGTGTTGTTTTAGCTTTTTGTACCATGCCATTTATTGTACTGTACAACACCATAGAATATTATTGTATAAATATGGTGCTATAGAAATCAATGAACATTTACATTTAAGCATATATATATATATATGTATATATATGTATATATATATATATGTATATATATGTATATATGTATACAGTAGTCCCCCTCTTATAAGGCCAACACTTCAGCAAATCAAAAGTGGCCTAATATGGCGGGTGGCCTCTGGTGAGAGGGAGCCATCGATGAATGTAGCATGTGAAAAGAAAACATATGGACAGTGAACATCATTTATATAGATAATAACAGTTGATTTGTCATAGATAACGTAATTTGTAACACAAGTACGAATGCCAACTCAACACGACGAGTGTGTATGGTAGGCCTACTTAATTTGTTATAAACATTGAAATCGTATTGTGATTAAAAATAGAAGTTTCGGCTGCCGATTGGCCGCTGCTGAGGGGTAGACTCTTCTTGTAACCCCGGCCGTTGGCCGCGTTAACCGGGTTGCCGCTAGGCCGCTGGCCGTTGGCGAGGGTGGCCTTATAAGAGGGGGACTATATATATGTATAATAATAATAATAAATAGAGACAGCGGGGTTGGTTGTTGCACGTCATATTGTTTAGAGAAACGTTACTACCTACCACCATCGCACCAACTTGTCACACGCACAAACGTACACACGCACAGACACATGCATACACGCACACACATGCATTATAATTCAGTTGCTCACCCTTGTTTCTTCTACTTGAATATGCCAACCACATCTCATATTGTCATATTCAACTACATGGATGCCAACATTTCCGTATGATCCTTCGACTGCGAGTGGAGTCCCGTCACATGCTGCAAGAAAATATATAAACAACACTGGGTAAAAAATAGTTGTGTATCAGTAGAGTAGGGCGGAGTCAGACGGCCCCTTAAAGATAAATGACGCGTTTATTTCTTTAATCCTAACTGGATGGAACTTGTTTTAAATGAGGTATGTGCGGATGGGTCTTGTCCAAGATTCTGTAAAAGAAATTATTTGTTAGGCACATGGTTATGAAGAACAGTGCGAGAAATACAAATGGGTACCGATGGCTCATCTGCCCCGTACATTGGGGTCAGATGGACCTGTCACTAACAGTCGTTTTTGTTTGTTAATTTACCTTTATTATCTGCGATACTGTCAGAAATGTACACGTTTGTACATTCTCTATTACGAATAGCACATAAATGGGTTTTTATTTTGTTTGTAGCTGCAAATTCAAATACTAAGGATCTGATGCATGTCACTGCATGTGAGATGGAATTCTCTCATTTCAAGCTCAACTATTAAACAAACCAGGTCTAATTCAGTTTCTTTCGAAAACACTGACCCTGACTTCAAAGCAGCTGTACCTGGTTCCTTTCTGATTGCTCCGTTTAATTTTTAATGCCGCTGTAATGTTGACCATGGCACATGATGGGTTTCAGAAGCATCTCTGATAGCAGTCCCATTTGTGACCGCTTTGTTGGCTGACATAGTCAACATAACATCTTCTTTCAGCTTGGACATCATATCTGTCTTCTAGTTGTAATAGCGCATTGTCTTTACAACATATAGATAAGATAAGATAATGCTTTATTGTCTCAACTATGGAGTTGAGAAATTTGTCTCGGGTGAGAACAAACATGGCTGCAATATGTACATAAAACCATAAAACCATTCGATAAAAACAGCAGATAAATAATAAATAATACAAGCATACACATTACTTATTCTAAAACGACAAGTGACACTGTGGCAGCAGGCATCATTAAGTCTGCACCGAGGAGTTATATAACGTATGCCAGATGGCAGGGGCTGAAATTCATTATGCAGAACATGCAGTATGCTTTCAGTAATGGAGCGATAAAAAAGAACAAGTATTTTCTCATCGACACCGAAAACTCTTAGGCTGCGGAGAAAGTACAACCGCTGGTGGACTTTGGAGCACACACTGTTAACATGGACATTCCAGCTAAGCTTGTTATCAAGATGGACACCCAAGCATTTGTACTGACTGACCTGGACAATTTCTTCACCATGGATAACAACAGGCAAGTGATCGGCAACAATATATTTAGCATCAAAAACCATCTCTTGAGTCTTGTTAACATTGAATTTGAGGTGGTTGTTGTCACACCAATGTACAAAGCTTTCAATTTCAGACATGTATGTACTGGTGTCAGAATCAACATGTAACAGACCAAGAATAGCCGAGTCATCAGAGAATTTGATTATGTAGTTGTTAGTACTGCTGCTGGTAAGTCATTTGTATACAGAGTGTACAAAATCGGCGAACTGACACAACCTTGGGGTGCACTGGTATTTGTTATCACAGTTTGATTTACCTTAACAAGCTGCACTCTGTCTGTTAGAAAAGAATGATACCATTTGATGATATATGGATTGACATTCATTTGTTTCAGCTTAGTGAACAGAATGTGAGGTTGGATAAGATTGAACGCCGAGCTAAAGTCTATGAACAATAGTCTAGCATATGCCTTGGGGTTGTCCAAGTGTTTCAAAATTAAATGGACAACAATAGTCCTGAACATCTAGCTGGAGTTTACGAACCACTATTCGTTCCAAACATTTCATGACAATTGATGTAATTGCAACAGGTCTATAATCATAGATACAATAGAACATCTAAATATATGCCCCAAAACAACCTTGAATGGAAACTCAATTACCATAATGAAGCGTTTTTATGTGGGGGTAAGATTGGTCGTTCACATACTGGGTATCGAATAATTCCCTTTTAAAAACATGTAAGAATAATTTCCGTAATTGTTGTTGTCAATAATCGTGGTACGTCACGTACCCCTACCCCATTTCGATGACATTTATAATTACGAGCTTACGTCTTCTAAGGAAAGTCCTGGAACGACCCACGTAAACACACTCACTCACTATATCGGTTGTCAAAATTCAATGCGAGTTCATTTCGTCCAGGAAATGAGTTGTAAGGGACATATGTCGGTGGTCTAACAGAAACACATGCTATTTATTTGATATATATATATATATATATATAAAATACATGGGGATACTTATCGGATGAATCTACTCGGTGGCCCATCTGGCCCGATGGCCCGTCTGACCCCACCCTGTAGATGGAGATTCTAAACTGAAACTGGTGGGAAATAGTGGTTATTGTGGTTGGTGAAACTTATACGTACCAGTAACTCTTCATCTAGCATTTCTATTGGATGTCATGACGCTCACATTGCTGACTCAGCCAATTAGATTTAAGTTGTATTATCAAATAATACTTGTAGTGCTAAGGTATTGGCATGAGGGTATACGCATTGCGTCCGCGTCTAATGCTATGTTATGTGCCAGAGGGCACTACATACACCCTGGCGACATCGCACGGTTTATGTAATTATTGTCTTCTTGTAACCGTACTTAGGAATACAAAAGGTGATTCGTAGGTATTGTGTGTGCCAGATTGCGATATGTTCTTTCAGACGGAGTTGCAGGTTTCCCGAAGTATTGGTTTCTACAATTGTTGCTATAGTTACGTTTTATGTTGCAAACAATTGATTTATCAAAAAATGACTAAGAACCCTTGACATACAAGGTATTTCAAAAAAACATAACGCTGTTACATTTCATTCATGGGGTCATAGATTAATTCAACTACTAGTTTGACTCTGCTAACTTCCGCACTTCGCGTAGGGGATCAGCCAGGGCTAGTTTTGCATGGCAAACAGCCATGGCTTGCGAGGATGGTCTTGTTGGACAGGTTGTAAGATATGGCCCATCACAAGTCTTTCGTGTTGCAAATAGGGCGTATGCGCTGCTCGCCTCAACCGACAGAACCCGGGTTCGAATCCTGTGCGGCGGTGTCGAACCTTGGGCAAGTTCGTCCACTATACGTTGCTCCAGTTCACTCAGCTGTATGAATGAGTACCGGGCTATAGACAGTGGTGGATATTTGTGTACGAATAGTCTTCGCGCATTAATTGCAGCGTGGCTGGATGCTTCCCAGAGAAGTCGAGATGGTGTTCGATTGAACAGGTCTGCCAGGGAGTAAAGTGTAAAGCACTTTGAACAGTCCTGAGGACTGGATACTGCGCTGTATAAGAACTTACCTTTTAATTACCTTTTTACTATAAAAAATACATAACTCATAAGTGAGCGAAAAATGAACATCTCGTAATACGTCCAAAACATGAAATTCTACGGTCGCTAGCACCCGCATGAGCCATCCTATCACCACGATCTTGGTATCGTTGCACTTTGTTTTATTCAATCATGCCGTTTTCAGTGTTCTGTACGGTTCCGAACGATGTTGGGGGCGGGTACTCAGTACACTAATCTTCTTATTTTCCTCATTTGCATAGGTTCAGACATGCGCACTTCACAATTTCTTGATTCCATGTTGTAAGTCCACCCATTTTTAAACGGTGGCAATACTGACGTGTTTTGATGGCAGCGAAACCAATATATCGCCAAGTTGGCTTGACGTTACAATTATAACGTACGCCAACCAACGGAGACTAAGGGTCAAAATTTGTTGCATTGGTTGGTTGATATACGTGATTATAACTTCACACAAAGCATTTAAATTACCAAGCAGTCACTCAGCGATCCGCCATTTTGAATTTGAACTGGTAGCATATACAATATTATTATGTTCACACATGAATAACAGAGGGCGCTGCGCGAGTGACTATGCTTGGTATATAATTGCTTTGCTACACGCATACTTCGAATATGCTAGTTTAGCCGTCATTTAAAAGTGGGTGGAGCTTATAGCATGAAATCAGATAGTGGTGCCTCAATTGGTAGATTGGTGAACTGTGTCGACGAAGCAACATCGTTCACAGTGTCTAGACATGCATCGGAAACGGCACGGTTGTAGGTCCGATTATAGTTTATTTAAAAATGACTATCATGAAACCAGTAAGCTTTCAAACGATATCGATATCGTTCGGATCGGACGAACTGTAATTGTACTAGCAATCATTCAAAAAAGCGTTTCTTTTCTTTTCCAGTTGTTCATTTTTCGCTCGCTTATCTATTTTTATTACACATAGCGCTCGCCATATGAAGGAATTGACATAACCATCTCCTACTCTCGATCTGTATGAGAATGTCCGATCATTTGATGAAGAATTTGTAACAGCTACTAGCGCATCAAGGTTAGAACCTAAGATTTAATTAACACAGACGTACATTTCTATACTGTCATTCAAGTAAATGCATCGTGTGCACTGGTAGTATACACAAGTAAAATAAATAATCATAAGTGAAGTTGACATTTGATATTCAATTTAATGTTTAATTTATGGTCGAGACCGGCGTGGCCTCCGCCCTTACTGTAATTTAAAGGGAAATAAAAGGTGGGTGTGTGTGTTTGGTGTTATGCACCTAAAAGAGTTAATACAAACAAACCATTTGCATTTACAAACAACATTTCCACGTCTCGGAATGCGGTCTAAAAGGGGAAGATTCTAATAAAATGTCCGATATCACGGAGGTTGACATATGGCACGTGGAGCAATAAATTGACCAATAAGCTCCGAGCTGTGACGTCGGTTATGACGCGCTGTGTTCCTAGTTTTGCTTGACATGTACACAAATACGTCAGCTCATTTATTGATTTTTCGTATTCCCTTCGATTCAGAAGCTGAGTTACACTTTTAAATGCATGAATGACTATTATAATGCCATACCGTGCACCATACGAACGAAACAGTTTTTACAAGTTATAGATAGAGTCAAAGCAAATTACGCAATACAATATATCATTATAAATGCTAACAGACAGTTGGCCGGAATATATAGGTTTATTGAGCGTCGTAAACAATATTTTAGTAGCAGTATGACTTCAACAAGGTTTTTCTAGTAAACAACTGATATAATATCTTAATTGTAGTTGCAAATTGTTTGTTTTATTATCATTTTTAGATGCATAGACACAAGCAATTGCCCTTTGTTTCCCTTTAAAGGTTAACATAACGTGACGGCAGTGTGTTTACTATTTTCCGGCCGCTGCGGCTAATAAATTTACACGGGGATTGATACCCTAAAATATACGAGTGAGACGCTGTCAGTACAGGGCGCTATGAACGTTCATGCATAACCTAAAAAGCGCCCAGTATTACCCCCGTCCCATCACAGCTGGACAATGCATGATGTCATCTGCGGTGCCGTGTTTCATGTCATCTATAGAACGGGGGGGAGGGTGACAATTTTCACCCTTGACATAACATAGTTCATACCAGTAGGTCTGAGTGTACTGGGCTCACCAAGTACTTATCAAAAACATGGTGTCAAATGAACATTCGGTTCACCGGTACTCACCAGGGTGGATGTCCACAACGCTGTACTTGATCCTGAATCCTGACGACGTTGCCGATCTGTCAGTTGTAAATATGATGAAGAGCGAGTTGTCCGAATAAATAGCACTTGGTAAGTCGTAGCCTGATAACTTTCCTACTAACACTCCCCCGACATGTCCGGTGCGAATGTATAGATGATCACAACATGACTCTGTTGCGAAGTTCATGAACTCCAGCACTGTTGTCTGTATAAGAACAAATAGATGACATTCATGACATAACAAATATTCAAGACCCATATGGATTCAGTGATGTGCAAGTAAACTATTTCCCTTAACTATGCCACAATGTCATGTAACTGACAGTAATTGATAAACAAACATTGTTTTATCAATAGAGATGGCTGACCACATATCTCCATAAACTCCAAGGGCCGGCATTGGTTTATATTCCGTGTTCACACGTTACCCAGTATGTTGACATTTGTTTATAACACATTAATGACACGTCGTTCAAACATTACAATTGTATGATTTTATGGAACATTCATCAACACTGTTAGGTGAAGCAAAAGCAATTAAATTTGAATTTATTCTTGCCAACCACACCAGAAGTTAATTATATGACAGCATATCAGGCTTACCTTTAAATATTTAAAGTCATGCCTTTAATTAATAAAGTACGCTTATGTAAAATTAAAGGCATGCATTTAATTAATTAAGTACGCCTATTTAATTGTAAACAATCAGAACCAGCGATGTATATTAACAGAAGTATGTATCGCTGTTTCCGATTGGTTACAATTAAATACGCGTAGGTAAATAATTAAAGGCATGCCTTTAAATAATTAAATGCGTGCCTTTAATTATTTAAGTACGCGTATTTAATTGTAACCAATCGGAACCAGCAAAATAATTCTGTTAACACGCTTTCTTTTGTTCTGATTGGTTAAAATTAAATACGCGTACGTAAATAATTAAAGGCATGTCTTTAATTGTAACCAATCGGAACCACGGAAACATCAGAGCAAGCGAAACAAAACAAAATGAAACTGCTACAAATAGACGTCCTTGTCATCGAGCGTGTAAGTGCAACGTCGGCAGGATGGAGGAGGAGGATGTTTTTCAAGTCCCAAACATAAAACTCCCTCAGTGGAGCTCTTCCAACAGATACACCCGAGGCTGATGTATCAAAAGGTGCAATGATTTCATTCTTCATTCCCTTCAGTGGCATTGATTGTATGAATTACTTTTAGCAATGCATTTATTTTATGTTGTTTTTAAGTTGACAAAGTTACGCTAGGTATTGTTGCAGTGTTAATATGAATACTAATAAGGAATGTAAATTGATTGAAAATAGCATCTGTACATTCAATTTTCAGAAAGAACAGGTACATGTGTTTTAATATGTTCAGAGATGAATCCAGGAACTACAGTGTCCTCTGTGCCATTGAGGTGTGTTTCATACAAGCCAAACATGTGAGACGACAATTAGCACAGTTGAACTAATGAATATAATTGCAAATAAACGTTATATATTTCAGCATTGGCTGACTTGTCACAAACGACATAATCCGAGAAGACTGTTGTGATACAATGTCACGATGTCGTTATTGCTCTGCTGAATCTGTACCGCCAGGAAGATATGACAGTGTGTCGTCTCACTGTGCAATTCCAAGGTGAAGAAGGGGACGATTTTGGCGGACTTACTAAGGATATGTTTACCATCTTCTGGAGGGCAGTCGTGGGAGAGCTGTTGTGTGGGGAACATCGCGTTGTTCCAAGACTTCCACTTCATTGCGAGAGAAAGGAAGCGTGGAAGTACGTGTTGTTGGGGCGGATTATTTCCCTTACTGGAACGTTGCCAGTTATGCTCTCAAAATCAATGCTACTCAACGTTATTTTCGAAACCGAAGTTGCGGTGGAGTGCTTGTTAGACGACTATGTCACTGACCGGGAAAACTCTCTTCTCCGCAAGGCTATGGGGTCATTCGCTGGCTTGACCGAGGATGAGCGGAACCGATTGCAGCACTTCTTCAGTGCACACAATTACTTCAACCTTCCTCATGAGGAAATAAAGGAGCAGGTCCTTGCCTTTGCAGAAGAGGATATGGTGAAGCGGCCAGCCTTCCTATATGCGCAGATCAGGAAGGGTATCCCTGAATCTCACTGCGCCATCTTCTGGGCACAGCTCAGTATCGACCACCTGAAGTACATGCAGGAGCAGCAAAGAACCACACAGGAGAAGGTGGTAAGCTGCTTAGTCACACAGAATAACAAAGAACCACACAGGAGAAGGTGGTAAGCTGCTTAGTCACACAGAATAACGACCTGACAGGCCAGGAGGACACTACCTACTACTACTTGCAGGAGTTTATCAGCAACCTTGATGAGGATCATCTTGTGAAGTTTTTACTGTTTGTCACCGGGTCGGTCATATAGGAAGGCTGGCATATCTTCCTGGCGGTACAGATTCAGCAGAGCCATAACGACATCGTGACGTTGTATCGCAACAGTCTTCTCGGATGATGTCGTTTGTGAGAAGTCAGCCAATGCTGAAATATATAACGTTTATTTGCAATTATATTCATTAGTTCAACTGTGCTAATTGTCGTCTCACATGTTTGGCTTGTATGAAACACACCTCAATGGCACAGAGGACACTGTAGTTCCTGGATTAATCTCTGAACATATTAAAACACATGTACCTGTTCTTTCTGAAAATTGAATGTACGGATGCTATTTTCAATCAATTTACATTCCTTATTAGTATTCATATTAACACTGCAACAATACCTAGCGTAACTTTGTAAACTTAAAAACAACATAAAATAAATGCATTGCTAAAAGTAATTCATACAATCAATGCCACTGAAGGGAATGAAGAATGAAATCATTGCACCTTTTGATATATCAGCCTCGAGTGTATCTGTTGGAAGAGCTCCACCGAGGGAGTTTTATGTTTGGGACTTGAAAAACATCCTCCTCCTCCATCCTGCCGATGTTGCACTTACACGCTCGATGACAAGGACGTCTATTTGTAGCAGTTTCGTTTTGTTTTGTTTCGCTTGCTCTGATGTTTCCGTGGTTCCGATTGGTTACAATTAAAGGCATGCCTTTAATTATTTACGTACGCGTATTTAATTTTAACCAATCAGAACAAAAGAAAGCGTGTTAACAGAATTATTTTGCTGGTTCCGATTGGTTACAATTAAATACGCGTACTTAAATAATTAAAGGCACGCATTTAATTATTTAAAGGCATGCCTTTAATTATTTACCTACGCGTATTTAATTGTAACCAATCGGAAACAGCGATACATACTTCTGTTAATATACATCGCTGGTTCTGATTGTTTACAATTAAATAGGCGTACTTAATTAATTGCATGCCTTTAATTTTACATACGCGTACTTTATTAATTAAAGGCATTATCTTAATGTTACAACCACGCCTTTAAATTTATACACGCGTATTTAAATAATTAAAAGCATGCCTTTAATTAATTAAAGGTATGACTTTAAATATTTAAAGGTGAGCCTAATATGCTGTCATATAATTACACTCCAATGGGCTACAGACAGTAATGGTATTTCCACCATCACAAGATCATACAAAGTAACATTAATTCTTGAGTATATCGAGGTTCCGGTTTATTGGCTTGTTTCAATACCTGTTGACATTCCCTCACAAGAAACGTATCATTTTTGTTTTCGGATATTTCGACTACGTCGTGCAGTTTTCATCAGCGAATTGTTATACTGCTGCGCTACGGGCATGTCACGTGACCATAGTCATATGACACATAATTCAGTGAATCGAAAGTCAGCACATATGCATATCAATATTTGAAATGGGTCTCTACCCATCACTTCAAGCATGAACGATCAGAGGTGAAGCCACTACTCCACAGAGCAGAATACTATACCATGAATGTTTAACACCACACGGCCAAAGAAAAAGAAGACCAATAGTAACACCACAAAAACCTTTCTGCCCTATGTTCTTTCCCTTCGCTGTCCGTCATTTTTGATTATGGCATCAGTGAAGGGGGGTTTCCCTATGTTTCGTTCTTCGGTGAGAACCTATTTGTGCCTCAAAACCTCTGCTGCAGTCGTCACAGAAGACGGTAGGTATAGAAACACCCAGAAGGCCGTGCCAATGATCGTGACCATGCTGCTATTGTTGTGTTAACTTGTCTTAAGTATGACTATTTCCCTGATGTGTGGCCCACTGTTGTCGGTCAGGTGCATTGGATTCCCAAGGGTTAACAGGGATGTCTGTGACTTTGAGATGTCTTTTAAGCAGACATTTGTATCGCAAACGTTGTCCACCACGAAGGTGTTTCACGTTAGATCATTCCCCATAAAAAACAGCCTTTGGGAGTCTGTCGCTACTCATTCGAACAACATATCCTGTCCAGCGGAGGTAGGGCGCAGTCAGAAAGGCTTCTATACTTGACATGTCGGTCGGTCTCAACAATTCTACATTTGAAATGTGGCCTTTCCATCAGTTCCGAAGGATGCATCGAAGATGTCGGAGATGCACTTAGGAAAGTTTTCTGATGTGGCGATGGTAAACTGTACATGTCTCAGCTGAGAACAGTAGTGTTGGGAGTACAATCGCCTTGTACACCTTGCATTTTTGTGGAGACTAACGTAATGTTGTGACCATATTTCCAGAGTTCTTAAAAGGCTCCTGAGGCAGCATGTGTACAGTTGTTAAATTCGACATCGATGGTCTTGTTAGATGCAATCGTGCTGCCCAAGTATGTGACGTTCTTTAGTAAGATGCCCTCATTTGGTGTTCAGTTTTAACACACCACACCTACTATGTCAACAAGCTACCAAACATTTAGAACGGACATTCCCCTTATGCGATATACCGGTGTTCCATAAACCTATCGACACCATGCGGTCACTGTTGGTACACCCGAAAGACAAGATGGTTAACGTTTGGGGTTGTGTATGACATAGTGTGCCCAGAATGCGACCAACTCTACTTCTGGAAACAACAAGAACTCTTGACATAATAATTTAAAAAGCGACTCCCCTAACCCCACTCGTTTTCCTGATTTCAAAATAATGGTGATTGAGTTCATTTTAGACTGTTGGATTGGAACACTAAAATCCACGACTTAAACTAATACAATTTCCCTTTTTTATATAACACGCTCTTAAGGATGTTTATATCTTGGTTAGAGATCTTTTGTCAACAATATCATCTTATAATATTTTACACAACTCCAATGAAACATTCTAAATTGGAGTAGATTTGCCAAATATTCCCTTGACGTTTGTTTGTTTTTAAATTCATGCACTTAGAATCATGAAACGTCAATGGAATTCCCTTTTGAGGGCATTCAATATACTTATCTGTTTTCGTCAGCTTACCTTCATGTTGCTGTTAATTTTCCAGACACACCTCATATTGTTTACATACTCGGCATAAGATATGCCAAATACTCCCGCTGATCCATCCATTATTACCGGATTTGCGTTACTTCCTAAAAAAAATAACATCGTAATGTTTGCATTAATCTTGTTGGAGACACATGATTGCACGGACAGCATCATTGTAACAGAATGCTTCACGTCACCAATGCCTAGTATTCTTTCCAATTTGCCAGTCACAAAACTGAGAATAATATTCTAGTTTGCGTCGTCGAATTTGTTTTGGCACTGTAACTACTAAATATGCTACGTCCATGTGTGGCACTGTATGGAATTACAACAGTTATCACAGACAGGCGTGGTGGTCTTAATTTCATGTAGTTGCATATAGATTGTATTAACTCCACACAATTGCATTTTGTTTCCGTTTTAATAACACACATGCGTACATTATAAATAGGGAGTAAACCATGTTTTGCAAGAATAAATATAATTTCCGAACAATAATGTTCCTTTTATTTAAGATACATTATTTGATAATGTTAATGTGCCGAATTGAAAGAAATTCAGAATATATATTTTGATGAACATAACAAGAATGGTAATCTATTGGTACGAATTACTTGTTGGAAATAGACATGCAAACGCTAGCTTAGATGCGTAACTGTCATTATAATTGATGTGATATCAGTACGCTTATTCATTAATTAAACAATACGGTAACACCACTGGAACACAGCGCTGGGAAAATCATATGATGGGTGTTAGGGGTGTTACAAGCCCTACGACAGTGGACTCTGATGGGTAGTATCACATCAGTAGCTATCAGGACGAGAGGGTAGTATCACCTCAGTAGCTATCAGGATGAGAGAGTAGATTAATATTGGTGAAAAGGTGTACGAATTCATGAATGTTTTCATTGTGTCAATGACAGAGGGAATTATTCCTTTCATGGAAAAAATATTATAATAATAATATAATATATGCATATTTACACAGCGCCCTTTTCAGCCTAAACTGCTCAAAGGCGCTTTACAAATTAATTTAAGCAATGCATACAAATACATTAAAAAACCTCAAAACATAAAAATTTATATATATAAATAAAACTATGGAAAATTAAACCTAGTTGTCTAAGATATATAAATAAGTAAATAAAGTATATATAAATATAACATATACCCTCGAATTCAAGAAACTTATTATGCCTTAGTGGGAATCTCTCTGACCCACACGTGACAATTTATATACTATTTCGTGATTATTGTACTTTTACATAGTCACTTATTGAGGGATATATATATGGGTCAAAATAAAAACTACTGTCTGTATGTCTGTCTGTTAACAAATTGCATTGCATTAATTAATAGTAATCGTTTGTAAGGCTTAAGGTACGTATGCTTCCTTTGAACAAATACTGTCAGTTTTTAGAAGGCATTAAACTAAGTAGATGAAGGGTTAATTAGGATAGGCTAGCAAAATTCGTAGATGAGTTATTCTCCAAATACCGTAATGTTTATGTCTGCGCTGTTCTTTTAATTACACCATGTATCTCAGTGCATTTTTTTCTGGTGCGATGCTTCATATTATGTCTAATTAATATAAAAAACTGACACATTTATACCGTATACTGTATTATATTTATGCACATTTGTTTCATCGGCTTGGACCGGAACCATCCAATTGTTACTGGTGTTACATGTCTTTAGTTCGACTTATCATCTTACACCCACTAATGCAAATAGTTTGGTGTGTAATTTAAAATAAAACAAATGTTTCCTATACTGAAAACGTAGTCAAATATCTAGTTATGCTTGGCTCGACAAATTATTTTGAGTTACTGAAGAAATATTTTATCGTGAATCAGTGTCTTCGATTTTGTTGTCACTGGTGTTACTTGGTTTGGTTTAGGAGCTTCTGTAAAATCAGGAATGCTTCTGACACTTCTCATTGATGAGGCATATCAGCAGGAGCTCGCATCATCCACGAGGAGTCAAATGGAAGGAAGAATATTTTCTAAGTTTTTTAACCACAAAGTGTGTTGAATAGGTGCATAGGTTTAATAGATGTCACTGGTGTTATCAATTTTATAAAATGGTGGGATCATTTAAGAAAAAAAATTGCCTTAGGACGAAAGCTCTTGAATTGTTGAAATAACTTATGGCGATCAAAAATGCCACTGATATTAATGTCACTGGTGTTATTTTTGGCGTCACTGAATTATTGCAAAATGCGTTTATCTCCAAATTTTCTGACAATTTTATATTTTTGAAGCTTGTTTACCAAGCTTGAAGATGAGAAAAGTAAATAATGCTCCAAAGTAGCGAATGTATCATCTTCAGCATTGACAGTCTTTGTTTTCTGGAGATTTCAGTAAATTAGCTAAAGAATCATTATCAAACAATGTTGTTTGCAATTTTGAATAGTCATATTTCGTGATATCTTAATTGTTTTAATACATTATTCGTTTTGGAGAGACGTGTATATCTTGCAAAAACACGGTAGTTCGTCGCATTGTCACTGGTGTTACTCCACCCGTCACGTGTTACTCCACCCGTCACGTGTTACTCCACCCGTCACGTGTTACTCCACCCGTCACGTGTTACTCCACCCGTCACGTGTTACTCCACTTTGTTGTGGAGTAACACGTGACGGGTGGAGTAACACGTGACGTAACAAGTCACATGCTTGCAGTGACAGTCGTTGACTGCTAGAGTCAACGACCGTCACTGCAAGCAGCTACCGTTTCAAGCGTAGCCATGTATTCATCAAGTGTAGGTAAAATTATGACGGTATTTGCCCTCTACAAGAAATCGCACGGTACTGGTATCGGTCACCATATTCATTCTTGCATCCGATGGAGTGAAACAAACAAGACTTGTAGGTGAAAAAATCATTATAGCTGGGTTTGTTTTACATAAAATATTTTCTAAATACATACAAGCTGGAATAGTTTATAACATCAGTAACAACATAAAAATGGCGTTCATGATTATCAGAACCATGAAATGATATAAATATGCCATATTCAGTTCTACCCACCCAGTGTAGATTCGTACGATAGGTGAACACTGATCGTAGCCATAGCAGGACAATTTTGAACTGGGTCGCCTCCGCCCGAATATCTACTTAAAACAATTAAGCTATTTGGAGAATGACCCAGGTATGACAACTATGGTGAACTTACAAAGCTTTTGTAGGGGAAATTATATAACAATAGCAAAAATAAAATGAAACGTGAGCGCCTTGGTTTTCCCAGTAATGATGCACGGACTATGCTTCGAATAAAGAAGACGGTGAGGAGATGAAACAAGTCCAATCTTGAAAAAAAGTCAGTCATGTCTTCCCACTAGTGTTAATCTCAAGGCAGAAGCCATCGTCTAGAAGCATGCTTCTAGAAGGCGACAGTTTTTGAAAACTCAATAATGAACGGAATGAGCGAAGGCAAGCGGAAGATGGATGGGTGAGATCAGAAATAAAATAAAGCTGCAAAAAGTATTGGACCTTCGAAATGCCAATGGTTTATTTGTCCACTTGCAAACTGGAGTTTGTTACATTGTTATATATTGTATTGGTAATGTTGTATGTTTATTTCACAAGTGTTGCTACTTACCACATCTACCGTAAGTCGGCAAAACGGTGTACTTAACCCTGAAGCCAGTATGGGTCGTTAAACTATCAGTTTGAAAAGATATCAATATGTCGTTGTCCGAGAATACATCGCCTGGTAGTTTCTGCCCGCTGAATATGCCCAATAGTGTCTTCGTACTGGTGTACCTATCGTGAATGGTGACTCGATCGTAGCGTTCCTCCGTGTCAAATTTCAAGAACTCCAACTTAACAATCTACAACATCCAGTAGTCCTCCTAACATATTCGGTGTGCGTATGTGTGTGTGTGGGTGGGTGGATGTGTGTTTGTGTGTGAGTGTGTGCTGTGTGTGCGTGTGTACGTGCGTATGTATGAGTGAGTGTGTTAGTGTGTGTTTGTTTGTTTGTTTATGTACGTGTGCATCCATTTGCATGCGTGCGTGAGTGCATGCGTGAGTGCGTGCTTGTGTGTGTAGTTTTTGTTTGTTTTTAAACATATCGTCTATCAGGGCTGTATCTGTTAGACGATATATTAATGGGTGACACATGAACGTATACTGCGACAAGTAAATGTCGTGCATCTCCTCCCAGGTGTTGGGGTCCACTCGCCTATTTCTATTTTCATTAGTTTCTCTGGACCAATGGCACCATTTTAATGATGACAATTAACGCCCTTGGCGCCATTTTGATGATGACAATTAACGCCCTTGGTTGGTTGCTCCATGGGGATGTAAGCTATAGGGTAGCAGTGTTTCTCTATTAGTCTTTACAGTTAATTTTCTAAGTAGCTTACCTTACTGCTGTCAACCTGAATAAACCAGCTGCATTTCATACTGTTTCCATACTCCGTTTCACTTATGCCAAATACCCCTGTCGATCCTCCCATTAAGGTTCGAACTGGGTAACGGTCTGCAAAAAACGAGTCACTGTTAGAAACACAATACAACAACACTACACATTGAGCGTTACATTAATGTATTCATTAACGAAATTGATTCCAGAGGACTCTCGCTATACAGAACACGTTGGTACTTGGTCAAATTATTCCATCTATCTGAAGTTCCTTATATCCATGGGTAAAACTCATAACCAATCGCGAGGATTTACAGTGTTTTCCTATTAAAGAAAAGGTGCCTCCTCAATTCGATTTTTTGCTCGTTTAATTTCAAATTTATTTTGCAAAATGTCAATATATGTCAATAATTCAACGGCTTTTTTATCCACTCGAGTTTGATGTAATGTTCAACCTGGTTTGGTCACAATTAACAAACGTTGCATCTTACCACATCCATTACTCCACAGAATGGTGTACTTCGCCGCGAAGCCGACAGCTCTCGTTGCACCATCTGATTGGAAAGAAATCAACATGGTGCTGTCTGAAAATACAGTGCCTGGTAGACGCCGCCCGCTGAATATGCCCAACAACGTAGAATTGGAACTGGTGTCTCCATCGTGAATCGTGACATTGTCGTAGCTTTCCTCTGTGTCAAAGCTCAAGAACTCCACCTTAACTATCTACAACATTAATAAGCAGCCTGATCGACACACATATGAAAACTGTATTTTTCATGTACTAATTCGCATTCAGTCGTTTGTCAATGGCTAACATTACCACACCACACGTGTTGAATTACGTGTGAAGGGGCGGTTCAAGAGTTGGTAGTCTAGGGGTGCATGCATGAATCAGATCAATTGCATTCGGTATGGGGCGTGCGTGTATAAATGTCGACGATTTTATCCTGCGAAGCTTTGTGTTTAAATACACATTGGCGTCGGAACATGGTGAATATTCAGGGAATGAGGCTCTCCAAAACCTCCAATTGCATCTCCCATTGATCAATGACGGTACTGTAAATCCATGATCATATGTTCGCGTCAAGTTACCCGAACGAGTAGGTTTGCGGGGGGCACATTTCGTCTAGACCGGGGGGCACATGCCCACCCTGGATCTGCCTACGCCGTGCAACTGAAAGAAACGCTGTGGTTTGTCAGTGGTTTGGCACATCAACTGGGACTAACACATATCATAACCTTACCGCCAACTTGTTAATTATAAAATCTGCAATTAGCATAGTTGGGGAAAATTAGGTTAAAAGGTTGTCAAAATGCTAATGAAAAGACATGTAGTTGTCGACATGCATGCTACTGTCTTTTCAATAACATTTTATTTTTCTGCAGCTCAATGTCACTGCGTGGGCACTGAAAATGCAATGCCAATGATTATTACAAAATATGCTGCCGTACCTAAGGAGTTGGAACCGGGGTGGGGGGGGGGGGCTTGGGGGCTGCACACCCCAATATTTATGGTTCGGAGGCTGGAGATAGGATTAGACCCCCGACATTTAAAGAAAGGGGTGCATTTTGGCGTGCAATTGGAGGTTTTTGAAGAACCTCAAGGTTGTTTTGAGAGCGTCAATGGGGGATGCAACTGGAGGTTTTTGGTGAGCTTCAAGGTAAGGTGGTTTTATGGGGAGCCTCCGAGGGATACAATTGGAGGATTTTGGTGAGCCTCAGCTCCCCCCAACATTCACCACGTTCCACCGACAATGTGTGTGTGTGTGTGTGTGTGTGTGCGTGCGTGCGTGCGTGCGTGCATGTGTGCGTGCGTATGTGCGTGCGTGTGTGTGTGTGCGGGGTGTATTATGTATATATATGTGTATATACACGCACACACGCACGCACACACAAACACACACACACACACACACACACACACACACACACAGACACACACACACACACACACACACACACAATTATTGCCTTACCGTATTTCAAGCAAGCGCTTCTGGTTGATGGAGTAGAAGGGTCGAAGGGAGATAAGAAAACGATTGTTAAATGTAGTTGTTTTTCTTTCATGTCCCCAATAATGCGACTGCGACTTTTATGCGAAGCGTTGGAACCATTTGTCTTGTTTTTTTCTGATTATATAGGAATGTGCGGTTTTTTGATCAGTGATGTCAGCAATGACCACCCGGTGTTGTCAAAGACGTTTGTTAGGTCATCTGTATCTGTTCATCCAAGATATCATTCCAGTTGCTGTTTTGTTGCTGTAGCTCAAACTATTTGACACCAGTGTAATTCAACTCTCAGGGTAAGCACATGCTATTGGTAAGTCAGCAGGAACTGTGAGGATTCATTTCCCGACTTCCAGACATGGGGATTCTGTGATGTCATATTTATTTTCTTTCTGATAAAATATATCTGTCTACCTACCTGGGATGTGTTGACTTCAATCACCCATCCACAGTTCATGTTGTTTCCATAGTTATTTACGCCAAACGTTCCCTCTCGTCCATCCAATACAGCTGGACTACCAAGGCATCCTGTAGTGAATGTCAACATGTGTTCAATGTGTTCACCTATAAATCCAGTCACGTCATATATGTGGTGGTTTACGTTTATTTCACATTTTCAAATATGTATAGTTTCCGTGGACCGCTGTCGTTTTTTTTGGACAACAATACATCAGAATGTTGCTCACTTTCTGAAGTTTTCATCCAAGGTATAACCATCACGGTGGACTATTCTTTTGCTTACTTATAAATAGTCAAGGTAAACATAACGTATGGCTGAGTTTTTTATGCAATAATGTACGTTTCAACAAATGTCTATTATCAAAATATTTGCAACTACACACGCGCTCGTGCGCATGCACACACGCACAACGCACGCACGCACCCACACACACACGCACACACACACACACACAGTATAGGTTTGAGGTTTTGTAGGTTTTAACTATACGTTACATAATTGCAAGGTTTGAATAAGAAATGGCTGCAATGACTCAACGTGTATGATTGTATTTAAGAAATAACGTTTGGTTTGTATATACACAATGATGCAATGTACGGTAGTTCATAATTTATTTTATTTCGAATATAAATTATGTAATATGATAACCATTTAAAAAAAAAGTTTATATTTTGCCACTTTAACACGATTGAAATGCAAAGCATTCACATCAGATATAATATTGACAATTATGTTTTGATTCGCAGTAAAAGTTTTGCTATTTGCACAATCAGTAAATCATTTGCACCATTCGTGCATTGTCTTGTTTGCTTAAGTTAGACAGTTTCGGCTATAAGTTTTTCGTTCTACGTATCGCTTATTCTGCAACTTGTAGCCATTGGCGTCAGCAGAATATATGCCCGTCACATGTTCTCCAAGTTTCGCGCCTAGGGTATGGGGCAGTATACGGCAAGGAATGGTTTTATGGTACTTGGCCTTCGTCATGGCATTCTCGCAACATTTCTCCGTTAGATAGAACTGTTCCCTATCGTCGCTGCGGTCGAAGTTTGGGGTTCCGAATGGGCAAATAAGAGCGTATGCTTTAGAACTGACAACGAGGCATTGGTGCCTGTGATAAAATTAATAAGCAAACATTTCGGGAGCCACACATCATGGCCCTCATTCGTCGTTTGGTTTTCACGTGCCTCAGTTTTAACATTAACTTCATGGCACGTCATGTCCCGGGTCAGATCAACATTTTGGCCGATAAGCTATCACGGGGTCAGGTGGATGAGTTCCGCACATTAGCACCAGGGGCTAATATCATGCCGACCGAGCTACCTGTACATTGTTTACCAGAAGGCTCTGATTATAATGAGATAACCTGAAAAGGAGAACGACACATTGTCATTACTACATTTTAATAGATCCTACGTGCGGAAGGCTTGTCTCGGGCGAGTTCTTCTAATCACGGCTTATCAGAAAAGCGTATTAATGCTGTATGATTTTAGTGATGTATGAGGAAGGCTAGTCTCGGGCAGTCTTTTAGTCAAAGATTAGTTGAAAGGTAACCTAAAGTTAGGTTACCTTCTATTAATTTAAGCGTTGCAAGAAACATATATTTCAGTATTTGTACAGACAGGGTAAATAGTTTTCCCCAAGAAGCACCTGATATCAACTTTTACAGAGAAGGACCTAACCATTGTGTATATAGTGTATATGTCTACCTTAGCGACGGTTGGGAAAACTTGTCTCGGGCGAGCTCTCAGAAAATCAATAAATATTAAGGTCTTTCACAAATACAGGTGTTGGTGGGGCGGTCACATGTCTAGGTGACCTGGTGGCGGAATGGCCCCACCTCACTGGATATTATATAAAACCTTATTAGATACAATATTGATATATTTATATAATCATTGTACCATATGATTTGTGGATCATTGTTTAATTTCCGTATGTTATTGTTCATACCCATAATGTGGGCCTCTTGTGACTTGCCGTGTGATGTTTAGGTAAACGACGCAATGTATGAGGACCTCCATTGGCCCACATTTGTTGTAAATATTGCATGTTTTCACGTTTCAAATGTCAGAAATAAATCCTGGCCATTTTCATTCTACCTGGTGTTGTGTTAGTGCCTTGCGTAAATTTAGGTATGAAATTAGATTTCATACTGATCTTTACGTGAGGTGGCAGCACTACTGATATGAGCCACCCTTTGTGGGTGAGGTGGACTTTAACCAGGTCAGGATCCGATATGTAGATTACCCATACAGTCGCAGATGTTGCATGACAACTGCACAGTAATACGAGGTAAACTCCCAGCCAATCAGCGTAGCGCAGAAAGACCGCGTAACTTGTGCGCGTGGCCAAACACGTCGTATAGCATTCAGCCATGCATTGTACCTCTTCTTATCACAGTGGGGGAATTGGTGGCCACCGCGATTATAGCAGTTTGGCACACAACAAGGAGTAGAAGGCATACCTATTCACAGTTACTCATGCATAACATTCCCTTTGTTCGCTCAGTTTGTCCGCCTGAGGCCTAACAGGAAGTGAAGCATTTGGACCTAGTTGAATGTGCTGGCACCTGGGGAATGAATTTTCACAGAGCCGGCCATTGCAGCACACAACGATCTAGGTTCTCAAGTGAGCGGACGTATCTAAACAAGTTTTCCGTTTCCAGTATTCGAGTTCCCGATAACGAAATTGAATTCCTCCTCCCTCCTACCGTATTTAGGATGTTCAGAATAAAACTTGTATCGTTATAGGGGCGGAATGGCCCCACCTCTCTGGATATTATCTAAAACGTTATTAGATACAATATTGATATATTTATATAATCATTGTACCACGTGATTTGTGAGTCATTGTTTAATTTCCGTATGTCATTGTTCATACCCATAATGTGGGCCTATTGTCGTGTGATGTTTAGGTAAACGACGCAATGTATGAGGACCTCCATTGGCCCACATTTGTTGTAAATATTGCATGTTTTCACGTTTCAAATGTCAGAAATAAATCCTGGCCATTTTCATTCTACCTGGTATTGTGTTGGTGCCTTGCGTAAATACGGATTAAATGACACCCATTAGTGACTACTATCACTACCTAAAGTTATGGACGTTATTTCACAACAGTCAGTCACTGACAACAATCAATCATTTTGTAGACGATGTAAGGTAGATATCCAAGAATATCTTTGATTAAACAGGAGAGGAAAACATTAACGTCTAAGACCGAATCAACACACCCGTTGGTGGAAAATCACTAAGTCAAAACATGGTTGACGACTAAAAAATATGTTATACTTAGTTCTATACGTTATATTGTGATACGGACGGAACTTCGAATTAATAGCTGAAACTAATATTAGGCAACTCTCGGATCCACTAGATGCAGCTCTTGCACCAGTGGTTGTTCCAAAATCCTTTTCTGTGGTGGTAGTATTTGGTATAGAATATATACAAATTCATAATCTCTGTCAATGTTACCGCTACCTGCTAATTTTCCAAAGTAAAAATACAATGCGTACATCAAGGCAAAATAATGGTAATACAATGGATATATGAAATATAAGGCAAATTATAAATCTGACGGTGTGAAACTTGTCAGATGTCATTAATACAATACGATGTTATGGAAGGATGCGAAAATATCAAACCAAATATGTAACACCTTTTTCAAACAATTACAACAACAGTCCTGGAGTTCAGATGAGTTTGGGAATGACTAAAGCCAATAAATACTTACCTACTGTGTTGTATCCTCTCTGAAAAAAATAAGACAATAATTATTAGGTGGTTTTGATTTTTTACTAGATTATCAATACAATCACTCGGTTTGCTTTCTCGAGCATAATGGCAGAGCTCTCACACATCTTTGCTGATTCGCATAATGTTAACATTCGTGTAGCACGTTCCAGACATTTTCTGAAATTTAAATTATCTAGAGAGCGTCACGCATTCATAAACCTCCACACACACCGTGAACGCGGACGCACGTACACGTACACAAGCTCGCATGCACTTACACACTCGCACACTTGCGTGTGTGCGCGTGAATAAAAAGGCGTTGTAGAATTGATGCAGAACTGTGTAAATTGTTGAACTACCATCTAACTGATGACCACCAGTGATGTCATTTTATATTATACTAGCAAAATTACCATTCTCCGTATACGAAATAAATTGTTAGTTCATGCGTGACAGTCGTGATAGCAATTTATATCAAATGTTAGAAAACAAACAGCATGATTACACAAACACCACAACGCGCTCACATAAGTATGCGATGGTTTCAGCGCAAGTCAAACGTAGACAATCACGTCACGTGCGTACTGCTATATTAATTGTATGTTCAAAATGACGAAGGTCGGAGAGAAAGTGAATTTCACGTTAACCGATAGGCCCTAGTCCTGATAGCTACTGTACAATTCAATTGTCAAATAATATTCATATTGTTATGGTAGTGACATAAGGGTAGACGTAGGTCTATTGTGTCGGCATCTACTTCATGTTGCCAAACAACCAAGTCCCTCAATCAGGGGCCGGTTTCCCGAAGTATTTTGTTGCGCGCGAGTCGTTCCTGCGATTGTTAAGTTACGTTTTAGCCTAGGCGCTCATTACGTTTTACGTTCCGAACAACTGATTTACCCTTAAAATGTGAGAAACACATATCATTTATTGGGTATCTTGAAAAAAAGAGGTATTACATTACATTCGTGGGGTCGTAGATAAATCCCTGAAAGTTTGGCACCCGAGGTGCAAGCCGTCTAAAAAGAAAAGGTTAACATACCCGCATACATACGCTAGTTCGATTATAGTTAGATAAAACAAATAATTAAATACATTAATATTTCCTGCTCTAAAGACTAAACTATCTATGTTAGCGCATATTGAACTGACGAACATGCGAATTATATAATATGTTCACAGGCGACCCACCAAATGGAATGTAGGATGTCGCATGTACACTGATAGTGATCTAAAATACGCTGACAACCATTGACACGTGAAATAGTACGTGCGATACAACATTTGATACCTTTGGTATCGGGTTCTTTGAACATAAACACAAAAGTTATCGGACAAGGAAGTTCTACCATACAAACTGGATTTACCGCAAACTGTGCCCCTCTTTCTTCATATTCCCTTGGCCCTTTTGATTGACGTTGGCCTGTACATTCCTCTAAAATGACGTTAGTTTTAAGAAAGACAACACTATTTATTATGCATATTACACTCGTTGCATATCCATATTGATATTCTTAATTCATAGGTAGAATATAGGCATGTATATCAAACAATACACAATAACACCAACTGTCCATGTTTATGTACTTTTAAAAGGTGTAATGGGTGATATGGGGGGTATAGGTACTCGGGCAGGACTGTTCGCGTCCACCTAAGCTTACTGCCGTTCCGACATTTGGGCGAGCTCGTTCACCCCACGTTTCCTGTGTCTTTCGGAAGAGACATTAAAAGTCGTGTTCCTTCTAAAATGCCGGAGAAAGTATAACATTTATTATAGATAAATGGAAAACCCCGTACGGGCACCTAATTAGCTGCTGCCAAAACTCTTGACTTGTTCTGATCACTATCAATTATTGCTATCTTGCTGACCCGGAGACCGCCACTCTCAAACGTGACGTACTGTATGTATGACCGCTTAAATACCATATACTAGCGCCCCTGACATGTATTCTTTTTGTGAGTTCCACTTGGGTTAGCTTCCTGAAAGCGCACTGGCACTGTCGCTACAATAGCAGGTTCTTGAGAGGAAAGTCCTGAAACGGTAAACAAGTTTTGTCCTCAAGAAGGCCGGGGCAACTGTCTGGGAAACTCGTAACAGGATATTTCCTTTGTAAACTACAAACTGATTGATTCATTGACAAGCACAATAATACAACAGAGTCCCAAAAGGGGCAAGTTTCATCGTAACGATGAACCCAGTTGTAATTTGTTGAGAAGGTAGTCCTCAGATGAAAAAAAACGCACTTTTCAGAAGGCAATTTTCATTCATTTTAAAAAGGACTTACTGGAAGCAAAGTTTAGAAAGGATTTTTTTCGTGTACATTTTTTTCATAATAGGCTATGCTAAATCTTTAGATTGGGTAGGCTACAGGTGCGATTAATACAACTGTTTATCGCAAACTAACAGTTCCACAATACACAACTAGCAGTAATAGGTTAAACGGTTTGATCGGAGACGGCTGACACTCGCTAACACTTCCGTCAGCATACAAAAACGGCACACCCCTCATTTACTTTAAGACAAAGTTGTGATGCGAAACCAGGAACTTAATTATTTTTGATTTGGCCTGATCGTTCGTGTCGAAATTCTGTTTGAGTTGGTGAACGGATATCATTCACCTGGTGGGCTATTCGGTGCAATGTGGTGATAGATAACATCTTTCGTAGCGTCGTCAGCAGCACAATCGATGGTCATGCAGTTTGCCAGATTTCGGCAACGCTATCAGTACCCCCTGGCTGGTTCGATCGAGTGTGATATAGATTTATTTATCGATGTTATCTGAAATATGCCGTGGTCCAATCCCCTTTAATGCATGTCAATGGTCCCTCATGCATGCAGACAATGTACAAACAGTGATCGTTTTGTCTTGCGCGCCAAGTTAGAGTTAGGATACAAATATAGTCACAAAACAAGGTAGTGTCAGAAATGCTTGCAGCAAGTTTGCCCCTAGGCAATCAAATACCAACGTTCATTTGACATCGGAGAACTGTATCAAACGCAGCTGCAAATTTAAATAAATAAAATAAAATCTTTATTGTCGCACATTAAAATGGCTATTGTACAGTTTTTTTTAAATACATAAATTTCCGTATTGATACGGTCGACATCATCGTCGTCTAAAATATTGCATGTCTTAAGACCATTCCTGATGTCTAACATTTCCGATAATACGTTCACGTTCGATATTGTTACGCTGGACATACCAGCCTGCCACACACGGCCAATATTATACGTAGACACTTCGTACATTGCATCACATTCACTTAAGATATAACGGTAGTTTGAAATACAATTTGACCATGGATTTGCAATGGACAACTTAGCAACACTGCTTATAATCGGTGATTTGTGGTTCATAGCTTTATGAATGAATTTGGAGAACTTTTGCTTTAAGATTACCAATAATGGCAAATTATCCGATAAAAATGCTATAACATCACCGTGTGTAAGTGGTGCTAGCCCCCACAACTTACTAAACGCTTTTCGCCATGCAATGCAAATAGTGCCAACACTCTTACTCTGAAGATGCCACAGTGGGGCTCCATAATAAGAGCAGCAATATTGTTTAAATAAATTGCACTTTACATTCGTCTTAATATGACGGAAATCAGCCATGAACATATTATACCCTCTCCAGAATTTGGCAGTGGCATCGACGACTAGACTATCCTTATTAACAACGGATATATGATGACCCAAATGTACAGCATCTTGGGCACTGTCCAACTCGGTATCATTAAAACACACAGTTCTGTTATCGGGTTTACAGCTACGACCTCAAAAAATCAAATATCTACTCTTAGACCGTTAAAATTTACACAGCATTCGTCTGCATAGTTTTCGCATATATCGATTAAAACCTTGAGTCCAGATCTAGTGGGTGTTAGCAAAGTGAGATCACCTGCGTATCCGACGCAACCCGTATAGTGGTTGCCCGTGTGGCATCCCACTCCACTCTTTTCTAACTATTCAAACAATCCATCCATGTATATGGAGAAAAGAATAGGAGAAAGGATTGCTCCCTGTTTGACTCCGTTACATGCAGTAAACTGGGATGACATTCTAGAGCCCCATCTTACTTGAAGTTTTTGTTTAGTATACATATACAATAGCACTCTTAATACCAGAGGTGATACCTTACGTTTTAGAAGTACTTTAAAAAGCTTACAATAATTGACCCTGTCGAATGCTTTGCTGGCATCTAACATGAGTGCATACACATTACTGCCATTTGCATTATAATAACTGATTGTCTCCATCATAACATATGTGCAGTGCGTAGTGGACATGTTTGGTTCAAATCTAAATTGCAAATGCGATGTTGCAAGCGCATTTAGTTCCTTAGATAGTACAACATCAAACAGTTTGGCAACAATGCTGGCAAGAGTAATAGCTCTAAAATTGTCGGATGTACATACTAATTGTCTGTTGTCTTTTGGTATAGGAACCATAGTTCCCACTAACATTGAGTCGGGGCTAAAACCATGTATCAACATACTGTTAAAAATTAATGCTAACAGCACAAAGAGTATTTTCGGACCATGTATAATATGATCAGAATTTAGACCCTCTTCATCATCCGACTTACCCAGCTTCAGTCGCTGGACACCTTCGATAACCTCATCAACTGATATATAATACGCAATATTTTCTTTAATCTGCTTATTTATCTCCGTATTTATAGCACTCATATCATCAACATCATATTATACACTGTTGTAGAGGTGATTATATTTACCGGAAAAATGTGTGCTATTTCTTCATCACCTACCACACCATCAACACTTGAAGGCAATAATTTATTTCTGCCCTTTATCCGGCGTACCTCAAACCACAAATCCCGGTTTCTACTTTCATTAATGGCTTTGGCCATCTTAGTAGTACGAATTCGGTCATCCTCTCTCATAATATGTCTTACAGTCCTATGATACCGAGCTCTTGTTATATACGCCTCATTTCTGTAAGGTCACCCTGATGAGGCTTTCCCACTGCTCGCCATTGTCAATGCCAGAAAAATAGCCTCTTGTTTCAGGTGTTCAACTTCTTTTGACCACCCAGGAAGTTTCCTTCCGCCACCAGTAGAATTAAGGTTGTTTTAGGACAGGTGGTAGGTATACATTCCGATGATTCTATGCACATATTTAATATATCATTGTATACTCTAGTTAATTCGTTCTCATTTTTACACATTACATTCTTACACAGCAAAGCCTCTTTGTCGTATTGTAACATGGAGAGTTTATACCATCCTCGCAACCCAGGGCTGTTTGCCATGCAAAACTAGCCCTGGCGGATTCCTTACGCGAAATGCGGAAGTTAGCTAAGTCAAACTAGTAATTGACTTCGCCAGTCGCGACTGCATCACCCGTGAGAACAGCGCAAACACCCGCCCCAATTTAAAGACGGATAAACGACTTCTGGGAATCCCAATATTATATAATGAGACGTTCGCCCATTAACACGAGCAGCTGAACGGTATTGTGTATTCGAATAAGTGCTTCTACTTCCTACACATTGCATGAAACACGAGCCACGGTTGGTTGAAATTAGTTTTATTATGACCACCTGACCTGCCGTCAACCACTGATCTAGTGAGCGATTTCATAGGCCTAGCTTAAATTCAGAGTTTCGCAAAGCGATCAACCAGGGGGTACTGTTGGCTGGCACTGACGTAATCAACAGCAGCGACCCCTGGCGCGCGAGGATGGTTTATACTCGAGATCACTAGTGTGTTAGTTAATGAGTTTCGTACTGGCTTTATGCCATGCTAGTTTCTGACAATAGTTCATTTCGAAGACGTGGTCTACATTTATATATATATATGCCTATCTGCGTGAACAAAGCGAGCAAGCCTGACCTCCATTTAGCCAGAGAGTAAAGCAGCCAGCAAATCACGAACCAATCCTGTGGCACACGAGTCCCCAACCAATTAACCACTGCATGGGGCAGCCAACAAGTCCCCAGCCAACCAACGAGGCAGCCAACAAGTCACTAATCAACCACCGAGGCAGCCAACGTACAAGTCCCCAACCAACCACTCTGACAATCAACACAAGTCACTATAATCAACCACTGAGGTAACGAACAAGTCGCCAACCAACCAATGATAAAACGAACTTGTACTTACCTAACCACTGAGACAAATAACAAGTCACTAACAAAACACAGAGGTAACGTCACTAACCAACCACTGTGACTATCAACAGCCATTAACGACTCATTGAGACAGCCAACAAGTCACTAGTCAACCCCTGAGACAGGTGTGAGATAGGTGTTTACACTAAATACCATTCTGTTATGCATGTCGCTTTCCAAATGAGTAATTCTGTGACTATCAACAGCCATTAACGACTCACTGAGACAGCCAACAAGTCACTAGTCAACCCCTGAGACAGGTGTGAGATAGGTGTTTACACTAAATACCATTCTGTTATGCATGTCGCTTTCCAAATGAGTAATTAAAAACCGTTTGATCGAGTCAATCGACATTGACTTTTAACGAAACAATTAAGAACGACGCGATGTACCGATATATATATATATATCAAGAGTATACTCAGAGATGAATTCAATAACCGATGTATATGTCTAATAGGGATCTACTTACACGGACTTCTTCTCGGTGGGAAAGGGTGTTTAGCAAAGTGGGAAGTTAACGTTTATGAAGACAATCTGAGTGTACAACTACACAAAAAACCTATTGGTTTAGTAGGGTAAAAAATGTCGCATTTGTTGAACTGCTGTAAAGAACAAGCTATATTTACAGCCTGTGTTAGTAAGGATTGTGGGTAAATTGCAATTTGCTGTTGCTTATGCTAATTGCTACAGGTGATTGAACGGACTGCCTGTGAGATTTATCACTAGACACTTGATTGCTACATGCTAAAGTCAACACTAGTAAATGTATTTACAATCAGAAAGGCTTTCAACTTAATGGGACAAGGATAGACAAGTCACCGAACCGTATCATTCAGCATATTGCAATTAGCGACGTGTAGTGTATGTCGAAACTACATCAGTGAATCTTAACTGCATATAATTTTTATATGGACGTACTGATTTACTTTCTGAAATAAAAACCTGATTACATACCTATATTATGTACTTTAATTACTATGTGTACGTTTATGTGATTGACGATATCGCATAGTTTGCAGCCGCTCTTCATCTGGTGTAGCGACTCACAAATTCGGTCCCTTGATGTTCAAGCATGTCATGTGTTAATAGTTTATATAATCTCCGCAGTCGATCCGTTTATTAAAGCAGTTTAAATTGTCGAAAGGATTATTTGTTGTCGTTACGTCGGGTAACTTAACAAAACCAATTGCCGTGCCTACATTTAACCTTCAATCTACTTTTTCAGTGATTTGGTTGTAGAGAGAGGAATGAAAGTCGGCAACATCAACCTAGAATGGCAATTGGCAAAAATTGCAAGTTCACATCAACTGACAAATGTTCTATGGACACATCAAATAGGTTTGCCTGTTCGGGAAAAATCTTTTTAAATTGGACGAACGAAAAAAATAAGATTGAGGAGGTACCTTTATCTAAAATTTATAAAACACCCTTACCGCAAGTTGTGACTGTACAAGCAGTAACGCGACGATGGCATACAACCACTGGACTCGTTCTGTCATCTTCCAACACTCTCTACCCATCGCTTGGCCTCAACAAAACGATACGCAGGTAACCGCGAGGCAAAGAAAAGCACAGAACACTCTTCGTTTTTCCTAATGTGTCTCGAAACCAGGGAGGAAGCACTGTTCATAAAAGCTACTGTATTTACAGTCGATCGGTCTACCAATTGAAATGTAGCGAGGTGCACCGATAGCCTATACATGTTGACCATGAACGCAGCTCGATATGTTTCTGCGATAAGAGCAACCAATCAACCAATGAAATGGCGTCGTACCCGGAAGAAACCGAACACAAGAAAACACGTTAATAATAATACATTAATTGCAGCTCAGTGGCAAGCACCTTTGTGGCCGACAGCCGTGCACAAGTAAGGGGTGGTCGCAAACATTCGCCAAATCCCTACAGGCGTCGTCAATCCACCAGTCAAGATTTTAACAAGATTTAACAAGATTGCCATCCAGAAAATTACTCTGGATGGCAGGTGGACAAGGAAGCCTTTTGGCTTATCGAGAGTCAGCCGCTCTTCATTCTCTAAAAGGTCAGACATAAATAATGCACCACAATTAATATGTATATGATGAAGTATTTATTAGATACTTAAATTGTGTACGGCGAATATCTGAGTATAGTGCCGCTGTGTGGCTACCCCACACAGCGGCCTATGGGCCTATTTCTTTTGTCTCTCCGACCTGTCTGCGGACGTCCGCGGAGAGAAATTTGCTATTCTATTTGATCACGTGATCTCTCCGCGTTTAAAAGAACAGCCCGGACAGACTTTCCGGACCGCTCCGATTTATCCGCCTGTAGGGCAGGAGCCGGTTTCATGAGCGTATTTACGGGGTCGTAGCGACCGCTACGATGTCGTAAGTTTAGAACGTCGTAAAGTTACGTTATTTGGGTTTCATGAGTATCCTAAGTGCGATTATCCGTTGCTAGTTGGTCGTAACTTTGCGCTTGGTATATAGCAGGCGTAAGCTTACGTTATTTGAAATATTCGCGGGATGCTCCCCAAGTTCTAAGATACAAGCACACACGAGACATATATTTACAATCATCAATAGCTTGGTGTTTGGTGCATGAACTGCAAAGAAAACACATTAGACGAGAAAGAGTGTTCAGAGATAGGAATAACCCTCTTGATTCATTAAACGACGATGAACAAGTTGAGCATTATATAGGTACATTACAAAAAAATTCAAAATTGATATAGTCATTTAATCACTTCTATGTGATAGTGTATGGTATGTAGTTTACAACCCTTTTTGAATTATCTCTATTATTAACAAAGTAAATCCACTTTTTAGTGTCTGAAAAAAGGGTCATTGTGTCTATAGGATTCATGTCCATTTCTTGTGATCTGGAGCTTGTGCAGACTGTGCTGCCACCATGTGACACTGAATATAGGCAAAACATTACATAATCTGTATATTGTAAGATATTGAAGTAAAGTAAAATGTTATGACCCAAAAATGTTGACCTTGTACTGTGACCTTGACATGACCTAGTTATTTGACCTTTAATGACCGTTGACCTATATATGTTGACAAGTGACCTAATTAAATGATTCTGTGTGACACATGGGCTTGGTATGTTTATAAAGTGTTGGAATGGAACATTTATGTACACATTGACTATAAAGTAGCATATTAAAGCATGAACAATAGTGAGGTAACTTGTTTAAAAAAAATGACCTTTGACCTAATTGCATGTATGAATGTGCAATTTATTTTAAACTAATAATTATGGTATGTTGTGCTAGCAAATTAAAAGTAACTAAATGTTTAACCTTGACCATAATAGCATATGACCTTGATACGACCTAGATAATTGACCTTGAATGAGCACCGATTTAATTATGTTGACAAATTACTTACTTAAATTATTTAGTGTAACACATGGACTTAGTAACTTTATAAATCCTTGTAATTTATCACATCTACATATTAACCATAATTTTTGGGATAAAATGGCTTATTAAAGCGTGAACCATTAATGGTTAATTTATTTTAAAAAATTGACCTCTAACCATGTTGTCTATATTATTAATGTCCAATTTATTTTTACTTAATAATTATGGTATGTTGATCAAAATGAAAGTTCAACTACTAACTGTTGACCATTGGGCATTATTTGACTTGTTTGTAAACATTGAGGTGTCCCTGACACAACCATTGTTGTGAAGAAACACAGCATTGCTTGAATTTAACATAATTTATTATGCATTCCAAGATCTGTATAATTTCCTGTATAGTTCAATGTCATGAAATGTTCACAGTACAATGCAAAGGTCAGTACTACAACAATGATATTTAATTGTTTTGTTCATTAATGTCTCACACGTCAACATGAAGTAATGTTAACATGTTGTTCACAGTATGCAGCCGACAAGTAGACATTGAAAACAACTGAAACAGCAGAAGTACAATAACTATTGTCAACTTCACTGCACATACAGGGAACTATAGGAGGAACAGAGTACATTGCCGACTAGTGTAGATATAATCGGTTCACTGTTTCATACATCCATGCAAGTGAAGTGTACCAATGTTCACATGACACTGTTGGTCGATTGTAGATAAAATCCGTTCAATGCGTCATACAGCAATGCAAGTGAAGCGTGCCAATGTTCACAGGACACTGTTGGTCGAGTACTGTTACTCTTCATACATTTGCAGCAGAATCCTTCAACATGAAATAGAGGAAAACTGTATTAATGTATGTGTGTGATACAAATTAATGCAGTACCACTAGTGTTAATAAACATAAGAGTGTATTCAAAAAATTAAATTATTAAAATGGTGTCACTGGACTTTGTTTTTGTGTAAGTAATCTTACACTAAAAATTATTAAGACAACTATTAAAAAGCTGGCATTGAGTACGGTTGTATTACAATAATTAAAATATCATGGCAACATTTTAATTACTATTTCTTATTTTAAACAATAATAAATGTTAAATTAAATGGACATAATTACAAAAGTGCTGATGGCACTGGATTTCATATTAAATGTTTTAATCTTGCAGTAGGTGATAATTTCAAAGATTCCAAGATGGAGTCAAACCCATTGATCCTAGCCCATCCCTCACAACAGCCAATTACGTGGCAGGTCAGTGCCCACGTGGCACAAGTAGCCCAATCACGATCACGTTTCCATTTAAATACCAGATATATGCAATAATACATCTTTGCCTGCCGTGCCTGGCCTTAAATTAGAAAACTAATATATTCAGTTATTTGAAAAAATAATGAATACCATGCAACACTTACATATCAATAGTTACTTTTGTGCACAGAACATGTTAGGATTTAGGTGCAAACAGTTTGGATTGCGTGGATTTTGCATCGTAGGAAATGGCGTACGAATGTTGGATCGATGCATTCTACGACTACGCTCACATTCTCAGGCCCAGTGCTACATTTGTAAATCAGTTTAAAACTATGATTATTTTCACGATTGCTTGAAACGCATACAGTTTAACCCGCATAGCAAAAAAATTATGATTTGCATAGCGCGCGCCAGTACATCATAATTATGCAACGCCAGCGTGGCGTACGTGCCGCTGAACCGGTTGCGCGCAGGCTACAAACTACGCATTTCAACTTTGAACGCCGAACAGCGTGCGACAGGCCTGTTTTTCCACGAGCGATTGCACGCTCCCACGGGGGTCCACAACCATAAAATGCATATCATATGAAGGCATATGTATTTAAAAAAGGTAGAAACAGGATACTAACGGGGTGAAAATCTATTATACCATATTTTAAAACGATTGTTTACAACATCAAAGTTAGAATCCACCTACCTCGCTTATCGTGCTCGGAAAACTCCCGCGAAACTGGCTATGACGTAGATCAGTCTTTCATTGGTTCATGTGATCATCAAAATACGACGTAAATTCATTTGCATAATGTTGCCAAGCGATTTTGGGGAATCCCCCAATCTCGGCGGGAGCAGTAGCAATGGCGTCCAAAAGCGTCACAGGTTTCAGGTCTAGAATGCGGGACAAATTTACGGTGCTGCCCCTAGCGGAATGTGATGTACCTACATTATAGGTTTAGAAGAAATTATGTATTATTGTGGCTGACCGACGAGTTTGGCGGAAAGGAGGACTGCCGCCCTCGATGTAACTTCCTGGACTATAATGTCATATTATCGAACTTTATAATATTGTTGGGCTGATTCTTTCCTGCGACACGGACACGGATAAATGAGTTACGTTTATAATAATAATAATAATAATAATGTATTTATTTCAGACAATCATGATGTCCATATATACAAATACATCAATAAAAGTATGTAAATAATATAAAAATACATAGATAAGAACAATATGTTTAAAAATTATATAAATCCCGGACCCACTGGTGCCGCAGTTTCGAAGTACAATACACGTCGCTAGTTTTAATGCTATAAATAATGGGATTCAAAGACATGTCAATCCTATTCATTAAGCTAAAAATAGCCTTTCTGATTACACATTTACTCGAGCTGACATTAGCTGTAGCAAACATGTGGCTAGCGCTACATCTCATGGGCAAATTGTTCAATATCCTGAAAGAGTTGTTATATGCAACAATGAATTGATAAAAATTAACTTTTCTAAAGTTCACCCATAACGCACACATATAGATATTACCAAAATACGCTGTAAATAGCTTATTTTTTACAGCAGTTGAACAAAAGTGAAACTTTTGACGTAACATGTTACTCTTGGCATACAAAAGTCTCACTTTGGCTTGCATGTCAGACTCATCAGAAAAGTTATTAGAAATGACATGTCCAAGATATTTACAAGAGGTGGCAAAGTTTAACTTCTTTCCTCCTAATGTCATTTCTTTAGACAGATTTGACTTTCTAGATTCAAAGTACATGACCAGGGATTTACTCGCATTGTATTGCACATCGTGCTCACATCCATATGAGTAACACATGTCTAGTAGTGTTTGTAGTCCTTTAGCAGAAGGTGCAAACAGAAGTAGATCATCGGCGTATATAAGGTGATTAACAACCATGTTACCAAGACTACAACCGATTTGTTTTTTGTGCAGTTGTATACTCAGATTATTCATATAAATGTTAAAAAGCAAAGGGGATAACTTCCCACCTTGCTTAACACCATTGCCTACCGAGAAGAAGTCCGAGTAGGTATTTCCCCATCGTATGCATACACATTGATTATTGAATTCATTGCTGAGTATTCTTAAGATATAGTTCGGTACATTTCGTTGTTCTAGTTTCGTTATAAGTTTATTTCGGTTGACACGATCAAACGCCTTTGATGCATCTAAAAATGCGACGTGCATAGCTGAACCATGATCAGTGTAGAACCTTAATAATTCCTTAAATGCAAACACGCATAACTCCGTTCCATGTTTAGGCTTAAAGCCAAATTGATTAGGAGTGGTTTCCAAGTACATTTTCATTCTGTTAAAAAGAACAGTGTCTATTATCTTCGAAAATATATTCGATAGACATATTGGCCTATAATTCCCTTTGTCGTTTACTCGTCTATTTTTGTCTTTAATAATTGGTACAATAACAGACTGTGACATTTCTTTTGGTAAATAACAATGCACCAGAATCGAAGACACAAGGATAGACAAAAGCACAGCGAGTTGATAATCAGCGAACTTAATATGTTCTGCACTGATACCGTCCAGACCTGGTGACTTATTTTTTGAGAGTCCATTAATAATATCCATCAGTTCAACTGCACCAACAGTCATTCCTGTATTGTCAGTGGAACAGTCATAACAAACTTTATCACATCGACTATCCTCCACATCATTAAATAAATGTTCATAATGATGCTTCCACATTGACCCGATGTTTACGTCACCGTGTATATTATCAATGTTTGTCGGAAGTTTTACTTTACTGTTCGTACAGTGCTTAATTTCTTTCCAGAATTTGCGGTGGTCTTTCTGACACAACTGTTCTGCAATGTTATCAGCAATGATAGTTTCTTTCTCCCTTTTACATTTTCTGATCGCCTGTTTGAATTTCATTCTGGATAATTTCATAACATTAAAAATGTCACCTTGTCTAGGTTTACCAGTCTCTTTCCATATACAGTAAGCATCACGGGCTGCACAATGAAGCTCTTTCACTCGCTCGTTCCAACCTGGTACAACATTATACTTATAAGCACCTTTGCGATTTGACCGGAGTGTGTGACCACACCTCTTCAATGTAATCACGATAGAATTGTAAAAGTCATCGAGATCATCATGATGATTACAGTTATGACAATTGGGATCAGTGCATCTAACACCCGGTGGAACTTTCAGTTTGCTCAATTCAACGTTCGTGCATTCTCTATATGCATCAATATATTGTGGGTTTAATCTGTCCCACTGTAAGCCTTGCCTACTCTCATTAGTATTGCCACTACCACTAACGCATTCTGGTAGAATATCACTGTCTATGCTGAACGATATCGGGTGGTGATCAGAATAAATAACATCATAAAGTATGGACATGTTAGATAGGCAATCCTTCGCATCCGCGGTACATATGATATGGTCTAGCCATGATGTAGTTCCCCAGGCAGAACTAACGTATGTATATGTGTCTATTGGGAGAGTATCTTGATCACATATAGCCAGAGTAAATTCTTTGCAGAAATCAAGTAAGATATTCCCAAAAACTGATTTCTTGGAAATATCCGCGTTAAAATCACCAACAATAGTGATGCACGAGCTATTAATATTATTAACATATACAGCAATTTTGGACATATAATCATTGAACTTGTCCCTGTTTTCCTCGCATTCATAAGGTAAATATACGTTTAGTAGATAATACTCCTTGTTACCCCAACAAATTCTTATGCCGCATAGCCAATCATAGCACTGGTCAAGAATGGTGATGTATTGATCAAGGGAATGTTTCCATAAAAAACCTACACCACCATACGGTCTACCAGTTAAAATACCCCAAGATGCATCTACAGGAGAAACACCATAACCCACATAACCTTCGTGACAGGTGTTTAGTATATGGCAATCTTGTTTAGTGAGCATAAGCTCTTGTAGGCACAGTATATCACATTCCATTAACACATCCTTTAAGAAGGGCATAAAACCTTTAAATCCATTACAATTAAAAGATGTGATGTTAATTTCCATAACTTAGTTCTTGGTGTTAAAGAATTTCCTCAAGTATACACCAGATGGCCAGTTGTCCGGGTCATAAAATTTAGATGCGTCATTGCATATAACATCAACCTTGAATGAGGCATAACTCTCATGCTTAGTTTTTAGTTTCACACATTTGGCCTCGAGCTTATGCACAGACTGCACATACAAAGACATGTCATCGACAGTGACCGTATGATCTAGTCGTGAGACAAAGGCTGTCAGGAATCGTCCATCCTTTACTCGATCACGAGTCTTGTTGTTTTGTCATTATGTGTAATTGTTTCATGGTGGCAGCGGTTCGAAACGAATCAACGAAGAAACCACACAACGTAAGGACATTGCTGGCCCACTACCTAACGAATTGGCAGTACATTGATGTGTTTATCGCACCACCAATGTGGCAATGTCGGGGGCGAAGTTGATTGTGGGGCGATTCCGAAACTGCCCTGCCTCACTTCCGGGGCAGAATGGGAATCCCATAACGCCCGGGCGAAGTGAGGACAAACCGTTCAGTCGCGCGACAGTATTTGGCTGGGTGAGACGTTTTTTTTGCGAGCTTCCTATCTTAGATTTTTATTACGACACGTGCTAAACAGATATTGCATTTGTACTCATTTGATTGCCTGCCGTAATTTCGGAATTTAAACGCGTCGTGATTAAGTGTTTTATATAAAATAACTTAGTTCAGGGATGTTAGTTGTAACGTAACGTTAATTGTAAACTGATCAGTGCCATTGGCATTGAGTAAGATAACGATTGAAAGACGAATTATACAGTAATTTTTAACATGGATACTGATCATAAATCGTACATGTCCGATGTACTTGGCCGTTTGCTGTCGTCGCAAAATTCAAAAATTATACCGGAGGGAAAGTATGGAGAAATCGTTAGGCAACTCCAACATGAAGCTACTTCTTCCACCGACAATCCGAAACTTCGGTGGTGGATCAAACGTAAGCGCTTCCAACTAGTGAACTTTCCTGAGCTCGACCTCGCTGACGTGCTTGTCATTCCAAAGAAAGGTGAGTTTAAAACATTATTAGTAATTTACTAAATGTGGCTCATGTCTAGGCTATAGAGTCGGGGATTATATGCCATGGAGTCTGGCCCACTTTAGTCTTCATTCTCTACCGCCCAATTTATACCATGATTTAGATTCTAGGAGGAAAAAAAATCATATTTTTATACAGATTTTTGATAAATTATGACCCACCGTACCAAAAGGAGATGCTTTTATTACAAATACGAATGGATTTCAATTGAGAGGGGAAAATGATACCTCCAAATTACCAAATGTTTCAGAAAATAATTGTCATTACTATATTTCAGTGTATATTTTTGTTTGTATTTGTTTTGGCTCATAGTTCATTTATTTAATTTTTTATTATTTGTATAAATGAGAAGCGCTTCACTTTGGAATGGTAGGTAACAATTTATCAGACATACTGTAGTTACTTGTTTCATTCTTACAGAAGATATATATTGTAGGCCAACAGTAAATTCTTTCGACCATCTCAACAGATGTACTCTTTTTAATTCCTTGTTATATCCCACCTTTTATTGTGATCACCCAACAACAAATTTGGGCAGCAAGTTTCTATAAAGTGGGCAGAATAATTAATTAAAACGTTCACAGTGACAGGCTCCATCAGATACTAGGTTGGCCAATTATGAAGTCTACCACCTGTGCACATTGATTACTTAATTGGTTGTCACTTGCCCAATACTGCCATAGGAGTCTTTTTGTCCTGTAGTCTGGTCAAGTGTGGATCCACATGCTGTCTACTATGACCTGTAATTAATTGGCTTCATTAACTCTAATCCCTTTGGCATGGGTGAATCTCAGGTACTGGTACAAGTTTGCTGTTTGAAAGTGTTGATCTTACCAGTTATGTATGGCCAGTTCTACGTCTTGACGAAAGTGGATCAATTAGTGTATGCGTGTTTGTCCATAGGTGGGCGCAGTGACATATCGCTGTCGGATTGCCAGCGAGTCATCCACAGTGGTAAGATGTTTGACGTTGCCAGTAAGCTGCATATCAGCACAGGACATGGTAGCAGGAAGAAAATTGTCATGGGTCACGCAACTGCCAGAACAAGGATGCAGTAGTAGTAGTCGCTCCTTCAAGCAGCAAACAGTGTTTGCCACTAAGTGACATTGATTCAGTGGCAGACTGCTCAATGTGGTTGACTGATGCCCACATGGCAGCAGCCTCTACACTACTGCTAAGCTCCCATCCACAGATTGATGGTCTGCAAGACACAATTCTTCAACAGAACCGCTCATGGATGGTGCCAACAACTGAATTCATTCAGTTCCTCCATGTCGACAATTGTCATTGGGTGACAATATCGACCATTGGTGAATGTGACGGCAGAGTGAACATTTTTGACTCAATGCTGGGCAAGCCATCCTCCCAAACTATCCGCGACATATGTAGTTATGTGCACACGAGCAATGACAAGGTCATTTTGAATGTCATGAATGTGGACAGGCAACCAGATGTGAACAGTTGTGGGCTGTACGCCATTGCTTTTGGGACTGCACTGGCAGAGAACCAAAATCCATGCCAGCTGGCATTTAAAGACCTACGGCTGCATTTCACCGAGTGTCTACATAATAGTGTGATGTCGTCCTTTCCAGCCAGTGACTGCTATCGCAATCCAGCTGTGGTGATGCATATTGAGGTGGAAGTGTACTGTGAGTGTCGTATGCCTGACGATCACAAACTGATGCTGCAGTGTGACAACTGCAGTCTGTGGTACCATGCCCAGTGCATGGGAGTCGGTGTGAAGCCTCGCATCACTGACACTTGGGTGTGCAATAAATGTAGGCAAACTAACAATGAATGAAGATATCAAATTTTTATTTTGTTTCATGTCATGGCATATACACCTCTTGTTGGGGCTTGATGGGTACATTAAGTACCAGTATATGTCAGATATTCAATTTACCATAAGTTACTGTGTCTTTAATCCCAATTTCTCTGTTGTAGTGAGCGCAGCAACACATCACCACACACATAAGCATACATTTACATACAAACAGACATGGACATTACGGTTGTGCTGACAAAGAATTTCTGAAATCTGACAACATTACGAGGCCCTTCCTTAGCCACAAAAAAACTTTCGGCCATCTTTATTTAATCAAAAGTGTGCGTTTTAGTATGCGAACTCCTTTCAAGTTAAAAAATCCGCTATCATTTGAGCCATTTATTTAATTAATACTGGTCCATTCCATTTGTTTTATCGCCATTGTGCCAATGATAGGCATTTATTTATGTTCTTATCAGTTGTAATTACCCCACTTTGCTATGCACGTCCGTAATACATACGCACACATACACATACACACCGTTGCATAATCATTCACTCATGGTGGAATAGACACTGTCACCTTCCCGTTGGTTTCTGCCGTTAAACACACTAGCAATGTCACAACAGTGTGTGTGTGTCATATTGTTGGTGTGTGAACTGAGAACAGTGTGCACACACAAACTGACGTATTATAACACGACGACGACCGACACAGCTGCTGCACGAAGAACACCACCGAAGCCAGAGTGCACGTCGCGCAGTACATTTAATATATAGTATGTTTAAATGTAATACACTGTTGGAAACTGCTGAATTTTGAACTGAATAAAATCGATGAATGGTGTACAGTTTTTAAATAAACAACGGTCAACTGGTCGATAATATTGTACTGCTTGTGTCATATCTTTAATAATATAAGGATTATTAACGCTTACAAGTGACTAAACGTCGTCTGATCTTGCTTACTAAACTGCATTAAAACGTATTTAACCCATTCTTAAGGAAAGCGTATTTGTGAATTTCAATTGCACTTTACAAGCCAAAGCCGCCGATGACGCGCGACTGTACTTGGTGTGACTGTTAGTTTAGATGAGTAAATTAACTACCACTGATTTCCTTATCCTACCTTCACCTTTCTGTACTGTTGCTGCCTCAGTCGCTCAACTCTTCTGTTTCCTCTTGTCCCTGTCTGTCATAGATAGCCGTCTCGCATCCCGTTTCTTTCGATGTTGTGGTTATATTCAAATATCATTGTTACTTTGCATCATGATTGTTTTAGGATAGTGTCATGAACCATGACATTTTTTCAAAATGTGTTCAGTTAAAACAATAGGTTGAACAAACACTCAATTTAATAGTAATATTAAGCAATGTAAATGTAAAATTGCATTACAACCGTGTCGCCCACATTAAAGTGTCCAGAATTAAAATTTGCCTAACTCTTTCACCCCTGTCTAAGTGTCAAATCCGTCACCCAAAAGCTGCTCAGCCCATGATTGGAGATTACAGTATTGGCTTCAGTACTCCTGCTTTGTTTTATTCGGTCGATTGTTTCACATCGGCTGTCCTTTGATTTGTGTATGTTATTGATGTGCCGAGGCTATAGTAATCGGCTTGATAGGATTGCATTGTTTCATCAAGCATACCTTTTTGTTTGAATACTTGGCTTCCCTCTGACACGTATTCATTCAAGCATTCATATGCGATTTCAAAGGTGACTGTGATCAACTCAAAGTTATGTAAATAGTCATCCATAGTCCGAGTTTGAATGTGTAAGATTACCTACATATTTGGGCTGTAGTTAAAGATTAATAGACCCGGAATTGATAGCGGGTCTATTTCTTCTGAGCTAGACAAATTGAGCTACATTATGGTAGAAGATATTGACCCTCACATAATAGGTATAACCGAATCGTGGGCCACCACTGATATATCAGATGCCGAATTGGGACTAACAGGATATGTAATGTTTAGGAAAGATAGAATATGAAGAAAGGGAGGTGGAGTTATTTTATATATTAAAGAATCTATCCAGGCTTATGAAATAAAATTAGAAAGAGAAGCAGATTGCGAAGAAGCTGTTTGGTGTAACATAGTTACAGGAAACTCAACGTTAACAGTTGGGTTAGTTTATCGAAGTCCAAACATAAGCATAGAAGAGAATGAAAAAATACAAAACGCTATAAGGGAAGTAAGCAAACGGAACTGTATTATTATGGGGGACTTTAACCATGGGCATATACAATGGAAATCTCTACAGAGTATGGGGAGTGAGGACCACAAGTTTTTAGTTTTAGTACAAGATAGTTTCCTTTCTCAACATGTGCTAGAACCAACCAGGGGAGAGAATGTGTTAGACTTAGTTTTGTCCTCACAGAAAGAATTAGTTGACAATGTCAAGATATGTGAGCCACTGGGGAGTAGTGATCACAACCAGATACATTTTACCATCAAAGTAAAATCAGAAAGGAATAGTAAAAGCAGTATAGGAGAAATTTCCACAAAGGAAGGTATAAGGACATGAGGAAATATTTAGCAAAGATAGACTGGAATAACACACTGAAGAATAAGACAGCAACCGAATGCTGGAATATCTTAAATAGTGAAATTAAGTGCATAGTCAATAAATTTGTACCTTTCAAAAAACAAGGGAAACGGTCTAAAAAGAAACACTTATCGAAAGAAGCCATTAGAAAAATTAAGTATAAACAAATGATGTGGAAGTCATATAGATGTACTGGAAATGATGAAGACTACAACATTTATAAAGAAGCACTTAATCAAGCTACAGCTGAAATTAGAAATTCAAAGAGAAGCTATGAAAAAAAATTAGCTAGTAATATAAAACATGACAGTAAGAGTTTTATGCGTATATTCGAAGCAAACAGAAAGTTCAGGATAAGGTCGGTCCTCTAGAAGATAGTGCTGGAAATACAATATCAGAGGGATTCTTAATGGCAGAAGACCTGAATGAGTATTTTAGTTCAGTGTTTACCAGGGAAGATATTAGTTCACTGCCAGTACCAGAGGCTAAGTTCAAGGGGGCAGATTCAGACTATTTAGGACAGTTAGTTGTAACCTCGGAAATGGTAGCTAAGAAAATAAGGGCTATGAAGGATAATAAATCACCTGGAGTGGACGGGATTCCGCCCAAACTACTATTGGAAATTGTAGAACAAATTAGCGTACCGCTTGCAACAGTTTTCAATTTGTCATTAGAAGAGGGAGTGGTTCCTTTAGAATGGAAAGAGGCAAACATTATACCGTTATTTAAAAAAGGTTCGAGAAACAAGTCAGAGAACTATAGACCAGTGAGTTTAACATCAGTGATTTGCAAATTATTAGAAAGACTAATTAAAGATCACATGGTGGATTTTCTTGTTAAACATAACTTGATAAACCCATCTCAACATGGGTTTTTAAAAGCGAGGTCATGCTTAACAAATATGTTATGTTTTTTGGAAGACATCACTAGGTGGGTAGATGAGGGATCACCAGTAGATATCATCTATTTAGATTTTCAAAAAGCTTTCGACAAAGTACCACATCAAAGATTACTCCTTAAGCTAAAGGCCCATGGCATAGGAAATGGTATAATAAACTGGATAGAAAAATGGCTGAATGACAGAAGACAACGTGTAGTAGTTGATGGGGAGGCTTCAAACTGGAAATCGGTATTGAGTGGGGTACCACAGGGATCAGTACTAGGACCTATATTATTCTTAATATATATCAACGATTTGGACGATGATATAACAAGCAAGGTGTTAAAATTTGCGGATGATACAAAAGTGTTTAGAAGGATTAAAAGTGATGGAGACAGACAGCATTTACAAGATGATCTTGATAGGTTGATCAAATGGTCTGAAAAGTGGCAAATGCTGTTCAATTTTGGGAAATGTAAATGCCTCCACACAGGTCATGGGAATGAAGAGGTAAAATATAAAATGGGGGGTACTGTTCTAAGTACTACTGTAAAAGAAAAGGACTTGGGGTTAACCATTAGTGCTGATATGAAGGTTTCAGAGCAGTGCGGAATTGCAGCGTCAAAGGGAAATCAAATCCTTGGATTAATTAGGCGAAATATAGCGTATAAGAAAAAAGAATTAATAGTACCGCTGTACAAAACAATAGTGAGGCCTCATTTAGAATATTGTATACAAGCATGGAGGCCATATCGCAAGAAGGACATAGATATGCTAGAAAGAGTACAGAGGAGAGCGACTAAAATGATACCAAATCTGAGGGATCTTAGTTACGAAATACGCCTAAAAGAATGTGGTTTAACAACATTAGAGACCAGGAGATTGAGAGGAGATCACATAGAAGTGTTTAAAATATTGAATGGTTATGAAAATATTGATAGAAACATTTTTTTCTCAGTTAAGAAAAATAGAAGGACCAGAGGACATGAAGCTACATTAGTAAAGGAGCAGTGTAGATTAGATATAAGAAAGTTCTCATTCTCACAAAGGACTGTAAATGAATGGAACAGATTATCTCCTGATTGTGTTGGTGCTAGTAGCGTGAATATGTTTAAAAATAAAATCGACACACACCTTAAAAAGGCGGGATACATGTAGATAAAAAGTATTGGACTCTCGATAAGCCAAAAGGCTTCCTTGTCCACCTGCCATCCAGAGTAATTTTCTGGATGGCAATCTTGTTAAATCTTGTTAAATGCAGGATGCTGATAAAATGATACTAAACTTGGTATATATATATAGTTGAAATGTATTAAATGTAGCTTGTATGAGTTGATGTATTTCTGTGGACATTACAACACACAATTCCAATATAGCAAATTCTCTCGTCAACACGTGGTTAGCTCTGAAAAGAGCTGTTTTGTTTAGTTGGCTCTGAAAAGAGCCTTTGTTGCTGATTAGCATGGTCGATAATGCAGTGCCGCTCCTCTGACACTCCGGGCGTATCTTTGCATGCCGGCCTTATTTAGGTGCACGCCATCTGGAAGCAGGTATTCTTTCCACTTCAAGATCATACCACGGTGCTTCCAGGAATGCACCTTCTGTAGCTTCTTCACGAGTCGTCGCACCCGGGCATTGTAGATGTCACATGCGTCGTTGAAGTTGGCGCGAACCTCCCTCTTCACGCCAAGTGCTATTCGCGGCATCATTTCGAAGACCACGACGTTCTTCACGGAAGGCACCGCCGCAAACTCTTCCGCCACACAAACGACTGCGTCCGCTAGACCAAGCGGACAACACATCGGCGACGCCAGATCGTTCGTGCCGATGTCAATTATAATCAACGAAGGCCTCTCGCGTTCTATGTAGCCGATGTGCTGCCGCAAACTGTCCAGACGCATTTCTCCAAACCCACATATGACAGTGCTGGTGAAGAGCTTCGCCAAATGAAGACCTCCTCCTGCGAGATGGTCTCGCAATCTCCTTACGAAAGAATGCCCGATGACAAGTAATTTTGCCATAACGCTAATGTAGAAGTACTGCGAATATCGATGAAACTTGGTATGCCTTCGTATGTCTTCCAGTCCGCTTATAAACGATTCTTGGCCGTTGACTCACGTGCCGAACATCTTTCTTATTGGTCAGCTCCAAAAGCCAATAAGACACCGATACACTGCGAACAACGGGGCAAAGTGGGAATAAATGCTCTAACTCGACACTACTGTGAAATATTGTTTCGTTGTTGTGCTTGTAAGCTTGCATTTACAAAGTATTATAGGCACACAAAGTTTGACGTACATGCATACAGATATTTCGGCGGTATATATACGATTTGACGACTGCGCGCAGGGAACAACGGGATTATTCTCACTTTGCCCCGGGGCAAAGTGGGGATAAATGCTCTAACTCTATTTCTTTTCTATTTTAATTGATGTTGTACGATGTACAGTGGCGTGTGTGTGTTTCAATAATATTTAGAGGCTAGTGTAATTGGCTTCACTACTCCTGCTTCGTTTTATTGAGCAGATTGTTGCACGTTCTCTGTTGTTTGATTTGGAGGCCATAGCAATTGGCTTAATACCCTTGTCGTGTTTCATCGAACAGACCGTTTGTTTGAAGTGCGTTGAAACAACGCGCCCGACATTAGCAGCATCTAGCTGAAGTTGGCTTCCGTTTGACTTTAATGACGTGAAGGCCTACCTGGGTAATCCAGTTCTTACTAAGTCCTCCTTGAATTGTTTGAATAGAAGTTAGGAACTGAGCAGATCTGGCGTGTCAGATTTGTGTTAGTATATTGTCTTACGTTACATTCTGAATAACAAGAAAAAAAAATATATAGATATACAGACATATAGACAGACAGACATACATATATAATTGTGTAAATCATACATACAAACATAATCAATATATAAAATTGTCATCCTTATTTCTGACTACATCTTTTTAGACGTGTTGTGTATTTAGAATTTAACAGTGTAAATTTACAAGGGAAAACAATCCATCAGTGTTGTTATGTATACATCATGGAGGTCTTTATAAAAACGAACTACTACATAACTTGGTCGGGTCTTTGCGACCACGCGGTGGGAGCATTACGACTAGGCAGTTGGTGCATTGCGACTGGTGCATTCAGGCAGAAGTGCATTCCGACCAGTACCCTATTATTCCCATATTGCCCCGGGGCGAAGTGGGAATAAATTCTCTAACTCGACACCACTTTAAAGTATTGCTTCGTTTCTGTGCTTGTTAGCTTTCATTTACATAGTATCATACGCACTAACAGTCTGACGTACTTGCACGCAGATATTTCGGCGGTATATATACGATTTAACAACTATCCCATTCAAATTACGGCATTATTCCCATACTGCCTCATGGCGAAGTCGGAATCAACGGCGTTTCGCTTGCTGCTACCGATTCCGATACGGCCGGGCTTTATGGGAATTCCCATAATGACCCGGGCGAAGTGGGAATCATTCCCACTTTGCCCCGATTCCGAAAACGCCCCCAACAGCAACAATAGTGAAGCCGAACTACTTTCGCGTACATCACTGGGCCCACGAACGTTTACGTTGACAAGCGCGTGTGAATACATACGAAGCCATTCAAGTGAATCGGCGCATCTACTAGAAAATCCGTGAAGACATCGACGAATCGACTCATCAACGCCCTTTAGCCGTTGAAAACCTACGCGAGGCACGAACCTACGACCGTACGACGACGTACGCAGCGCGGCAACGACGACGGAACAAGACGTCGGCGATTCTATCGGCTCGAGTGACCCAACTCTAGTGTCATCTAATTCGCCAGACGGCGGCACGTGTACTGCGAGTGTCATCGCGGCACGCTCGTATGAACTCATCCGCTAGGGTGTAGCACTGTACCTCGTGCTAGCCGCAAGTCGTTGCGTGTCTGAATTGAGTGACTGTCAATAAAAAGATTGAATGTCGTCATACTAGCCAACACACTACACAACGTAATGTCTGATCACCCAAGGATGGACTGGACTAGTGCAGACGTGCCAGGAACATTTAGGCTGTTTAAGCAGAAATGCCAAATCTACTTCACCGTAAAGTACACCAAGAAAGAAATGATGGTGAACCACATACTACTATACGCGGGAGATGATGGCATTAAAATGTACAATTCCTGGGCATTAACAGACACTGAGAAAAACGACCCAGACGTAGTGTGGGTGAAATTCCAGGATCATATTGAACCAAAAGTCAACTTTCGCCTACAGAGGTTCTACCTGCAGAAGTACAACCAGGCGGCCGGAGAGTCCATTGATGATTACGTCACGCGATGTACGCTACAGGCTCAGAAGTGCAGATTCAGCCCGGCAGAGGCCGACGAACGGTTGATTGAACGGTTGATTATTGGAACTAAGATACCTGAAGTACAGAAACAACTATAAGCCCATGACGAAACGCTAACACTGGAAAAGGCAGTCAACATAGGCCGAACAACTGAGGCTTCGATTAATCACATGACTCAGTTGCAGGGAGTGCAAGATAACACCGCCGTGCACTATCTGAACAGAGCTAATAGTAATTCTGCTAGACGCAGCGACGGCTGTGGATACTGTGGACGGTCTCATCAAAAAGGGGACCAATGCCCCGCCTTCGGTTCTACGTGCAGGAAGTGCGGTGGCAGAAACCACTGGGAGTCAGTATGCAGGAAACCGTCATCAGGGGGCCAAGGAGGACGTCACGGCCGATCCAAGTCACGTGACACGCGTCCACGACGTCACTATGACGGCCCATCCCGCGGACGACGTGGCAGACGCGGCAGGCGCGACACGCCAGTCCCTGCAGTAGGCTTAGAGCGCGAGCCACGCGATGAAGCAGCTGACCAGTTCGAACACCTCAGTTTCGCATCGATGACGACACATAACAGCACCAAGGATACACGTGACGAAGTATTTGCGACACTAGACGTCAAGCTACCTAGTGCACGCAACGGTCAAAGTAGACACCGGGGCACAAGGAAACATACTTCCACTCAGAATCTTCATGAAGATGTTTCCCGAAGCTATGACGGGATAACACCCGACCCCCGGAGCGCTCACGCTAAAAAACAACACCATCCTATCTGCGTACAACGGGACGCGCATACCACAGTACGGGACGATCAAGCTACCATGTCGGTACCACCAAGGCGTCTGGGTAGATGCTGAGTTCTACGTGGCAGAGACAGACGGTCCAGCGATCCTAGGACTCCCAAACTCTCGCCAACTCAGACTGGTAACCCTACACTGCGCGATTGAGAAGTTAACTGTCGAACAAACCGGCACACGTGACACAGATGCAATCGATCGACTCGACGCAAACGTTGAAGCAGAAATACCCAGACCGATTCGACTCGTTGGGCAACTTCCCAGGAAAGTACCACATCGTCACTGATCCCGATGCGCAACCGGTCATACACGCGCCAAGAAAGTGTCCTATTCAGATGAAGGAGGAACTTCTGGCAGCGCTCAACAAGATGGAGAAAGAGAATGTCATCAGGAAAGTCACTGAACCGACCGACTGGGTCTCGAGTCTGGCATTTTCTCGCAAGAAAGACGGTACGCTGAGGATATGTCTGGATCCCAAAGATCTCAACAGAGCCATAAAGCGATGTCACCACAAGACACCCACATTGGAGGAGATCACACACAAGTTCACGGGCGCGAAACACTTCTCGAAGCTCGATGCCAAAAATGGATACTGGTCCGTAACACTTGACGAGGAGAGCAGCCTGTTGACGACTTTCAACAGTCCGTTTGGGAGGTACTGCTTCATTCGGATGCCGTTCGGGCTCATCATGTCGCAAGATGTCTTCCAACAGAAAATGGACATGATCCTCGAGAGCTGCCCAGGCACCGTAGGCATCGCGGACGACGTCGCTGTATTCGGACGCACCGAGGCGGAACACGACGCCCACCTACATAACTTGATGAGAGTATCGCGAGAACACGGCCTGGTGTTCAATAGTAAGAAGTGTACGATAAAGGCGCCACACATCACCTTTTTTGGTACTGTATACGACGACAAAGGTGTCCATCCTGACCCGAAGAAGGTCGAGGATATTCACATGATTCCAACTCCAACCAACGCAACAGAACTGCAAGAGTTCCTAGGCATCGTCACCTACATGGGTCCGTTCATACCCAACTTGTCACAGAGTACGGCAAACATGAGAGACCTGCTCAAGAAGGACGTCGACTTCCAATGGTCACAGGCACATCAGGAAGTCTTCGAGAAGGTCAAGTCAGCAATCTGCACGGAGACAACACTGGCTTACTTCGACCGTGACAAGGACACAGTCATACAAGTTGATGCGTCAGGGAGAAAATTGGGAGCTGTCCTGCTTCAAGAAGGACGACCCATTGCGTATGCATCCAAGAGTCTGACAGACGCGGAGAGAAGATACGCAAACATAGAGAGAGAACTACTCGCTGTTGTGTTTGGAGCCGAAAGATTCCGAACATACGTCTACGGCAAGCACTTTGTGATCGAAAGCGACCACAAACCCTTGGAAATGATCCAGCTAAATAACCTGACAGCAGCTCCTCCTAGACTGCAAAGAATGCTTTTGAGAATCCAACACTACAACGTCACAATCAAGTACAGGCCGGGAAAGGAGTTGCTCCTGGCAGACGGTTTATCGAGACTACCAAACCCTCAAAGCAGAGACGAAATCGACCTCGATGTCATGGTCAGCATGGTACAGTTCTCGAACAACAAGATCCACGAACTACGGAGCGAAACATCAAAAGACACGGTACTCCGCGATCTGCTGAACGTCATCGTCAAAGGGTGGCCACAGAAACGCGACGAAATCCCGAGAAACTTGCGGCCATACTGGTGTTATCGCGACGAGCTGTCCGTAGAGGACGGGATAATCCTGAAAGGTGATCGCGCACTGATACCCGACAGTATGAGGGCCGATGTGATGCAGAGATTACACGCGGGACACCAGGGCGTAGAGAAATGCAAACTGAGAGCCAAAAGCAGTGTCTTCTGGGATGGTATAAACAAGGACATCGAGGAGGTCATCAAGAGATGCGACGTGTGCCAGACACATCAACGGACAAACCCCAGAGAAACACTGCTACCACACGTACTGCCGACACGACCGTGGCAGATTCTAGGGACCGATCTGTTTCACAACAACTCCGAGTACTTGATCATCGTCGACTACTACTCAAAGTTTCCGTTTATACGCAAGATGCCGACACCGTGTACCAGCCACGCAGTAGTGACGGCCACGGCGGACATCCTCTCGGAACACGGCGCCCCGGAGAAGGTCATAAGCGACAACGGGCCGCACTACGACTGTATCAACTACCGGAAGTTTGCAGAGGAATGGGGATTTGAGCATGTAACGAGCTCTCCTCACTTCCCGCAGTCGAATGGTTTCGTCGAGCGTAATATTCAGTCAGTGAAACGCACTCTTCTCAAGGCCAGGGAGAGCGGAGTCAATCCGCACAAGGCGATGCTTTGCCTGAGAACGACGCCAATAGACCATCACTTGCCATCACCGGGCGAGCTGCTATACACGCGCAAGATGAAAGGCGACCTCCCGATTCAGCTGAGAAACGTCCTGACGCACCGAGACGAGATACACACACGACTACAGGAGCGTCAGGACACGCAGAAATCGTATCACGACACGCGTGCACACGACTTGCCTCCACTCACGACAGGGCAGCAAGTGCGCATGCAAGACCACGTGTCAGGCCGGTGGCAGCCAGCCACTGTGACGGCAACCTGCGACGAACCGCGCTCCTACCTCATCGAGGCGCAGAACGGTCGCATCCTGCGGCGCAACCGACGTCAACTACAAACGACGGGGTCACCGCGACGAGTACACTTCGCTGACGAGACTCCGACAGCTGAAGGCGGTGACGTCACATCACAAGTTCAGCCGGCGCAGCAGCAGGCGACATCACGTCAGCAACACGAACGCGCACGAAGAACAGACGACGCGACGCAGCTGTCCTATCGAACGAGGTCGGGACGAGCAATCACACAACCCGACAGGCTCGACTTATAGCCTAACACTGGAATAATTAATTGAGTTGCCATATTACCTTAGTAAAATATGTGCCACAGTAGATTAGTTGCGATATTAAATTAGAATAATATGCGCCATATATAATCCATAGTTGTAGTTAATGTTCTCGTTACTTAGTAAAAAAAGGGGATGTAACATCCTGGACTATAATGTCATATTATCTAACTTTATAATATTGTTGGGCTGATTCTTTCCTGCGACACGGACACGGATAAATGAGTTACGTTTATGATCAGTCGATCACGAGTCTTGTTGTTTTGTCATTACGTGTAATTCTTTCACTCGATACAACTTATGGTGATAACGTTGCAAATTTTTGCTTGTGGGGGCTTTCAAATTAATGTCGCCGATACATTCGGAATAACCAAACCAACAGTGTGCCGAATCGTGCACAGTGTGGCAAATATCGTAGGTGGACGGCTTGGTCAATACGTGTTCAGTACCATATGTGACAAACCACAAACCATGGCCGATGTGGTGGCGGGCTTCCTCCTGTCTTTGACTTTAGCCGCTTCGCCTTCGATGCGGCATTTGCCTGAAGTTCTACCCGTTTTATGATCATCCATTTCTTCTGGACATCTCCTGGTCTCCTTGTAGACATGCCACAAGCCGACACGGCCGTGGCAATTTCTATCCACACTCAAGTTTTCTATTTTTGAGTAACTTGACTGGGAAATCTGCTCTGAAGCAAATGACAGTGCTGCTGGTATACCTCCAATAGCACTGTCACCTCTCCGTCTAAAAAATAGCTTTACGCTGTCTATTTACTGCCGACTCTAATGCTACCGGTACTTTCGACATTTTCCCAGCGCCGTAACTTCGTAAGTGTAGGGTTAGCAAAGCCAAAGGCAAGCGAGACGTCAGACGCTGTGATTCACGTCTTTCATAGTTTATTCAAATGTGGCAGTATTCGTGCTAATTTCACTCTGTACAACTACATATACATTTGCTAAGCAAAGCCACACTTAGCAATAAAATATATATTCGTTCGAAATTACAAAATACGAACTTTTATGGTTCATTATTATTTCCTGCGTGGTTACTTTTTACTGCGGACACAGGGATTCCCCACCGCAACGTAACTAGGTCAATTCTACGTCGACGTAGTTACGCGAATGTTAAATTGTTCTCATGAAACCGGTCGTAAGTCACACCAGCTAATTGCACTTAACTACGACCCGTATAATGTCTAGTTGTGCGTAAAGTTAAGCCGCTTCATGAAACCGGCCCCATGTCGTAAGCGGAGAGGTTCTGGTTGAATAGGCCACGTGACTTTCGACATGACGAATTATAAACGAAAGATAAGTGGCATTGTGCAATATATGAACTGAAATATGTAGTTTTCAGTTTGCTTTGTACATGTGATAACGCAATGATGTACATTTTACTTGAGCAATATACACAATGAAGCGTGTAAATATGTATTTGGAATATTCAAAAAAAGAGGGTTGAGTGCGCATGCGTCAGGTGTTGTCTTTTCTTTTTACCCGCTCCTACGTTGGCACCTAATTACACAAATTCTAGTGATTGTCATTATCCCAGGTTGGCAGGCGAACAATATTATCATCACCACTAAGCGTGCATATAAGTAAACTTACGATCTATCATCCCCAAGTCTTAGACTATTAAATTATTTTGCTTAACAACAGCCCAAACTTTTCAAAACAAGATGGCGGAGGTGTAAACAAGAATTAAAGCGCGCGAAATCAAATCATCCCCAACACAACTTAATCAATCAGCGTATACGCATAAAAAAAAAATACATAGGCATAGCTTGCAACCAATAAAAATGGATTATTCTTCCCTCCTCTGTTCTACTACATATTGAGTCACTAACAGGCCCTTCATCTATGTCCTGAGTCGGCCCAGGACTAGTTCTAAGACTATCATATAACCTAGTATTTGGTTCTATTGCACTAACCCGACCCCTGCACTTTTAAAAGTTTAGTATAAATGTTTACAATCACATGGTTTTATTGGAATGGCATCTGGTGGCACATTAGTAGTATATTTGGTCATTATAATTAATTTCTGGATCACAGTCAGATCCAAGGTAGATGATGCAAATGTACACGTCACTCGTTCCGGCCTAACCTCATCCGGAATTCACACGCTCCTCACCAGTGGAGATGTAGAGCTGAACCCTGGTCCCCGTCAAAGAGCCCAATCACCCAAAAAAACAAACGAAAACCAAAATTCCCGTGTGGAGTATGCGAACGTGCAGTTACGTGGTGTAAAACGAATCCATCAGTTGCTTGTGACGACTGCAACACCTGGTATCATAAATCATGCCTAGGCATGTCAACTATAGTCTTCCTTGGTCTAAAACCCGAAACACCATGGCAATGCGACAGATGCGGGATACCCAACTTCACGGATTCAACTCTTTTTTACCACCCAGATGTGTCACTATTTAATAGATACAGTGCCCTGTCTGAACCCGACCAACTCCACGACCACCCTGGCAGCCCTCTCCACACCTCATCACCCAAAGCTACACAAAACTCACCCAAACCACCACTCACTACCAAAAACATACTAAGAATCCTAGTAGCCAACACCCAATCCATTTAAAAAAAAAGGCACACCCTAGCACTCACCACAGAATCTATCTCCCCAGACATTATTGTAGCAACAGAAACCCAGCTCACAAGCACAACAACAGATCCTGAATTCCTACCACCTGGCTACCATACAATATCTAGAACAGACAGAGATGAGAACATTAGCGATGGGTACGGTGGAACCCTCATCGCAATTAAAGATGATATTGTAGCAGAAGACATCCCTATAACAAACGAAAACCACACTGGAAGCGAGATATCAGCATGCAAAATCAAAATGCCACACAACCAACCACCTGTAATTGTTGTCGGCGTCTATCGGCCCCCTAACAGAGACGTCGCTATGGCCACATACGTAAGAGAGACCATTGCCTCCCTCATGCAATCAAACCCCAGAGCTACATTCTGGGTATGCGGCGATTTTAACTTGCCCGACATTGACTGGCTAACTGACTCCACCAAACCAGCCCCTTACAAAGTTCGGTATCCCAAACCCATCAATGAGCTCTTTCTGAATATGAAAGCCGACCTAGGTTTGGATCAAATAGTCCACGTAAACACTCGAGAAAAAAACTGCTTAGATCTAATTTTCACAAACAGACCATCCCTTGTAAGCCGAATTGAGGACATAGTCGGCGTGAGTGACCATGCAGCAATCCTTCTTGAAGCTACAGTTAATGTCACACGCACCAAACCAACCAGGAGAAAAGTCTTCCTCTGGTCCAAAGTAAACATCACAGAAATAAAGGCAGAAGCCGCCAGACTGTCATCATCAATCCTTGACAAATTCTCAGCAGAATCACCAGTGGAAGAGATATGGGAGTCTCTCAAAACAGGCCTGAAATCCCTTACAAACAGGCACGTTCCAACTAAGATGACCTCAACTAGACGCAACCAACCATGGGTAAACGCACAAATCAAGCGGCTAGCAAAACGTAAGCAGCGAGCATACACTGAAGCCAAACAAACCCAGAAATGGGAAAGATACCGCAGCTTGAAAAACGAGCTACAGCGCACTTGTAGACAAGCACACGACCGCTATGTCAATGGCCTAATCACAGATGGAGGTTCCAGTGCTAAGAAAAAGCTCTGGACTTATGTCAAATCAAAGCGCAGTGACAACGTTGGAGTATCCCTTAAGAGAGATGGTCAGACACATAGTGACAATAAAACACAAGCCGATATACTAAATGAGCAGTTCTCATCGGTATTCACAAAAGAACCAGAAGGCCCCCTACCCAGCCTAGGCCCCAGCCCATACCCCACACTACCAGACATAAACATAACCGTTAAAGGAGTGAACAAGCTCATGGCTGGATTAAACCCACATAAAGCTACAGGACCTGATGAGATCCCCACCAGAGTGTTGAAAGAAACTGCCGATGAGCTATCCCCCGCAATAACCCTCCTATTCCAGGCCTCCATTCAACAACACACCCCATCTGAGTGGCTAAAAGTAAACGTAGTACCAGCATTCAAAAAGGGCGACAGAGGGAAAGCTGAAAATTACCGCCCCATCTCCCTAACCTCTGCCTTATGCAAACTCTTTGAACACATAGTCCGCTCCCACATCATGACACATTTTGATAACCACAACATCCTCACAGATGCCCAGCATGGCTTCAGGAAGAAGCGATCCACAGAGACACAGCTTCTAGGAACCCTACATGATTTAGCTCACACACTCGATGAGGGGGGGCAAATGGATTGTATACTCCTTGATTTCAGCAAGGCGTTCGACAAAGTGCCTCATCGCAGACTCATATTAAAACTAAGATACTACGGGGTCCGGGGCAACATCCTAGAATGGATCGAATCATTCTTACACAACCGGACACAGAGAGTACTAGTGAATGGAAGCTCTTCCAAAGAGACCCCCGTGCTATCAGGCGTCCCGCAGGGCACTGTGTTAGGACCGCTGCTGTTCCTAGTTTATATCAACGACATACCAAACTGCGTGACATCAAACTGTATGCAGATGACAGTCTACTGTATCGCAGAATCAGCAGCGTGGAAGACTCAGTGCGCCTGCAGGAGGACCTCAATAGGCTCCAGGAATGGGAGAAGACATGGCTCATGAGCTTCCACCCAGACAAATGTGAAATCTTAAGAATCACCAACAAAACTAAACCTATCCTCTCAGAATACTTCATTCATGACCACAAATTAGCCTTAGCCATAGACCACATCCCCAAATCAAAACAGCAGAAAGCTAGGCAAGTGGCAGCGTCTACAGGAGAACACCTACAAAACACTGCAAAGTACCTAGGCGTTAACATCAATAGCAAACTGTCCTGGAACCACCATGTGGACGCCATCACTAAGAAAGCCAATAGCACCCTTGCCTTCCTTAACCGAAACACCAGCAACTGCCCTAGACCAGTTAAATCATACTGTTATCAGACATACGTCAGACCAACAATAGAGTACGCTTCTGCCGTCTGGGACCCTGCCACCAAGCGAAACATCGACAAACTAGAGATGGTACAGAGGCGTGCTGCCAGATACGTCTATGGTGACTGGCGGCGCCACAGCAGCCCAACCTCCATGCTCCACCAATTGCAATGGCAGTCCCTAGAACAGCGCAGATGTCTTGCGAGGCTTAACATGATGTACAAAATTCAAAACGGCCTAGTCGACATCCATGCCAGCCTTTACACAAAGCCAGCCCGTACCCACTGCGCCACAGAACTCTTAGCTGAGGGGCGCAGAGGACATCCGTTCCAATTAATGGTTCAACGTTCCCGAACACAGGCTTTCCAACATTCCTTTTTTATAGCCACAATAGTACCCTGGAATAACCTAACCGCCCAATCAGTTCAATCTCCCTCCCTAGATGCTTTCAAGCAGTGCCTTGCCAACACTGGCACAAACAAAGTCTAACTAAGAGTGACCTCTGTTGTTTTAACTTGCACTCGCACATGATTTTATAAACAGTTACAACCAGCACTGCACATATGCACACCTGGCGCACGCAACAAACACCACACCATCCACGAAGTCGTCAGTAATGACGGTAGTGGATTACCGGAAGAAGAAGAAGAACTAAGTGAAATAAGGGTTTTCTGTATTATCGCCATGATGACAAAACATTTAATGATTGAAATCGGAAATGTCAAATAAGGAACCTACCTGGGTATACTCTGTAAACACCCAGATGTCTAGATGAGAATGATACTGCATCCATTCTGTTAAAATAACATGATACAGAAACAGGTCTACGTAACATAGCCGGTAAGTCGTAAACATGCAGAGTATGCCTTATTTAAATAACTTCTATTGTGCCTAAATCCTTGGAAACCAAGCTCAGAGGCGCATCAAAACAAAAGGATTGGTCAATCTTAAAATCCATAAGTTGCATTCCAGTTGTCAACAGATGGGTCAAGGCGCTAGGGAGCTACGATGGATAAGCAAGGTTGTAAAGATAAGTTTTTAAATGATGACGGAATTTTGTAATATTTTCAACTAATCTAACAATAACAGGGAGCATATTCCAAAGAGTTGGTGCAGCAACAGAAAAAGCCCTAGTTCCAATGTTAGTGTTAACTCTAGGAACAAAAAGTAGGTCAGAACTAGATGATCGAAGCTGGATAGGTTTTCTTACAGGAGTAAACAATGAATGCAAATAAGATGGTTGCTTACTGGACAGTGCCTGGTATGTAATGGTACAGATTTTAAATATTATACAATATCATACAGGAAGCCAATGCAGACTTCAAAAGTGGTACATAGCGAGAAAAACGAGGAGATCTTGTAACTACTCTTGCTAGAAAATTTTGGACATGCTGAAGTTTTTATAATATCCTTGCTAGCGATATTATAAAGGATGGAATTGCAATAGTCGAGTCTGCTGCTAACAAGCGCTGTTGCAATAGTTTTAGCAACGGAAAGTGACATGCCTGCGAATACGGCGAAGATCACGAATATGATAAAAACAGCAGCGACATGTTTGAGATATGCGTTGTCGGACATTGAAGTTACTATCAAATATCACTCCTAGATTCCGCACGGATATACTGATTCAAAATATGTGTATGGAAAAAAACCATCCAGTTTACTACGCTGCATTAGAGTACCAATAATGATCAATTCAGTTTTAATTGCATTTAATTTCAATTTGCTGTCAGTAATCCAGTGGAAGATATCTTGAAGGCAATCACTAAGTTGGTTAAGGGAGCGATTTGTATCCGGGGTAGCTAACGAAATGTAGATCTGAGTATCATCAGCATAAAGATGATGATTCAAGTTGTCTTTGTATAACAGAGCTTAGTGGCGTGGTGAATTGTTTGTATTGTCAATTGCAGTCTTGATGCAGTATCAAAACAATGAATGTACATTTAATAACATTCTCGTATTGTTATGTTTTGATACCCCATAAAACAGTGCCATAAGATACCACTATAGTGGTGTGATTGTTTGCTGCACAGCATACCATTCTTGGAATCAGGGAACTGAGTAAATGCAGGATAATATTAATAACAAAATTTAATTAAAATGTTCATTACATTATTTACAAGCACCCATTTTTAGTTTAACATGTATTGTATGAATCAATAATGTAAGGATTTTCATAAATTAAATGGCATATAATGTTTAATATTTATCAAAAAAATTACATAATTTAAAATAGATTACTGTTATTTTCTATGTTGTAATCCAGGCAATGTTACCACGCATCAGAGCAGTGGGGTTCATAGATGTGTGGTAGGTTCAATTCCTGCTGGTGTTTGAATGTTGCATACAAAACAGTACTGGTTGTGCACATCCACCGATTCCATTAATTGCCTTCAGCATATGTAATGTTGTTTTGATGTCGCCCCTACCACTTTTCTATCTGAAGTGATGTATTTTTAAGTGATTAATAAAAAAACATATAAACAAATCAATCACATAAAGTATTTGAAGATTTAAGTTGAACCCTGAAGAGATTGTATACATATTTGTTTATTCTTTACTCAATATCATTCCTGTGACAGTCAAAATGTATTTCTTGCATAACAAATGCCTACATACTGATATGAACATGCACCTTTGTTGCATGGAATTATTTGCACATACATTAAATACATTTATTTAGTAAGGGTAACATCATAATGCAATTCAACTGTTTTATTTCTCCATTGCAAAAAAATAACATCATGAAAAACACACATAATGTATTGACTATGATCATGACATTGATGATGATCCAAGATTGTTTCTCTTCTCCTTCAGGTTAGGCAGCTACTCTCACACAGTTTCCGTGAATCAGTGTAATGCAAATTAAACAATACTTATTGTATTGGAATGTGTTAAAAGGAACTGTTTGCCTTGCAAATACAACCAAATTTTTTATACACCCAGCATTGCAGCTTGTTGAAGGACCGTACAATAGATGTGGGACATATACAATGTGTCTTGTAAAAATATGTACCATTATGTAATGTGAACATGTGGGATTACATCACGCAATACCATGCATGATTTTATTAGATAAGAATTTTCTTTCTTATTTATTTATAATAGTTACATAATTAAATACAACACAGATATGATCTTTGATGTGTAAGTACCATGCCGTAGTACCTACAGCACAACATGATTTTAACAAGTTACATATTAAATATGATATTGCACACACAACTATCAATATTTAGTCGGCAGACCTGGGTTCAATTATTAATTGAACTGGAAATTAATTTTATTTGAATAACATTAATTGAATTGGAATTGATCCTTGGTAAATACACATGAATTGGAATTGACAAAAGTGAATTGAACCCAGGTCTGATAGTAGGTTTACACACTATTTTTTATAATTTGCCCTTCCAATTATACGCATTACACGAATAAATACATATTTTAACGTAAATATTATTGCAATACTCAATGTTTTTATTAGTTCGGGTATCACATGCTCGCACACGCACACACACGCACACACACAACACATTACATGTTTCTTTTCAGTGAAGTTTGAAAAATGTATATTAACTTGTATTTGATGCAGTACACTATTAACACAAAAATATGAACTAAAGATCATATTTTTATTCGATGTTAATTGTAAATTGTACATAGTAAAATCAATAATGAACCGCAAATAACACGTCATTGAAAGAATTTACAAACACAAAGACGTAAGCACACCTAAGTGCAACTTCACACCAACATTATTTTGTTTGCGATAAATTGATCGATAACTTGGTTGATGGTTACCTGCTTTATCTACTCTGCTGTCTCCCATTTTATGCTGACAAAACCAGATCGGTGCCGTTGTATGTTGTGAAAAGCATTCTGCAATGTCGCAGATCACTGCTGAGTGCATACTATATTTAATTCGGTTCTGTAGAAATCGGTGTGGTATGGACGGTTCCCAAATTCTTACAGTTTTGACAGAATCGAACCCTGGTATTCAAATCAGTCGAACCATGCTGATTAAGACGGTCGAACACTGGTGCGCTACGCAGTCGAACCATGGTAGTTAAGACAGTCGAACACTGGTGCTCAAATCAGTTGGACCATGGTGGTAAAAACAATCGAACCATGGCGCTCAAATTCCATGAGACGTATAGGCTTACCTTGTCGAGCAGAAAGTCAAATATGACATTCCCTTCCTTGAGACGAGTGAACCTCTTAACCACGACCTGCTGGAGCCGGTCCAAGACACAGTGTGATCCCTGTACAGCCGAGAGACCATCGTCCCTTGCTAGTTCCCGGCGTCGTATACACCCTTCTCTGAACAAGTATTTCCTAATTCCACTCACGGGGGGTGTACACACACATCCGAATACAGCCAAATAACCCCCACTGACTTTTGTTCAGGCAAAACGGGGGGTACGCCCCCACACCCCGTATGGGTCCATGTCTGTATAATAAATGCCCTGCATGGACGACAGATTATTACTTATTTATGCACGTTTATAGGGGCTTACGACTGCATAATTGTCTTTTATATGTTGTTATCCGCTGGATAATTGTCGATTTGGCGCCCCCAAGACCCGGCGCCCGGGTACGAGTGCACCCCACCGCCCCAGGGTCACTACCCAACTGACTATGTCCACATTATTAAGTGTCAAGCACAGCTAGGATGCCCAGCACTATTTGTTCGATATGTTGCGGATAATAATGTTCATGGGTACCGTTGGTGTATGTTATTAAATCACAATGTGAATAAAATTATGCACACTACTAAATCAAAGTCAAGCACAGCTAAAATGCCCAGCACGATTTGCTCAACATATGCAATAGAAAATAATATCTACGGGTACATTTGAATTGGGTTATAATTAAAACAAATTATGAATATACTTACTTACTTATTTAATCCTCTCCGTATGTGGTCACACATTGGGCCGACAGAAAAGAACGCCAATGCAAACTTCGTCACCTGGCCGATAACTCCACCCAAGAGCCTTCATCTTCCTCCACGTCTCGTTGGGTCTCTCCTCGCTCCCTTGCCATCAGGGTCCAGCGCGTAGCCACTTTTCGATTGGGTGTCTGCGGCATTCTGCAGACATGTCCGATCCATCTCCGTCTGCGGCGTTTAACCTCGAGAGAGAACGGCGACATACATGTACTTTCATGGAGTTCAGTGATGGAGATCTTGCTTGGCCAGTAGATTCGCAGTATTCTCCTGTGGGTCTTGTCTTGAAAACCTTCCAGCATCTGGCATATATACACTTAGCGACTTTTCATGATTCCGCCGCATTTAGTAGCACACTCAGAACGTTGCTCTAGAACAGGAGGATCTTGGTTATGTTGCTGCTCTTGTTGGTCTTCCGGATGTTGTTCAGTGTCACAAGCGCATCCCTTGCCTTACTGCTCAATTGCATCCAAGCTGGGCAATTCAGAATTATGTCACGGTGGGGTAAAACGGCCCCCTCAGAGTGCGGTAAAGCGGCATAGGAGGCCGTTTTACCCAAAGTATAACTAATAATACAATTGACAGTTTATAATATATAATTTTTCATCTGTAATATTGGAAGTATTTTTTCTACTATGTATCGTTTTATTTTGTGAAATAAATGGGTTTTCTAATTTGTATTGCTGGCGACCGGTTTTTCCACACGTTTTAACCGTATAGTGGCGGGTAAAACAGCCTCCGGTGACGACGATTGTTGTGTATATGATAGTTAAACAATGAGTTATTCAAGAAAGTTCGATATCGCATATGTTGTTCAAAAAGATTACTTTTTAATGTGAAGCATTATTTGGTTCCATGTAACCCATAGTTTGGTCCCATACCCTTATTTTGGTTAGGTGGGCCGTTTTACGTGGCCTATTTCCATCTGTTTGGTAGCTCACCCATAGCCAGAGCATTATTAAATAGCCTAGCTAATGGAATACTTAATACTTTTAGGAATCTAGGATGAATACCATCTGGTCTTACTGATTTACCCACATTAAGATTATTTAGTTTTTCTTTAACCATTTCCTCATCAATAATCAACTTTTCTATGTTGTGTTTTAATTTCACCGGTGGAATACGGGGGATATCTCCATCTGGTTCTACAGTGAAAACACTTGAGAAAAAGTTTCCTAAGACCTCTGCCTTTTCCCTATCAGAGTTTGTTAGTCTGGATTTAGGGTCATTAGCAGGTAGGAAACACCTTCCCTACTTTTAGAATTCAAGTACTTCCATACTGCTTTTGGGTTAGTCTTAGCATCTGATGCTAACTTTGTTTCAAATTCCTTTTGGATCTTCCTTGTTAATTTATGTACTTTGTTTCTTACTTACTTACTTACTTACACTTCCCAGGTATAAGAAGGAGTTGGTTTCTTCCAGTGGTCCCCCTCCTAATATGACTGGGCTGTTATTCTTCGTGTTGACTTTCAAGATCTTTGTCTTGCTTCTGTTGAGTCCTATCTGTGCTGACATTGTGTTTAGAAGCTTTGTTTTCTCCTGCAACTATTGGTGACTGTGGGGCAGGAGAGCGAGGTCATCCGCAAAATTCAGGTCGTCCAACTGGCTCCAAGGTGTCCATTGGATACCATTTCTTCTGTTTCCTGTTGTCTTTTTTATAATCCAATCTATGGCAAGCAGAGAGAGGAATTGTGAGAGAAGGCAACATTGCCTCACTCATGTCTTCACCATAAATGAGTCTGTGAGTTGTCCTGCGTGAATGACCTTACATGTCATGCTTTCATAGTTACTTTTACATTTCTCTGGTATCTCGTAGTGTCCCCAGAAGCTTCCATAGCGTGTCTCTGTCGAGGCTATGAAATGCCTTCTCAAAGTCTACAACGTTTATTTACAGTGGTGAGTCCCATTCCATTGATTGTTCAACTTGATTCGGAGTGTAGCTATTTGGTCGGAGCATGATCTGTCTTTACGGAAGCCTGCCTACTGATCTCTGAGTCTGGCGTCCACTGCTGTTTTCAGTCTGTCCAATATGACTTTATTGGGGATCTTTACGGGCACTGAAAGGAGTATTATCCCTCTGTATTTCTTGCATTCCTGCAGATCTCCTTTCTTTGGGAGTTTGACCAGATAACCTTCTTTCCATTCAATCGGTATTTCTTCTTGATCTCATATCTTCCCAATCAGATCATGCAGCATCGTTGTGAAAGTCTCCATGCCTGCCTTGATTGCTTCAGCATGAATTTTATCTGGGCCGGAAGCTTTCCCTCTCTTCAGGTGATGAATGGCTTTCTCGATCTCTGCCTTGCTTGGTTTTTCGCAGTTTACCTGGAGTAGTTCTTCAGCTGGTGGGATATCTGGTGGGTTCTGCGGTGGTGGTCAGTTCAGCAGTTCATCAAAATGTTCCCTCCGTCTCTTCAACTGATCTTCGTCACTGGTAAGTACGTTGCCGTTCTTGTCTTTAATTGGCCTGTCTCCGTGCTTGTGGTAATTTTCTTTTTGTGTCATACAGTTGTTTCCAGTTCCCTTATTCCGCGACATCCTCTACTTCCTTGGCAAGGCCGTCGATTAAGTTTTTCTTGCCTGTTTTTAGGGAGGCCCTCACTTTCCCAAGTTCAGTACAGTTCCTTTGGTCGATGTTTTCATAACAATCTGGTTTTTTTACGGGAAACGGTTGTTAGCCCTTTGCCCAACCCTCCTCTTTTCATATCCGGGCTTGGGACCGGCATTGGCAGAGTTGACTTGGTTTCTAACCCTACAACATTCATAACAGTATTTCCATTCTTTAGTTTCCATATAACGCTTCTGTCTGGTTCTACAGTGAAAACACTTGAGAAAACGTTTCCTAAGGCCTTTCCCTATCATAGTTTGTTAGTCTGGATTTAGGGTCATTAGGATCTATGTTCAAATCTGAAACACCTTCCCTACTTTTAGTTTTGGAATTCATGTATTTCCATACTGCTTTTGGGTTAATTAGTCTTGGCTTCTGATGTTAACTTTGTTTCAAATTCCTTTTGTATATTCCTTGTTAATTTACGGAATTGATTTGTAGCCCTACAATATTCACTATAATATTTCCCTTCTTTAGTTTCCATATAACACTTCTTTAACGTGATTTTTTTGTCTTCACTGATTTCTTGTCTATTGCCATTGGAAGATAAGTGACTAGCAAAAAACACACCACCAAGCAATTGCTTCAAAAACTGTATCATATCACTTCCAATACATTATGCCACTAAGCCTGCTAAGCTAGCTGATACCTATGCCTGTGTTATGACAGTTTTTTTTATCAAAAGTTCCCTTTCAAATATCACAATGTTTTAGGTCCTGCATTTTTGTGAAACACTTCAGCCATATATTCCGCTCTGACCCACAGGACCATAACAGGTACCCGCTCAAAGACTTGTTAGTACCATGCAGCCACACCGAAAGACGCCGACGTAACGTATTCGGTGATAGGGGACCGGTTGCAAAAACACACCAAGCCAGAGAAATCAGTATTGGCTGCTCGATACGAGTTTGACAATCGACCAAGACATGTTGGTGAATCTGTCAGCGATTACGTCGCAATTAACGCTGAAGCATCTGGCGAGCGAATTCAGTGACGTAACGCGAGCCGAACGTCTCCGAGACCGTTTGGTATCTGGCATAAAAGATGACAAGATGCTCAGAGATCTTCTGAAAGAAAAATGCTATGACTTAACATTCGAGATTGTCGTGAGACGATGTCTGGCGAAAGAGCAAGCTAACCGAGATATCCAGGTCTTTCAAGGAGAGACTGGTAAGTAAAGCAAGGTGTAACAGGCTGCATAGACAACAGAACAATAAAACAATGCCAAGAAGCACCAATCTGCGACAGTGTAAACGTGCAGACACCACATCAAAGTGGTACAAATGCAACGGACAACACAATCCAAAAGAATGTATATTTATCAAGGAAAAATGTTACCTATAAGGTAAGGTCGATCGGTCATATTCGAAAGGCATGCCGACAGAAGGCTAGCAAACAGCCACCGCAGCAACGTCACTGAACGTCATGCAAGGCAGCGAAGAAGCCGAGCGACATGATTGGACGGGACTGTACAAAGTGTTCAAGGGAAATTACCGGAAGCCAATATCGAACAGTTGTGTCATGTGCCCCTAGCAAGCACCACACTACAACTGCACATGTATACGGGGGAAACAGTGAACCCGTTGAGCGTGTTGTCTGTGAGAGTCCGTTATGGAGAACAAGACAAGCATCTTCCGCTGTATGTGATGAATGGAAATGGTCCTACACTGCTTGGTCGGGAGTGGTTGTACTCCATCCGTTTGAACTGGCCTTTAATGCATCTAGAGACGCAGTCTGGTTTCCGAGATGTGCTCAACCGACATGCGGCGGTGTTCTCTGACGAACTCGGACGACTAACGAACATCAAAGCACGAATTCGGTTGAAAGAAGAGCCAAAACCACGATTCTGGAAAGCCAGACCCGTCGCATTTGCACGCAAGCCAGCGGTAGAGCGAGAGTTGGACCAACGGGAAGCTGAAGGCATCGTGAAGCGTGTGACTCACAGTGAGTGGGCCGCACCGATCGTCATACACATCAAGAAGGACGGTGAAGTTCGAATTTGCGGTGATTTCAAAGTGACAATAAATTCTCAGCTCGACGTGGGTGAGTACCCTCTGCCTCGAATTGAAGAGATCTATGCAAATCTGAGCGGTGGTCAACAGTTCAGCATGATTGATCTACGATAGGCTTACCTTCAGAAGGAGATCGGAGAAGAATTCAAGCCTTACCTGACTGTTAACACGCATCGCGGATTGTACCAGTATCAGCTAGCGGTTACCGTATGGAGTCGCATCGGAAACAGCGGTATGCCAACGAGCCATGGACCAAGTCCTGCAATGTATCCCAGGTGTCCAGTGCTATCTTGATGACATCATTGTCACAGGCAGAACTCGAGAGGAGCATCTGAAAACCCTTGATAAAGTACTGTGACGATTTGAGGAATGTGGACTTAAGGCGAACAAGGAGAAGTGCAATTTTTTGCAGAACTCAGTTGAGTACTTGGGTCATATCATCTCTGCCGAGGGATTGCAACAGTCACCAAAGAGAGTCAAGACTATGGCTAACTTATCAACTCCTCAGAACGTTGGACAGCTGAGATCGTTCTTGGGAATGGTGCAGTACTATGCGCGCTTCTTGCCAGATCTGGCTATACATTTGGCATCACTGCATCGACTTTTTGCAGAAAGACGAAAGCTGGATCTGGGGTGAAGAGCAGGAGTGTGGTTTCAAAACCGCGAAAGAGGATCGAGTGCTTACTCATTTCAACCCGGATTTGCCCGTGGTTGTGGCATGCGACAGTTCGTCGTATGGGCTGGGCGCCGTCTTATCACATCGGATGCCGACATTGATCACAGATCACAAACCCCTGAAGTATATCATGGATCCTGGCAAGGCGGTACCAGTCACAACCGCAGCACGACTGCAGAGATGGTGTTTTTTTGTTTGTTGGGGGGGGGCGTTTGCGTATCAAATTGAGTATCGAGGTTCAAAACAGCACGTGAACTGTAACGTGTTGTCTAGGCTACCGCTGAAGCAGGTGCCAGACGACAAGCCTAATGAAGCAGATGTAATATAGCCGCTCCCTGCATGTTATATACATACGTAGCCTATGTATTACGGACGGACCCCTTTGACTTCGGATTTCTCCGGTGCTGGTCGGGGCAGATAATAAACGACGGCCATGTTTCGTTCAGTCTGATAAATGGTGTGTTTCATTTAAAAGCAGCAATCATACAATGGCGACGAGAATTAAGCGAACCTGCTAAGTCTACAAGTAAGCAACCGCCTACCGTACCGAATCACCATGGCTGTTCCGATCAATGTGGCCCAACTACCGCCCTTCGATGCACAAAACGAGCCTTCAAGAACGGCTGAACGTTGGAAAAAGTGGATACGAAACTTTGACAGGATGGCCAGTGCGTCAGGATGCACCGGTGACAAGTAAAAACGTGATTTGCTGTTACACACCGCGGGCGAAGGCGTTCAGGACATTTATGATACATTCCCCGAAACAGAAACAAGTACGTCGTCGTCGTTTCAAAAGACAAAAGAACTACTGACGGACTATTTCACGCCTACATCAAACGTCTCGTACAACAAGCACATGTTTCATCGCGCTGAACAGCATGAAGGCGAAACCGTCGGGCAGTTCGTAACACGGTTACGACAGCTGGCATCGTCATGCGATTACGGGAACAATGTCGATGAGTACATCAGAGTTCAAGTAATCGATCGGTGTCCCTCTGATTCGTTGCGTACCAAACTCCTGGCCGCAGGAAAGAATCTCACGCTAAACAGGGCGATCGAGATAGCGCAAACGAGAGAATCGTCAGAACGCCAGGCTAAAGACATGGCTCGTGGCACAGCAAACAACACAGTGTATGCTGTATTCAACAGGTCAGCACGCATACCATTCGAAACGCACACTCGTAAACCGGTCAACAGACATTCTAACACTCAGCAACGTCACGATCGGTGTACTCACTGTGGCTTACAGGGCCATACAAGTGACGAATGCAAGTGCACACGTGATAAAGAGTGTCACAAATGTGGAGTGCGTGGACATTTCGCGGTCATGTGCCGAAGCAAACCAAGGCAGCTGTCACAGCGCAGCTCACAGACGTTGTGGCGATGTCATTTAAATTTAGTATAATGGCTAGGTAGCGCTACTGTATTTCTATGTTCCCACTAACTTGGCATCGAATAGACAGAGGACAACATTACGTAATGTCAGGAGTCCTTGACCGAGCCTCGTGTAGCGCGTCTGCATGGAGATGTTCAAATAAACCATTCGTCTTTATAAAACACGCGTCCGAAGTTACGTTATATATATAACAACGAAACGATACATGGTGTCAGATGTCCCGTCATATCGTCGGATAATGAACCAGGATCAGCATGTGTTATTGACGAACTTTGCATTGAAGCACGCAGCTTGCAAAAGTGAACTTTGAAAATTTTCGCCGTGACTGTGAAATCACGCCAACTGACAGCGCAATGCAGACATCGCGGTAGGCTTGTCGAGCGTTGTTGTGACTCGTGCGACAACCAAAGGTACGTGACCTTTTGATTCTACTACAACACAGACTGTACAGCATGGCCGAGTCAAACACAGCCGACACTACCGGGTGTGGGGCAAGTGCAACGGTGATGTTGATACCCCCCGCAAACATACCACCCCCGCGACCATTGATTATGGACAATAATCTGGCCATAAACTGGAAGCAATGGCGTAAAATATGGCACCGCTATGAAATAGCTACTGGCATATATAAGCAAGAAGGCTTAGTTCGCGTCGCCACACTTCTGTCTGTGATAGGAGAGGATGCGGCGAAAGTGTATGACACATTCACTTGGGTGGACAGTCAAAATGAACAGTGTGTAACCGATGTGCTAGCGCAGTTTGATAGATATTGTGAGCCACGCACACAAGTGATCTACGAACGGTATCGGTTTAACAACCGGAACCGGGCGGTCGACGAAACGATATCAGCTTACGTCACGGATCTACGAACCATCGCGAAGAACTGTGCACATGAAGACATCACACCAGACGAGATCATCCGCGATCGGCTTGTGTTGGGTTTGCGTGACGACAAGATGCATGAGCGGCTGTTGCGCATGAATGACCTTACCCTTGAGAAAGCCATCGACATCTGCGAGGCAGCCGAGCAAACGAGTGCTCAGCTGCAGGTTATGCACGGTGCCACGCAGGATGTCAGCTTCGTCAGGAAACGGCAGACGCGACAAGCAGCCAGCACACCACACAACCGCACACAGCAAAGGTTCACCACACCGAAGCCAAGAGCACCAACGGAGCAGCATCAACCAGACTGCAAGTACTGTAGACGTCGCCATGCTAAAAGAGAGTGCCCCGCATACGGCCAAACGTGCCGTAAGTGCAGAAAGAAGAACCATTTCCAGCTCATGTGCAGGGCGACGGCATCAACCGTCCGCACGACAAAGGAAATCTTCTACGTCGGTCTTGTTGGAGACAGAGCGTCGAAGGCAGTCATCACAGTGGAAGTTGGATCTCGGAGACCATGTAGCCGGGTTCTGTTCCAAATGGACACTGGAGCAGAATGCAACGTGCTTCCACGAGAGACGTACTGCAGAGCGACAAGGGACCGCCAAATGAAGAAGCTGCAACACTGTACCCACAAGTACACCAGGACGTACACTGAAGAAAAGTACCAGATACTTGGTTGGGTGACACTTCCGGTATGGCGACAAGGCAAACAAAGCAATTTGACCTTCAACATCACGAACGATGACTTTATGCCACTGTTGTCATTGAAGACCTGCACAGAGATGGGTTTCGTGACGATCAACGACAGCGACAGAAACGTGCACGCAGTGAGCGACACGTCAGGAACGAGCGTGTCGTCAGGCTACAGTGACAGTCCACATCCAGCCCCACGATCATCGCTGAGGAAAGCGGTGCGAGCAGCAGTGAAAGAAAAAAACGATCTACTCACAGAGTTTAAAGATGTCGTTGAAGGTCTGGGCGAGCTGCCTGGCGAATACCACATTGTCACAGACGAGAGTGTTGCACCCGTGATACACCCACCTCGTCGTGTGCCAGTGCCGTTGAGAGCGAAAATCAAGGAGAAACTTGATGAGATGGTGCAGCGAGGAATCATCAAGCCAGTCACCGAGCCTACAGCTTGGGTGTCGAGCATGCTTGTTGTCGTCAAGCCCGATAAGTTGAGGATCTGTATCGACCCAAGAGACTTAAACCGAGCGATCTGGCGCGAGCACTACCAGATGCCGACGATCGAGGAGATCGCGACACGTCTGACTGATGCAAAGAAGTTAAGCGTATTCGATGCCAAGGAAGGATTCTGGCAGAAGCGTCTGGACGAGGAGTCGAGCTTCAAAACGACTTTCAACTCGCCCTTTGGAAGGTTTCGTTGGACACGCATGCCTTTCGGAATAAGCTCAGCGCCGGAAGTCTGGCAGAGAACGATGCACGAATTCGTTGAAGACCTTGACGGAATAGAGGTCATCGCAGACGATTTTCTAATAGCGGGATTCGGCAAGACGGAGCAAGAGGTAAATCAGAGTCTAGAAGACAATGAGCGCGCATTCTTCGAGAAGTGCCGAGCATGGAAGCTGAAGCTGAACCGCAGCAAAGTGAAGCGAGGACAAGCAAGCGTCCCCTTCATGGGTCACATACTGACGCCGGACGGCCTGAAACCCGATCCAAAGAAGATATTGGCAATCAGAGAGATGCCGGAGCCAGGCGAGTACCTGCCACGACTTTCGGAGATTACTGAACCTCTGAGGAAACTTGATGGCAAAGACGCAGAGTTCAACTGGACAAACTCGCACACAGCAGCGATTGATGCCATTAAGCAGCTTGTCACCAAAACACCAGTATTGCGCTACTATGACGTCAAGCAACCGGTCACGATCCAGTGTGATTCGAGCGAACGTGGTCTGGGAGCCGTGTTAATGCAGAACGGACAGCCAGTCTCGTATGCTTTGCGGGCTCTGACCGACACAGAGACACGTTACGAACAAATAGAGAAAGAACTATTAGCAATCGTGTGGTCGTGTGACAAGTTCGATCAGTACATCTATGGGCGAGACGTGGTTACCATTGAAACAGATCACGAACCGCTGAAGACAGTATTCAAGAAAGAGATTCACAAGTCACCGAAGAAGCTACAGCGCATGTGTCTCGCTCTACAGAAGTACAACCTAGATGTACAGTACAAGCGAGGTCCACTAATGTATATCGCCGACACGCTCAGCCGCGCCTACAGAGACACAACAGAGGGCGGCTAGCATGAGAACTGTGAGATTCGCACACTAGAATCAGTGAGCCACGAGAACATCTCGGTAACCAAGACGAAACGAGACGAGTTCAGGGAGAAAGTGGCCGCAGACGAAGAAACTCAGGCGCTGATCAAGATCATACGACAGGGATGGCCTGCGAGAAGAGAATGTCCGCAAGCAGCATCGCCATATTATGACGAGCGCAGCAGCTTGGTTGAAGCCGAAGGACTAGTGTTTCGAGGCGAGCAGCTGGTCGTACCGAGGTCACTGAGAAAGGATATGCTGCAGCAGATACACAGCAGCCACATTGAAATGGGAGGATGCGTTCGACGAGCCAGAGAAGTGCTGTACTGGCCGGGGATGAGTGCTGACGTCAGAGACTATGTGTCCAGATGCAGCACTTGTCAGACATTCACGCCACAGCAGTGTCGTGAGCCCCTACACCCACACGAACTGCCATCTCGTCCGTGGGAGAAGTTAGGAGGAGATCTGTTCGAGTTCAACGGACAGTCGTTCATCATCATAGTCGATTACTGGTCCAACTACTTCGAGGTAGCGGAGTTACACAAGAAAACGTCACGGTCTGTAATAAACCAGTTAAAGGTGCAATTCGCTCGACATGGAATACCTTCTGTTTTGATGACAGACAACGGACCGGAATTCGCAAGTGAAGATTTCAAGGAATTTATGAAACTATGGAAGATCAAGCACATCACTTCTAGCCCGAGGTTTCCACAATCGAACGGCAAAGCGGAAAACGCGGTGAAGACGTATAAAGCACTCTTCAAGAAAGCACAAGAAGACCACAAAGACCCACTGCTAGCGCTGCTAGCGCTGCTAGACTGGAGGAACACCCCGAGCGAGTATATCGGAACATCGCCGGTACAACGGCTGATGGGAAGGCGTGCAAGGACCCTCCTGCCGACAACTGAGGAGCTATTACGCCCAGCGATACCAACTTCAACAGAAGAGAAGCTGGCCTCACAGAAGGAAGCTCAGACAAAACACTACAACCGAGGCACGAAGAAGCTCACGGAGCTATACGCTGGTGACAACATCCGAATGAGGTTACCAGTTGATCGACGCTGGTCACTGGGGCTTTGTCGCCGTGTGTTGGGACACAGATCCTACGAGGTTGAGGTGAACGGCGCGCGCTACCGTCGCAACCGTCATCAACTGCGGTCGACAGCTGAACTGCCAAACATGGACACGGCTATTGATGACATCGAGTCGACGCATCAGGATGAGCCACTTCAGCGAAACCAGACGACCGAACCAGCTGACGTGAACTGCGGTCCGGAGTCATACAGCACGCTGCCACGACCCGTGCCGGCACCACGACGTCCCATCCGAGACGGCCCAGGGACACCAAACCAACCCACTCCACCTATACAGATGCTACGAAGATCTATTCGAGATAGAGTTAACCCCAAGTGGCATGTAGACTACGAACTGTAGGTGTTATACATTTGTTACCGTTTATCACACTTTACGGACTGTAGCAAGTATAGCAAGTATTCACAGTATACTTCAAGGACACTTACTTAATGTCTAGTACATGCGTACATTGTTGAGAAAGGAGATGTGGCGATGTCATTTAAATTTAGTATAATCGCTAGGTAGCGCTACTGTATTTCTATGTTCCCACTAACTTGGCATCGAATAGTCAGAGGACAACATTACGTAATGTCAGGAGTCCTTGACCGAGCCTCGTGTAGCGGGTCTGCATGGAGATGTTCAAATAAACCATTCGTCTTTATAAAACACGCGTCCGAAGTTACGTTATATATATAACAACGAAACGATACAGACGTGGCAAAAGAACCGTGAACAGCCAGTCAATCCAATACGGTACATGGCAGAATCAGCTGCCCATAGCGACAACAGCGAAAATGAGTACGCATTTACTCTGACGCCTCATTCTGGCATGATCACAGCAATCATTGCAGATGGACCGGTTGACATGATCATTGACTCGGGTGCATCATGCAACATAATCAATTCTACTGTAGCCGCGCAGCTGCGAGAGCGAGGCGAGCAGTTTGAAGCATGCAAACGGACCATACATCCGTATGGATCGCCGCCAATCGTGGCGCGTAAGCTCGTCACGTGCGACGTGCAAATTGGTGACAAGTCGACAATCGCAGAATTTCTTCTCGTTCATGGAGATTCGCCTTAACTTCTGGGCAGCTGAGCAGCTTGGGGCCCTGAGAGTTGGAATCAACTTTGTGTCCGACCGACAAACAGCAGACAAGGTCATTGCAAAATATCCGGGCATTGCCACGGGTATAGGCAGTCTGAAAAATGTCACTGTCAAGCTGCACATTGACACGTCGGTCACACCGGTAGCTCGCAAACACAGCCGAGTGCCATTTCATCTGCGAGACAAGGTCACTAAAGAGCTTGAAAAGCTTGAAGGTGCAGACGTCATTGAGAAGGTCACAGGACCTACGGAGTGGGTGTCGCGAATCATCACGCCACCAAAGCAAAAAAGTCCAGACGAAATACGTATCTGCGTCGACATGAGAGAGGCTAACAAAGCCATCTTACGCACGCGTCATGTGACGCCTACAATCGATGAACTGATTACATGCCTGCAAGGGGCCACAGTATTCAGCAAAATAGATCTTCGGTCTGGCTACCATCAGCTAGTCCTGGAACCTGCATGCCGTTATATAACAACCTTTTCAACACATATGGGGTTGTATCGGTACAAACGACTGAGTGTTGGCATAAACTCGGCGACCGAAGTATTTCAGCACACAATTCAAACGGTGTTGAACGGCATGAATGGCGCCATTAACATAAGTGATGACATCATTGTGTTCGGTGCAAGCCAAGAAGATCACGACAGGGCACTGTCAGAGTGTCTCAACAGACTGCACAAGTCCGGGTTAACAGTTAACTTGCCAAAGTGTGAGTTTAACAAAGCGAAGATCGGCTTCTTTGGACATGTGTTCTCGAAGGAAGGAATTTCACCTGACCCGCAAAAGGTGAAAGATCTACAAGAAGCTGCACAACCGCTGGACCAATCAGAAGTACGCTCATTTCTCGGCATGGCACAGTACAGCGCGAGATTCATTGCAAGATTTGCAACAATCTCGGAGTCTCTTCGAGTTCTCACACGGCAGGACCAGCCATGGGTTTGGGAGAAGTCACAGTCGGACGCGTTTAACGCAATGAAAAATGCATTGTCCGAGACGGCAACAAATGCCTACTACGATTCTCACAAACCAACCGAGATACTCGTAGATGCCAGCCCGGTTGGCGTTGCAGCGATACTTACACAAGAAGGCAAACCAATCGCATACGCAAGCCGTGCGCTCTCGGATGTGGAGAGACGCTACTCACAAACAGAACGTGAGACATTAGCCGTCGTGTGGGGTTGCGAACACTTCAACATGTACACGGATGGTGCTGCATGCACGATAATCATGAACCATAGGCCCCTGCTGGGCATATGGCAGAAGCCAAACCAGCCGCTACGAGTTGCGAGGTGGGCACTGCGTTTATATCATTACAACATTCGTCTAGAATACAGATGTGGTCATGACAACCCAGCAGACTACCTGTCTAGAAATCCAGGAACAAAAGTCAGCCAAGCGCAGCGTATGGCTGAGGACTTCATCAATCACATTGCTGACAGCTCTACGCCAAATGCCATCACCCTTGACGAAAATAAGGTGCACACAAGACAAGACGCGACCTTAAACAAGGTCATCGAGGTCATCCGCACAGGTCGTTGGCATGACACAGCTAACAACGAGTCAGCTGATATTGCTGCATTCAGGAAAGTGAGGGATGAATTGACAGTGGGAGAAAATGGAGACTTTCTGCTACGAGATTCTCGCATTGTCATCCCGACAGCACTTCGCAGTCGCGTCATACAGTTGGCACTTGAGGGTTATCAGGGCATCTGCAAGACCAAAGCTCTGATCAGAAGCAAATTGTGGTTTCCAGGCATAGACATGGAAACGGAAGCAGTCGTCATGGGTTGCATTCCGTGTGTTGCAAACTCCAACCGCCGCCAGATGGAGCCACTAAACACGACTACTCTACCGCGATGACCGTGGATCAATCTGAGCATTGATTTCTGCGGCCCAATACCGACAGGCGGATATTTACTCTGCGTCACAGATGAATATTCAAGATATCCAGTCGTTCACTTGACCAGAAGCACCAGTGCAGAGACAGTTAAACCGATCATGGAGTCCATTTTTGCCATGTTCGGATATCCAGAAACGATAAAGTCGGACAATGGCCCACCATTCCAGAGTAATGCGTGGTCACGGTTTTTGCAGTCGTGTGGCGTCCGTCACCGCAAAATCACACCGCTATGGCCGATGGCGAATGCACAAGTGGAGAACTTCAACAAGCCGATGATGAAGGCAGTACGTTCAGCTATCATTCAACATCGCAACTGGCGTCGAGAACTGCAGCAGTTTCTTCGAAACTATTGATCTACTCCGCATAGCTCTACGCTGTTCACACCTCACCGACTACTGTTTGGTCGAGAACCGAGAACTAAGCTACCTGAGCTGCCAACGCTTCAGAGCGTGCACCCAGAAGATGAAGTCGTTCGCAGACAAGACGCTCGTGCAAAAGCGATAATGAAAGAGTACTCAGACGATCGTGCACACGCTTCACACTACAAGTGGGAGAGGTTGTGCTTGTACAGCAGCCTAGAGTGAACAAACTCTCTACTCCGTTCGCACCGACACCGCTCATCGTCAGTGCAATGAAGGACCAATGGTCACCGCCGTGCGTGGTGATGGGTCCACGGTTACGCGAAATGTGTCTAAGTTCCGTCGCGTGCGAGGCTGTCGCCCGATGAAATCGCACGACATCATCCCGAGGACACAGCTGCGGACGACGACCCGCCAACAGATGATGAGTCGTCTGAGACCCGTCACGATGACGAAGAGGTGCTTAAGCCACCTGCTCTGCAAGCAGTCCGTCCACAACGAGCTCGAAAAAAGCGACAACGCTTAATCGAGCAAATCTAGAAATTGGGTGTAGGCGGATCGCTGCCCGTTCTAGATATAGTTAGTTACACGATATAAGGGTTAGCCATTATCTAGTTAAGTGTTCAGTTAAATAGCATGGCATGTTTGTGCATTCATCTGTTTTCACAACGAACACTTTTCACAAAGAACACTTATTAGGAATCCGTGTCACAAACTTTATTGCAGTTCAATGTTCCCTTAATTAACAAATGTGACTAAGTAATCAAGGTAGAGAGGGATGTAATATAGCCGCTCCCTGCATGTTATATACATACGTAGCCTATGTATTACGGACGGATCCCGTTGACTTCGGATTTCTCCGGTGCTGGTCGGGGAAGATAATAAACGACGGCCATGTTTCGTTCAGTCTAATAAATGGTGTGTTTCATTTAAAAGCAGCAATCATACAGTAGATCTGTGGTGTCATATGACCATAGTTGACATATTGCCAGTCACGGAGAAAGAGCTCAGAAGGGAAAACACGGAGACGCACTGCTTTCTCATGTGATACCATTGGTGGAGTCTGGTTGGGAAGGTGCAGAATCACAACCGAACATCGCACCTTACCTCAGTCGCAAGGATGAGCTGGCACTGCATCATGGGGTTCTGATGTGGGGTAACAGAGTGATCGTTCCCACAAAACTGCGAAGCAGAGTGCTGGAGACTCTGCATGGCGAACACATGGGGACTGTCAAATTGAAGGGTCTCGCACGAGGGTACGTTTGGGGCCCTGGCTTCAAGAACGCTGTGAAAACTGACAGATCCGATCGTTCGCGTATCGCACAGCGCCACATGTTACCACAGGACACACCCCAGCACAACTGTCGTTTTGTAGAAATCTTAAGTCGAGGCTGGATCTTCTGAAGGTGAATATTAAACGAGACGTCGATAGAAGACTACTTCAGAATGTGATTGGAACACTCACTGCATTTCAGAGTTGAGAAAAAGTCTGCGTACGGAATTACCGTAGTGGACCGAAGTGGCTGCATGGCAAAGTACTGGATCGAACTGGTCCAGTATTGTACCGGGTTCTGGTGAACGGTACTAAATCATATGGAGACGCCATGTTGCCCAAATGGGAGCTGGAACGCCTGGCAACGGGGGATTGGAGGTTGTAGAAGAGCAAGGTTCCGATCACACATCAACAGGGTCAGAGCTGCCCAAACCGAGAGGACCAGCAGAGCCGCACCAGCCGAGTGAACCAGCAGCACTGAATAAACCGAGTCAACCAGCGGAAATAACTAACTCACTTGTGGTTGTTACACCTACTATCGACGAGCGTACTACAACTCCAAATGTTCTGACTACTCGTTCAGGAAGGCTGTTACGAGCTCCCGTTAAACTGAAGGATTATGTATGCTAGAGACAGTCAAGCATTGTGGACAATGAACGATAATTGGACTTACGTCCCCGGTGGTCTATCCCCTAAATGGACTTACGGTGGACATTAAAATTGTCTCGTAATAGCTCGTGTAAGAAACTATAACATATGGAAGGGGGAGTGTTAGGTAGTGTGTGGTTTTATCCAACACAGATCGGTAATAGACTGGAACTAGGGCCTGTGTGGCAAATCACTGCGGCATACATTTGGAACGAGTGTCATACTGATTTTTTCTTTCACATTTCAAGCAAAATGGTACGAGAATATACAAGAAAAACTGACCAGCAGAAATGGTTAACAACAAGATTGCCATCCAGAAAACTAACTCTAGAATGCAGGTGGACAAGTAAGCCTTTTGGCTTATCGAGAGTCCAATATTTTTTTATCTACGTGTATCCCGCCCTTTTAAAGTATGTGTCGATCTTATTTTTAAACATATTCATGCTACTAGCACTAACACAATCAGAAGATAATCTGTTCCATTAATTTACAGTCCTTTGTGAGAATGAGAACTTTTGTATATCTAATCTACACTGCGCCTTTACTAATGTAACTTTATGTCCTCTAGTCCTTCTCTCTTTCTTAACTGAAAACAAATATTTCTCTCAACATTTTCATAACCATTCAATATGTTAAACACTTCTATCTGATCTCCTCTCAATCTCCTGGTCTCTAGTGTTTTGTTGTTAGTGTAAACCACATTTTAGGCGTATTTCGTAACTAAGATCCCTCAGTTTTTATATCATTTTAGTTGCTCTCCTCTGTACTGTTTCTAGCATATCTATGTCCTTCCTGTTTTGTACAGCGGTATTATTAGCTCTTTTTCCGTATACTTTGTTTCGCGTAATTAATCCAAGGATTTGATTTCCCTTTGCAGCGGCAATACCGGACTCTCTGAAACCTTCATATCAGCTGTAATGGTTAATCCTAAATCCTTTTCTTTTACAGTAGTACTTAGTACAGAACCTCCCATTGTATATTGTACATCTTCGTTCCCATGTCCTGAGTGGAGGCATTTACATTTTCCAAAATTGAACAACATGCCACTTTTCAGACCATTTTATCAACCTGTCCAGATCATCTTGTAAATGCTGTCTATCTTCATCACGTTTAATCCTTCTAAACAATTTTGTATCATCCGCAGATTTAAACACCTTGCTTGTTATATCATCGTCCAAATCGTTGATATATATTAAAAATAATATAGGTCCCAATACTTATCCCTGTGGTACCCCACTCAAAACTGATTTCCAGTTTGAAGCCTCCCCATCAACTACTACCTGTTGTCTTCTGTCAATTAGCCATTTTTCTATCCAGTTAATTAAACCATTTCCTATGCCATGGGCCTTTAATTTAAGCAGTAATCTTAAAGAAGCCATAAACGAAGCGTGGCAAAAGTTCGCGACAAAGAGATGAGTCTTGGAGAAGCAGCCGTGACCCACGGCATTCCTAAAACAACTCTTTTTTGAAGAGTTAAGAAAGAGGGCGATGAAGTGGCAAAAAAGGCCCAGGACGATATAGGTGAGTTTTATAGATCAATTAATTATTTTATGACACCGTTTATACTTTCCCTATAAACTCGCATTGTCATTCTTCAAAATTAAGTTAATTATATTCAACGTTTGAAAGATGCATGCCTACATAAATGCCTATCCATTGATTGACTTGTCCTACATCTTTTCTTGTATTTTTCAGGTCAGTGTTCAACCGACAACAAGAAAAGGACATTGAAGACTATCTTCTATTCATGGAGAATCGTTTCTTCGGCTTAACACTCGCGGATTTCGGACAGCTGTCCTTCCAATTTGCTGTCAGAAACAATCTAGACCATCCTTTCAATCAGGAACAGAAGATGGCTGCGGCTGATTTTGTCTACGGATTTATGAAGCGCCACCCAACACTGTCACTACGCTCGCCAGAAGCAACATCAGCAGCACGAGCAGCAGGTTTTAACAAGGTATTAGTAGCGGATTTTTATGGACTTTTGGACTCTCTCTACGAAAACACCATTTCTCCCAAGCCGTATCTATATAACAGAATGAAACCGGAGTAATGACGGTGCCAAACAATACGTCAAAGGGGATGAAGGGGAAAAACAGGTTGGTGCATTCGGTTCGGCAGAAAGGGGAACTCTGGTGACAGCAGAAATCTGTTTCAACGCTCTGGGGAATTACATACCACCATTGCTCGTCTTCCCTCGAAAGAATCTGAATCCCGGCCGTATCAACGACCATCAGTGGTTTCGCAAAAACTGGCATATACGCCCCTATAACCCTAACATATTCCCGGATTACATGTTCCCCAAACCCGCACCAGAAGATGAACCAACACCTTCGACATCAGACGCTGCACCACCACTTCCAGCCACACCTGATGCAGCACCACCACTTCCAGCCACACCTGATGCAGCACCACCAATTCCAGCCACACCTGATGCAGCACCACCACTTCCAGCCACACCTGATGCAGCACCACCACTTCCAACCACACCTGATGTAGCACCACTATTTCCAGCCACACCTGATGTAACACCACCATTTCCAGCCACACCTGATGTAGCACCACCATTTCCAGCCACACCTGATGTAGCACCACCATTTCCAACCACACCTGATGTAGCACCACCACTTCCAGCCACACCCGATGTAGCACCACCATTTCCAGCCACACCCGATGCAGCAGCACCACTTCCAGCTACACCTGATGCAGCACCACCACTTCCAGCCATACCTGATGCAGCACCACCACTTCCAGCTACACCTGATACAGCACCACCACTTCCAGCCACACCTGATACAGCACCACCATTTCCAGCCACACATGATGCAGCACCACCACTTCCAGCCACACCTGATGCAGCACCACCACTTCCAGCCTCACCTGATGCAGCACCACCACTTCCAGCCACACCTGATGCTGCACCACCACTTCCAGCCACACCTGATGCTGCACCACTACTTCCAGCCACACCTGATGCTGCACCACCACTTCCAGCCACACCTGATGCAGCACCACCACTTCCAGCCATACCTGATGCAGCAGCACCATTTCCAGTCATACCTGATGCAGCACCACTTCCAGCCATACCTGATGCAGCACCACCACTTCCAGCCACACCTGATGCAGCACCACCACTTCCAGCCTCTCCTGATGCAGCACCACCACTTCCAGCCACACCTGATGCTGCACCACCACTTCCAGCCACACCTGATGCAGCACCACCACTTCCAGCCACACCTGAGGTAGCACCACCACTTCCAACCACACCTGATGCAGCACCACCACTTCCAGCCATACCTGATGCAGCACCACCACTTCCAGCCACACCTGATGCAGCACCACCACTTCCAGCCACACCTGAGGTAGCACCACCACTTCCAACCACACCTGATGCAGCACCACTACTTCCAGCCATACCTGATGCAGCACCACCACCTCCAGCCACACCTGATACAGCACCACCACTTCGAGCCACACCTGATGCTGCACCACCACTTCCAGCCATACCTGATGCAGCACCACCACTTCCAGTCATACCTGATGCAGCACCACCACCTCCAGCCACACCTGATACAGCACCACCACTTCCAGCCACACCTGATGCTGCACCACCACTTCCAGCCATACCTGATGCAGCACCACCACTTCCAGCCACACCTGATGCTGCACCACCACTTCCAGCACGAACCGACGTCACGTGTCACTGGCAGAAATTATGGGGGTCCGGCATGTTGTTCAGGCTGGTCCAAGGAGACGTGGAATTAAAAGGGGCAAGACTCGTATTGATGAGTAGGCCTAGTCCATATTTAAAAGAATAACAAGCCGAGCGTAGGCCTGATGAGAAAAGAAAGACACCTGCCACTAGGATCAAGTTGTTCTATGGAAAACATTGTGTTGGTAAAGGTCAAAGCAAGGGTAATGCGAAAGGAAAAGTCATTGTGAAAAAAGGGGGAGAAAACATCAGGAGAGTGTTGAGGATGTCAAATACATTTTTTGTTCAGGGCTGTATTCTGAATCTACGAGTGGCGAAAAGTGGATCAAGTATGATTCATGCAACAAATGGGCACACGAGGAATGTGCAGGAACATAGGGCGGATACGTTAATTATACTTGTGAATTATGCCTCACTACAGCCTGGAATAAATAATTGCGAATGAACACAATGGCTAATTAAGGTGTTTGCCTATGGAGAATCACAGATTTCTGGATAAATCTATTCAAGTTATTGTATATTGTACTCCGAGTCTTTCTGAGTCTTTCAGACTTGACGTCCATTTCGGTATTCAGTCGATTTCTTTCTTGCACTATTTCCACGTTTATAGCACTAATCCAATGTTGCCGAGTTTAAATGTCTGATGGCAATTGGCTTTCTTGATCATTGTTTGTTCACGTTTGTACCGAGATCATCCATGTTGGTCAAACCGTCGTGTCGAGGCATTCTCACTTTCTCGGCATGCATTTGTAGCATGCAGTATGCTGTAGTAGGCGTCTTCGTCTTCCGGTTCTGCATCATTGCTTGGGGAGGAACATAGGGTAATCGCAAGTTTGTTGTACTTGCCAAAGAACCTAACTCGCAGCAGTCCAGCAGACTGGTTTTCATTCTGTCGACGTCTTTTCAATCCCATTATTGAGGATTAGTGCCAATTCAACAATGTGGCAGTTGTCTTCTCTGCCAGAGTACACAGTTGTCTCCCCTGTCGTGTGCACCCAGACCTTTGAAATTTTGCGTGCCTGTGCACCTTTTTGAATAGGCCCATGCATGTGACCATGCCCATTTGAAATGTGTACCAGTTCATTTTTATCAAACAGATAAAAAATGTTCGACAGCACCTCCCCCCGTCTTCGATATCGATATAACAGTGTAGGCAGCCGTGAGTGAGTGGAGGTGAACAAGAGCTGAAAATACGGCGGCACAGAGCCGAACAATTATCAACAGCACCCCCCTCCGTCTTCCGATGTCACCAGTCGCGCCGAGACATGCAGCGGAGCTACTAAAGTTATGGCGGCACGGTAGCAACAAATTGTCTACACCATTTGATTCGGCCGCTGGTGGGGGTTTTGTGCTCTCCATAGACTCGCTTTCTGGATCCACCCCTGATTTGGACTGACCACGCAATCTAAATAGTCAAACATTTATTATTTGTATACACATTTTACAAGCATTAATATATATATATATATATACATCACCAATGAGTTGATTGTGTTGTATTTGTGTAGCAGAAAATCAACAATACCAGTAAATACAATGAATAATCTTTACTACATGTATAAAATAACAAACTCAAAGTAGTACAATTCTAATAAATAATTGTCTACTATCATAATGTTCTAAAATAAACAACGGAACACTAAAAGCTCAGTTTGGGGATTTTGTGTTAGCATCTTCTGAAATAAATCTGCTACTAATTGTTGCTACGTAGGACATCATCAAAGATGTTGAGAAAGATGTCAGCGTGATGATCTTGGAAGATGAGCGTGGGACGGAGACGTAAGGTGTGAATACCACTGCCTGCGGCAAGTACTCCTGGTCGAACAAACACACAATGTTCACATGAAAACAGTCAAATTACATCACCAACAATAATTACTAAATGTTGTTAACTAATATTTTTATATTTCAATGTCTTAAAATGTTAACTAATATTTTAATGCTTTGTAGTGTTACGTTATTTGTTTATTGTTACTATTATTTTAATGTTTTAAACATTTATAATGATTATATTCCTTTTATGTAAAATTTAAGTAGTAATGATTAAACATTGTAATTCGCTTCTGAATGGTCAAAATGGCCAGATTGGTCATGTAAAGAAATGCTATATTATTATCATCATCATTTATATGTAAATATAGTTATTCAGAAATTGTTAAATGAAATCAAAATGTCTTGATGTGCAGCTGTACAAGATGGATATGACTTGTCGAGAGTGAGTTGAACAAACAAAGTGAGGTAACCCCAACCCCATAAGGGATAAAGGGAGGAAGAAAACATTAAATGTGTTGCTATGTCAGTCTTTTTAAAGGTATTTCTCATTTCTAGATTGACCCGAAGGAGTAACAGTTTCAACTAACCACTGTTCTTCAGGTCTGTCAATAACTGGTCCCTGTGCTTGGCGTCTCTGACGTCAACGGCACAGAACATGCCCTCCCCTCTTGCTCCACTCAACTGGCCGGGGTAACGCTCCTGTCAAAGTCATCACTTATAAAATTTTCAATTTCAAAATTTATAAGTTTATATCTCATATGGGAGGTTACATGTATGTGACAAAATTAAGATACCACTTGCGCAGTGAAAACGCAACAAAAATAGGTTTCTCAAATTTGTTTTTGTCAGAAAGAATTCAATATGTCATGACTAATTCGCAGTCACCAATTTACCCCCTTAGTTAGGTGTCTAATGCGAAATCCAGCAATTGTGTGCAACTTGAAGATTTAACTATTTTAGTTAACAAAGGGGAGACAAACGGGCAGCCCTACCACTGACGAAATCATGCAACGTTCCGCATTGTCTCGACGGTTTGTTGGCGAGGCTAGTCCATCATGGACGGTAACTATTACATTTTAAAATGTGGTTCATTAGTCTATGATAGTTTGTCCATATTTTACAAACAAATTTACATCTGTATTACCTGTAAATCTGTCATCCCTTGAACTAGTTTCTTGCCGACTCTGGTAACATTCTCCAACAGTTCTTCATCACGAATCACCTTCAACATCTCTTCCAGCAGAATCACCTTCGACGGGTCACCCATCCACGTGTTGAATATTCTATAGCCCTGATGAATTCACATACATAAGAGTCGCAGACTAAGGTCTGAAAGTTTGGTGCCAAAGTCATCTAGGGGAAACATACATCTACGGGGAAACATACATACGTACGCATGCACGCACGCATACGCACGCACGCATGCAAGCACGCATTCATGCAAGCACACACGCACTCACTCGCACACATATACACACTGCACGCACACACCACACGCACCCACGCACCACACGCACACACACTATGTCACTTGATGTGTGACCACACTTGCAATGATATACAGTTGTGAATCGTGGTCAATGATCAGGCAAACAGGAGCAACAGCAATAATTGTATGCTTCTTGAAAAGACTGGTCTGAGTATCATGGACAGAAAAGAGAAATAATGAAGACATTCTCAGAATTAATACTGCTAAAAGGAAAACCACATGCAACATCAGGACAAGACAGGGAGAATCTCTTGGCCATGTGAAAAGAATGAAAGAATTCAAGATATTGCAACAATGGGTGTGATTGCGGAGACAAGAAGCAGAAGTGTAAAAAGAATAGATTCGTTTATGATCTAGCTGCTAGTCAGGCTGGGATGAAGTATATCTGAAATGGAGGAGTCTTGATCGTCTGTGCCTTTAATAGGCAAGGCACCAGGTGGACCATGATGATGGCATGCTTCATACCTTAGAAAAGTCCTTAGGGGAGAATACTGTATGATGCCGTGAAATTTAATCGCGTAGGAAATCAATAGAATTGTCATTTTCACAAAGACTTTCTGGACACGCTACCTCAGTCGGCCTCATTTCGTCGGTGTAATAGAAGCCTCCTGTCATCATCTTCTTGCTGAAGATGACAATGTCTGGGGGTGCGGGCAGGTGAAAGGTGTCATGGAACCACATGTGGCCCGTTGTACCCGCTCCAGTCTGGACCTCATCCAGCAATAGGTACACGCCATACTGAAGGCAAACATGCATCATGTACTCGGCTGTATCACAGTCACACTGTGTAGTGTGTGCGGTGTCTATAGACCTGACACCACACTGTTGTCAGATCACTGATGCTGTCTATGGAACTTCAATGATCTGCAGATCTACACTGTCGTGCCAAACACATCTGTATGTAACTATTGTTCGCTCACATGACCTGATTATGTTTTTGTACTTACATATGAATGTTTCTACTTTACTTACTAGTGTACTTGTCATGACATCCTTTGTTCTTAACTATGAATTGTTATGACATCCTTTGGCTTTGCACTAACATTTGAATGTACAGCCTTTGAATGTTTAAGTCATCCTTTGTATTTAACTATGAATCTTTATAACATTATCTGTACTACCACAATGTCTATGACATCTGCTGTTCTTACATACAAAACGTTTGCAATACCTTTTGCATTTTACTTACATATAAAATTTAACAACACTAAAAAGATGTTTGAGAAATCTTTTTCAACACTCACGTCTTTGCATACTTGCTGAAGTTGTCGGAAGAAATCTGGAGAGGCGTGGTTATCTCCCCCCTCACCCTGGATGGGCTCCACCACAACCCCAGCCACAGGGGTACCTCGGGCACTGTACTCCTCTATCTTACTGCACACCTGTGTTTAATACACACCTTTACTTTTTAACTTCCAAGGTGAATTGAACTTTTATTCAAAAATGATAAGTACATGCCACAATGTTTAATAAAAAAACCTTTAAACACATAATCAATAATTTGTATTCAAAAATACTTTTTACTTTTAGTACAGAAAAAGCATTTTGAGTAGCTGCTAATGTCATGAAAACAATATAGCTATCGTTTTACAGCTAGGCACACAAAAACTGGCTGTACTTGGGTTGAAAACACAAACATCTGGAAACTCATTAAATGGTCTTTTTTAGTTTTGTCCACATCAAAATCACTTTTTAGTTATAGTTTCACTATCAAAAGTATAATCTGGTTCCATTCACCTTTAAGTAACACCCGCACAAAAGAAACAGGTGCTTTAATTTTATTCCAAGTTAATTCAGTTTGTAACATTTGCATTTGATAAACCTAATGAAATGCCCATTGTTGAAACTGTTTAGACAACTGGTTCGCAACTGTTAACCATATTCTTTAAACAAATGGAAATAAAGTAACTGTGAAGATTCGTTTATTTTGCAAAGATTCTTTCAAGCAATGTTCTTACATGTCCACCAAATCTGTGTCAACCAAATAACACGTTCATAATTACCTGTGGTAGGTCCTAGGTACATTTAAAAAGAAAAACACATTAACAGAAATTTAACAATTAAACTTTCTTAGATGCTGTATAATACCATAGATTCACTTTCAGGAATACAGACTTCGACTCATAATAGCTCACATAATATCATCTGTTATTAATCAATATCATTATATTAATTGACTAATTGGCCAATTGTAACCAACTGTCAAACTGTTTATGTTAAACTTTCTTTCTGAAATTACCTGTTGTAGACATCTTGCTTCCTCTCGTTTATTCTGCTCAGCATTACCCAAGAGGTGGTGTTTATACTGTGGAAAGTCAGCTATCGGCCAATCAATGGATGGAAAGTCTAACTTATGCATCCATTTCGTATGGGTCATCATAAGGGAACCTATATTAAAAACAATTCTGAAATCATAAGAACAACGAACAAAGGAATTGCACAAACAAACAACAATATTTCTAAGATCTTTATACAACTAGCACATGACAACAGAACTAAGTTCACACATATTGACACAGGTAGTTTAATTTGCAGCAAATGCACGCTAACCAATCTAACAATAATCGAGCAAGCGTGCATATGTGTGTGCGTATGCGTGTGTGTGTGAGTGTGTGTATGTGTGTGAGTATGCGTGTGCATGTGCATGTGTGGGTTTGTTAATGTGAAACATTCTGGGATTAATCAACCGTTTGAAAGAAAAGTACTGTCTTTGCTTTTTGTACCTTGGACGTAAATTGATTATTTATAACGTTACACATGTTTTTTGTGATTGATCTGAAGATCAGAGGACCAGGATCAGTTGGAGATGTTTTTATATAACTTGCTTTAATGGGAAAACTGTTAAAATTTATATAATAAAAAACGTCATTTATAAATATTCTGGAAAACTATCTTCTGCGTCAGTTTGTCTGAAGGATGGACATATCTGCTCGTTATTAATTACAATGAGGCTTGCAACAAGTCTTCATTACATTTATCAAGAGTTAACCAGATTGTCATTCTTAGGAAAACTCAGATGTCAAATGATCAAGGAAAACTTTGGTGCCTTATTGAGATTCCAATATTGTTTTGTATCTACATGTAACCCAGGTGTCCAGTGCTATCTTGATGACATCATTGTCACAGGCAGAACTCGAGAGGAGCATCTGAAAACCCTTGATAAAGTACTGTGACGATTTGAGGAATGTGGACTTAAGGCGAACAAGGAGAAGTGCAAATTTTTGCAGAACTCAGTTGAGTACTTGGGTCATATCATCTCTGCCGAGGAATTGCAACAGTCACCAAAGAGAGTCAAGACTATGGCTGACTTATCAACTCCTCAGAACGTTGGACAGTTGAGATCGTTCTTGGGAATGGTGCAGTACTATGCGCGCTTCTTGCCAGATCTGGCTATACATTTGGCATCACTGCATCGACTTTTTGCAGAAAGACGAAAGCTGGATCTGGGGTGAAGAGCAGGAGTGTGGTTTCAAAACCGCTAAAGAGGATCGAGTGCTTACTCATTTCAACCCGGATTTGCCCGTGGTTGTGGCATGCGACAGTTCGTCGTATGGGCTGGGCGCCGTCTTATCACATCGGATGCCGACATTGATCACAGATCACAAACCCCTGAAGTATATCATGGATCCTGGCAAGGCGGTACCAGTCACAACCGCAGCACGACTGCAGAGATGGTGGTTTTTTTTTTTGGGGGGGGGGGGCGTTTGCGTATCAAATTGAGTATCGAGGTTCAAAACAGCACGTGAACTGTAACGTGTTGTCTAGGCTACCGCTGAAGCAGGTGCCAGACGACAAGCCTAATGAAGCAGATGTAATATAGCCGCTCCCTGCATGTTATACATACGTAGCCTATGTATTACGGACGGACCCCTTTGACTTCGGATTTCTCCGGTGCTGGTCGGGGCAGATAATAAACGACGGCCATGTTTCGTTCAGTCTGATAAATGGTGTGTTTCATTTAAAAGCAGCAATCATACAATGGCGACGAGAATTAAGCGAACCTGCTAAGCCTACAAGTAAGCAACCGCCTACAGTACCGAATCACCATGGCTGTTCCGATCAATGTGGCCCAACTACCGCCCTTCGATGCACAAAACGAGCCTTCAACAACGGCTGAACGTTGGAAAAAGTGGATACGAAACTTTGACAGGATGGCCAGTGCGTCAGGATGCACCGGTGACAAGCAAAAACGTGATTTGCTGTTACACACCGCGGGCGAAGGCGTTCAGGACATTTATGATACATTCCCCGAAACAGAAACAGGTACGTCGTCGTCGTTTCAAAAGACAAAAGAACTACTGACGGACTATTTCACGCCTACATCAAACGTCCCGTACAACAAGCACATGTTTCATCGCGCTGAACAGCATGAAGGCGAAACCGTCGGGCAGTTCGTAACACGGTTACGACAGCTGGCATCGTCATGCGATTACGGGAACAATGTCGATGAGTACATCAGAGATCAAGTAATCGATCGGTGTCCCTCTGATTCGTTGCGTACCAAACTCCTGGCCGCAGGAAAGAATCTCACGCTAAACAGGGCGATCGAGATAGCGCAAACGAGAGAATCGTCAGAACGCCAGGCTAAAGACATGGCTCGTGGCACAGCAAACAACACAGTGTATGCTGCATTCAACAGGTCAGCACGCATACCATTCGAAACGCACACTCGTAAACCGGTCAACAGACATTCTAACACTCAGCAACGTCACGATCGGTGTACTCACTGTGGCTTACAGGGCCATACAAGTGACGAATGCAAGTGCACACGTGATAAAGAGTGTCACAAATGTGGAGTGCGTGGACATTTCGCGGTCATGTGCCGAAGCAAACCAAAGCAGCAGTCACAGCGCAGCTCACAGACGTTGTGGCGATGTCATTTAAATTTAGTATAATGGCTAGGTAGCGCTACTGTATTTCTATGTTCCCACTAACTTGGCATCGAATAGACAGAGGACAACATTACGTAATGTCAGGAGTCCTTGACCGAGCCTCGTGTAGCGGGTCTGCATGGAGATGTTCAAATAAACCATTCGTCTTTATAAAACACGCGTCCGAAGTTACGTTATATATATATAACAACGAAACGATACATGGTGTCAGATGTCCCGTCATATCGTCGGTTAATGAACCAGGATCAACATGTGTTATTGACGAACTTTGCATTGAAGCACGCAGCTTGCAAAAGTGAACTTTGAACATTTTCGCCGTGACTGTGAAATCACGCCAACTGACAGCGCAATGCAGACATCGCGGTAGGCTTGTCGAGCGTTGTTGTGACTCGTGCGACAACCAAAGGTACGTGACCTTTTGATTCTACTACAACACAGACTGTACAGCATGGCCGAGTCAAACACAGCCGACACTACCGGGTGTGGGGCAAGTGCAACGGTGATGTTGATACCCCCCGCAAACATACCACCCCCGCGACCATTGATTATGGACAATAATCTGGCCACAAACTGGAAGCAATGGCGTAAAATATGGCACCGCTATGAAATAGCTACTGGCATATATAAGCAAGAAGGCTTAGTTCGCGTCGCCACACTTCTGTCTGTGATAGGAGAGGATGCGGCGAAAGTGTATGACACATTCACTTGGGTGGACAGTCAAAATGAACAGTGTGTAACCGATGTGCTAGCGCAGTTTGGTAGATATTGTGAGCCACGCACACAAGTGATCTACGAACGGTATCGGTTTAACAACCGGAACCAGGCGGTCAATGAAACGATATCAGCTTACGTCACGGATCTACGAACCATCGCGAAGAACTGTGCACATGAAGACATCACACCAGACGAGATCATCCGCGATCGGCTTGTGTTGGGTTTGCGTGACGACAAGATGCATGAGCGGCTGTTGCGCATGAATGACCTTACCCTTGAGAAAGCCATCGACATCTGCGAGGCAGCCGAGCAAACGAGTGCTCAGCTGCAGGTTATGCACGGTGCCACGCAGGATGTCAGCTTCGTCAGGAAACGGCAGACGCGACAAGCAGCCAGCACACCACACAACCGCACACAGCAAAGGTTCACCACACCGAAGCCAAGAGCACCAACGGAGCAGCATCAACCAGAATGCAAGTACTGTGGATGTCGCCATGCTAAAAGAGAGTGCCCCGCATACGGCCAAACGTGCCGTAAGTGCAGAAAGAAGAACCATTTCCAGCTCAAGTGCAGGGCGACGGCGTCAACCGTCCGCACGACAAAGGAAATCTTCTACGTCGGTCTTGTTTGAGACAGAGCGTCGAAGGCAGTCATCACAGTGGAAGTTGGATCTCGGAGACCAAGTAGCCGGGTTCTGTTCCAAATGGACACTGGAGCAGAATGCAACGTGCTTCCACGAGAGACGTACTGCAGAGCGACAAGGGACCGCCAAATGAAGAAGCTGCAACACTGTTCCCACAAGTACACCAGGACGTACACTGAAGAAAAGTACCAGATACTTGGTTGGGTGACACTTCCGGTATGGCGACAAGGCAAACAAAGCAATTTGACCTTCAACATCACGAACGATGACTTTATGCCACTGTTGTCATTGAAGACCTGCACAGAGATGGGTTTCGTGACGATCAACGACAGCGACAGAAACGTGCACGTTCTGGCAGAAGCGTCTGGACGAGGAGTCGAGCTTCAAAACGACTTTCAACTCGCCCTTTGGAAGGTTTCGTTGGACACGCATGCCTTTCGGAATAAGCTCAGCGCCGGAAGTCTGGCAGAGAACGATGCACGAATTCGTTGAAGACCTTGACGGAATAGAGGTCATCGCAGGCGATTTTCTAATAGCGGGATTCGGCAAGACGGAGCAAGAGGTAAATCAGAGTCTAGAAGACAATGAGCGCGCATTCTTCGAGAAGTGCCGAGCATGGAAGCTGAAGCTGAACCGCAGCAAAGTGAAGCGAGGACAAGCAAGCGTCCCCTTCATGGGTCACATACTGACGCCGGACGACCTGAAACCCGATCCAACGAAGATATCGGCAATCAGAGAGATGCCGGAGCCAGGCGATGTGACCGCTCTGAAGAGATTTCTAGGCATGGTGAACTACTTGTCTAAGTACCTGCCACGACTCTCGGAGATGACTGAACCTCTGAGGAAACTTGATGACAAAGACGCAGAGTTCAACTGGACAAACTCGCACACAGCAGCGATTGATGCCATTAAGCAGCTTGTCACCAAAGCACCAGTATTGCGCTACTATGACGTCAAGCAACCGGTCACGATCCAGTGTGATTCGAGCGAACGTGGTCTGGGAGCCGTATTAATGCAGAACGGACAGCCAGTCTCGTATGCTTTGCGGGCTCTGACCGACACAGAGACACGTTACGAACAAATAGAGAAAGAACTATTAGCAATCGTGTGGTCGTGTGACAAGTTCGATCAGTACATCTATGGGCGAGACGTGGTCACCATTGAAACAGATCACGAACCGCTGAAGACAGTATTCAAGAAAGAGATTCACAAGTCACCGAAGAAGCTACAGCGCATGTGTCTCGCTCTACAGAAGTACAACCTAGATGTACAGTACAAGCGAGGTCCACTAATGTATATCGCCGACACGCTCAGCCGCGCCTACAGAGACACAACAGAGGGCGGCCAGCATGAGAACTGCGAGATTCGCACACTAGAATCAGTGAGCCACGAGAACATCTCGGTAACCAAGACGAAACGAGACGAGTTCAGGGAGAAAGTGGCCGCAGACGAAGAAACTCAGGCGCTGATCAAGATCATACGACAGGGATGGCCTGCGAGAAGAGAATGTCCGCAAGCAGCATCGCCATATTATGACGAGCGCAGCAGCTTGGTTGAAGCCGAAGGACTAGTGTTTCGAGGCGAGCAGCTGGTCGTACCGAGGTCACTGAGAAAGGATATGCTGCAGCAGATACACAGCAGCCACATTGGAATGGGAGGATGCGTTCGACGAGCCAGAGAAGTGCTGTACTGGCCGGGGATGAGTGCTGACGTCAGAGACTATGTGTCCAGATGCAGCACTTGTCAGACATTCACGCCACAGCAGTGTCGTGAGCCCCTACACCCACACGAACTGCCATCTCGTCCGTGGGAGAAGTTAGGAGGAGATCTGTTCGAGTTCAACGGACAGTCGTTCATCATCATAGTCGATTACTGGTCCAACTACTTCGAGGTAGTGGAGTTACACAAGAAAACGTCACGGTCTGTAATAAACCAGTTAAAGGTGCAATTCGCTCGACATGGAATACCTTCTGTTTTGATGACAGACAACGGACCGGAATTAGCAAGTGAAGATTTCAAGGAATTTGTGAAACTATGGAAGATCAAGCACATCACTTCTAGCCCGAGGTTTTCACAATCGAACGGCAAAGCGGAAAACGCGGTGAAGACGTGTAAAGCACTCTTCAAGAAAGCACAAGAAGACCCACTGCTAGCGCTGCTAGACTATTACGCCCAGCGATACCAACTTCAACAGAAGAGAAGCTGGCCTCACAGAAGGAAGCTCAGACAAAACACTACAACCGAGGCACGAAGAAGCTCACGGAGCTACACGCTGGTGACAACATCCGAATGAGGTTACCAGGTGATCGACGCTGGTCACTGTGGCTTTGTCGCCGTGTGTTGGGACACAGATCCTACGAGGTTGAGGTGAACGGCGCGCGCTACCGTCGCAACCGTCGTCAACTGCGGTCGACAGCTGAACTGCCAAACATGGGCACGGCTATTGATGACATCGAGTCGACGCATCAGGATGAGCCACTTCAGCGAAACCAGACGACCGAACCAGCTGACGTGCACTGCGGTCCGGAGTCATACAGCACGCTGCCACGACCCGTGCCGGCACCACGACGTCCCATCCGAGACGGCCCAGGAACACCAAACCAACCCACTCCACCTATACCGATGCTACGAAGATCTACTCGAGATAGAGTTAACCCCAAGTGGCATGTAGACTACGAACTGTAGGTGTTATACATTTGTTACCGTTTATCACACTTTACGGACTGTAGCAAGTATAGCAAGTATTCACAGTATACTTCAAGGACACTTACTTAATGTCTAGTACATGCGTACATTGTTGAGAAAGGAGATGTGGCGATGTCATTTAAATTTAATATAATCGCTAGGTAGCGCTACTGTATTTCTATGTTCCCACTAACTTGGCATCGAATAGACAGAGAACAACATTACGTAATGTCAGGAGTCCTTGACCGAGCCTCGTGTAGCGGGTCTGCATGGAGATGTTCAAATAAACCATTCGTCTTTATAAAACACGCGTCCGAAGTTACGTTATATATATAACAACGAAACGATACAGACGTGGCAAAAGAACCGTGCACAGCCAGTCAATCCAATACGGTACATGGCAGAATCAGCTGCCCATAGCGACAACAGCGAAAATGAGTACGCATTTACTCTGACGCCTCATTCTGGCATGATCACAGCAATCATTGCAGATGGACCGGTTGACATGATCATTGACTCGGGTGCATCATGCAACATAATCAATTCTACTGTAGCCGCGCAGCTGCGAGAGCGAGGCGAGCAGTTTGAAGCATGCAAACGGACCATACATCCGTATGGATCGCCGCCAATCGTGGTGCGTAAGCTCGTCACGTGCGACGTGCAAATTGGTGACAAGTCGACAATCGCAGAATTTCTTCTCGTTCATGGAGATTCGCCTTCACTTCTGGGCAGCTGAGCAGCTTGGGGCCCTGAGAGTTGGAGTCAACTTTGTGTCCGACCGACAAACAGCAGACAAGGTCATTGCAAAATATCCGGGCATTGCCACGGGTATAGGCAGTCTGAAAAATGTCACTGTCAAGCTGCACATTGACACGTCTGTCACACCGGTAGCTCGCAAACACAGCCGAGTGCCATTTCATCTGCGAGACAAGGTCACTAAAGAGCTTGAAAAGCTTGAACGTGCAGACGTCATTGAGAAGGTCACAGGACCTACGGAGTGGGTGTCGCGAATCATCACGCCACCAAAGCAAAAAAGTCCAGACGAAATACGTATCTGCGTCGACATGAGAGAGGCTAGCAAAGCCATCTTACGCACGCGTCATGTGACGCCTACAATCGATGAACTGATTACATGCCTGCAAGGGGCCACAGTATTCAGCAAAATAGATCTTCGGTCTGGCTACCATCAGCTAGTCCTGGAACATGCATGCCGTTATATAACAACCTTTTCAACACATATGGGGTTGTATCGGTACAAACGACTGAGTTTTGGCATAAACTCGGCGGCCGAAGTATTTCAGCACACAATTCAGACGGTGTTGAACGGCATGACTCTGCTGGTCGGGGAAGATAATAAACGACGGCCATGTTTCGTTCAGTCTGATAAATGGTGTGTTTCATTTAAAAGCAGCAATCATACAGTAGATATGTGGTGTCATATGACCATAGTTGACATATTGCCAGTCACGGAGAGAGAGCTCAGAAGGGAAAACACGGAGACGCACTGCTTTCTCATGTGATACCATTGGTGGAGTCTGGTTGGGAAGGTGCAGAATCACAACCGAACATCGCACCTTACCTCAGTCGCAAGGATGAGCTGGCACTGCATCATGGGGTTCTGATGTGGGGTAACAGAGTGATCGTTCCCACAAAACTGCGAAGCAGAGTGCTGGAGACTCTGCATGGCGGACACATGGGGACTGTCAAATTGAAGGGTCTCGCACGAGGGTACGTTTGGGGCCCTGGCTTCAAGAACGCTGTGAAAACTGACAGATCCGATCGTTCGCGTATCGCACAGCGCCACATGTTACCACAGGACACACCCCAGCACAACTGTCGTTTTGTAGAAATCTTAAGTCGAGGCTGGATCTTCTGAAGGTGAATATTAAACGAGACGTCGATGGAAGACTACTTCAGAATGTGATTGGAACACTCACTGCATTTCGGAGTTGGGAAAAAGTCTGCGTACGGAATTACCGTAGTGGACCGAAGTGGCTGCATGGCAAGGTACTGGATCGAACTGGTCCAGTATTGTACCGGGTTCTGGTGAACGGTACTAAATCATATGGAGACGCCATGTTGCCCAAATGGGAGCTGGAACGCCTGGCAACGGGGGATTGGAGGTTGTAGCAGAGCAAGGTTCCGATCACACATCAACAGGGTCAGAGCTGCCCAAACCGAGAGGACCAGCAGAGCCGCACCAGCCGAGTGAACCAGCAGCACTGAATAAACCGAGTCAACCAGCGGAAATAACTAACTCACTTGTGGTTGTTACACCTACTATCGACGAGCGTACTACAACTCCAAATGTTCTGACTACTCGTTCAGGAAGGCTGTTACGAGCTCCCGTTAAACTGAAGGATTATGTATGCTAGAGACAGTCAAGCATTGTGGACAATGAACGATAATTGGACTTACGTCCCCGGTGGTCTATCCCCTAAATGGACTTACGGTGGACATTAAAATTGTCTCGTAATAGCTCGTGTAAGAAACTATAACATATGGAAGGGGGAGTGTTAGGTAGTGTGTGGTTTTATTCAACACAGATCGGTAATAGACTGGAACTAGGGCCTGTGTGGCAAATCACTGCGGCATACATTTGGAACGAGTGTCATACTGATTTTTTCTTTCACATTTCAAGCAAAATGGTACGAGAATATACAAGAAAAACTGACCAGCAGAAATGGTTAACAACAAGATTGCCATCCAGAAAACTAACTCTAGAATGCAGGTGGACAAGTAAGCCTTTTGGCTTATCGAGAGTCCAATATTTTTTTTATCTACGTGTATCCCGCCCTTTTAAAGTATGTGTCGATCTTATTTTTAAACATATTCATGCTACTAGCACTAACACAATCAGAAGATAATCTGTTCCATTCATTTACAGTCCTTTGTGAGAATGAGAACTTTTGTATATCTAATCTACACTGCGCCTTTACTAATATAACTTTATGTCCTCTAGTCCTTCTATCTTTCTTAACTGAAAACAAATATTTCTCTCAACATTTTCATAACCATTCAATATGTTAAACACTTCTATCTGATCTCCTCTCAATCTCCTGGTCTCTAGTGTTTTGTTGTTAGTGTAAACCACATTTTAGGCGTATTTCGTAACTAAGATCCCTCAGTTTTGATATCATTTTAGTTGCTCTCCTCTGTACTGTTTCTAGCATATCTATGTCCTTCCTGTTTTGTACAGCGGTATTATTAGCTCTTTTTCCGTATACTTTGTTTCGCGTAATTAATCCAAGGATTTGATTTCCCTTTGCAGCGGCAATACCGCACTCTCTGAAACCTTCATATCAGCTTTAATGGTTAATCCTAAATCCTTTTCTTTTACAGTAGTACTTAGTACAGAACCTCCCATTGTATATTGTACATCTTCGTTCCCATGTCCTGAGTGGAGGCATTTACATTTTCCAAAATTGAACAACATATGCCACTTTTCAGACCATTTCATCAACCTGTCCAGATCATCTTGTAAATGCTGTCTATCTTCATCACGTTTAATCCTTCTAAACAATTTTGTATCATCCGCAGATTTAAACACCTTGCTTGTTATATCATCGTCCAAATCGTTGATATATATTAAAAATAATATAGGTCCCAATACTTATCCCTGTGGTACCCCACTCAAAACTGATTTCCAGTTTGAAGCCTCCCCATCAACTACTACCCGTTGTCTTCTGTCAATTAGCCATTTTTCTATCCAGTTAATTAAACCATTTCCTATGCCATGGGCCATTAATTTAAGCAGTAATCTTAAAGAAGCCATAAACGAAGCGTGGCAAAAGTTCGCGACAAAGAGATGAGTCTTGGAGAAGCAGCCGTGACCTACGGCATTCCTAAAACAACTCTTTTTTGAAGAGTTAAGAAAGAGGGCGATGACGTGGCAAAAAAGGCCTAGGACGATACAGGTGGGTTTTATAGATCAATTAATTATTTTATGACACCGTTTATACTTTCCCTATAAACTCGCATTGTCATTCTTCAAAATTAAGTTAATTATATTCAACGTTTGAAAGATGCATGCCTACATAAATGCCTATCCCATGATTGACTTGTCATACATCTTTTCTTGTATTTTTCAGGTCAGTGTTCAACCGACAACAAGAAAAGGACATTGAAGACTATCTTCTATTCATGGAGAATCGTTTCTTCGGCTTAACACTCGCGGATTTCGGACAGCTGTCCTTCCAATTTGCTGTCAGAAACAATCTAGACCATCCTTTCAATCAGGAACAGAAGATGGCTGCGGCTGATTTTGTCTACGGATTTATGAAGCGCCACCCAACACTGTCACTACGCTCGCCAGAAGCAACATCAGCAGCACGAGCAGCAGGTTTTAACAAGGTATTAGTAGCGGATTTTTATGGACTTTTGGACTCTCTCTACGAAAACACCATTTCTCCCAAGCCGTATCTATATAACAGAATGAAACCGGAGTAATGACGGTGCCAAACAATACGTCAAAGGGGATGAAGGGGAAAAACAGGTTGGTGCACTCGGTTCGGCAGAAAGGGGAACTCTGGTGACAGCAGAAATCTGTTTCAACGCTCTGGGGAATTACATACCACCATTGCTCGTCTTCCCTCGAAAGAATCTGAATCCCGACCGTATCAACGACCATCAGTGGTTTCGCAAAAACTGGCATATACGCCCCTATAACCCTAACATATTCCCGGATTACATGTTCCCCAAACCCGCACCAGAAGATGAACCAACACCTTCGACATCAGACGCTGCACCACCACTTCCAGCCACACCTGATGCAGCACCACCACTTCCAGCCTCACCTGATGCAGCACCACTACTTCCAGCCACACCTGATGCAGCACTACCACTTCCAGCCACACCTGATGCAGCTTCCCCATTTCCAGCCACACCTGATGCAGCACCACCACTTCCAGCCATACCTGATGCAGCAGCACCATTTCCAGTCATACCTGATGCAGCACCACTTCCAGCCATACCTGATGCAGCACCACCACTTCCAGCCACACCTGATGCAGCACCACCACTTCCAGCCTCTCCTGATGCAGCACCACCACTTCCAGCCACACCTGAAGCAGCACCACCACTTCCAGCCACACCTGATGCTGCACCACCACTTCCAGCCACACCTGATGCTGCACCACCACTTCCAGCCACACCTGATGCAGCACCACCACTTCCAGCCACACCTGAGGTAGCACCACCACTTCCAACCACACCTGATGCAGCACCACCACTTCCAGCCACACCTGATGCAGCACCACCACTTCCAGCCACACCTGAGGTAGCACCACCACTTCCAACCACACCTGATGCAGCACCACTACTTCCAGCCATACCTGATGCAGCACCACCACCTCCAGCCACACCTGATACAGCACCACCACTTCCAGCCACACCTGATGCTGCACCACCACTTCCAGCCATACCTGATGCAGCACCACCACTTCCAGTCATACCTGATGCAGCACCACCACCTCCAGCCACACCTGATACAGCACCACCACTTCCAGCCACACCTGATGCTGCACCACCACTTCCAGCCATACCTGATGCAGCACCACCACTTCCAGCCACACCTGATGCTGCACCACCACTTCCAGCACGACCCGACGTCACTGGCAGAAATTATGGGGGTCCCGCATGTTGTTCAGGCTGGTCCAAGGAGACGTGGAATTAAAAGGGGCAAGACTCGTATTGATGAGTAGGCCTAGTCCATATTTAAAAGAATAACAAGCCGAGCGTAGGCCTGATGAGAAAAGAAAGACACCTGCCACTAGGATCAAGTTGTTCTATGGAAAACATTGTGTTGGTAAAGGTCAAAGCAAGGGTAATGCGAAAGGAAAAGTCATTGTGAAAAAAGGGGGAGAAAACATCAGGAGAGTGTTGAGGATGTCAAATACATTTTTTGTTCAGGGCTGTATTCTGAATCTACGAGTGGCGAAAAGTGGATCAAGTATGATTCATGCAACAAATGGGCACACGAGGAATGTGCAGGAACATAGGGCGGATACGTTAATTATACTCGTGAATTATGCCTCACTACAGCCTGGAATAAATAATTGCGACTGAACACAATGGCTAATTAAGGTGTTTGCCTATGGAGAATCACAGATTTCTGGATAAATCTATTCAAGTTATTGTATATTGTACTCCGAGTCTTTCTGAGTCTTTCAGACTTGACGTCCATTTCGGTATTCAGTCGATTTCTTTCTTGCACTATTTCCACGTTTATAGCACTAATCCAATGTTGCTGAGTTTAAATGTCTGATGGCAATTGGCTTTCTTGATCATTGTTTGTTCACGTTTGTACCGAGATCATCCATGTTGGTCAAACCGTCGTGTCGAGGCATTCTCACTTTCTCGGCATGCATTTGTAGCATGCAGTATGCTGTAGTAGGCGTCTTCGTCTTCCGGTTCTGCATCATAGCTTGGGGAGGAACATAGGGTAATCGCAAGTTTGTTGTACTTGCCAAAGAACCTAACTCGCAGCAGTCCAGCAGACTGGTTTTCATTCTGTCGACGTCTTTTCAATCCCATTATTGAGGATTAGTCAATGTGGCGGTTGTCTTCTCTGCCAGAGTACACAGTTGCCTCCCCTGTCTTGTGCACCCAGACCTTTGAAATTTTGCGTGCCTGTGCACCTTTTTGAATAGGCCCATGCATGTGACCATGCCCATTTGAAATGTGTACCAGTTCATTTTTATCAAACAGATAAAAAATGTTCGACAGCACCTCCCCCCGTCTTCGATATCGATATAACAGTGTAGGCAGCCGTGAGTGAGTGGAGGTGAACAAGAGCTGAAAATATGGCAGCACAGAGCCGAACAATTATCATCAGCACCCCCCTCCGTCTTCCGATGTCACCAGTCGCGCCGAGACATGCAGCGGAGCTACTAAAGTTATGGCGGCACGGTAGCAACAAATTGTCTACACCATTTGATTCGGCCGCTGGTGGGGGTTTTGTGCTCTCCATAGACTCGCTTTCTGGATCCACCCCTGATTTGGACTGACCAAGCAATCTAAATAGTCAAACATTTATTATTTGTATACACATTTTACAAGCATTAATATATATATATATACATCACCAATGAGTTGATTGTGTTGTATTTGTGTAGCAGAAAATCAACAATACCAGTAAATACAATGAATAATCTTTACTACATGTATAAAATAACAAACTCAAAGTAGTACAATTCTAATAAATAATTGTCTACTATCATAATGTTCTAAAATAAACAACGGAACACTAAAAGCTCAGTTTGGGGATTTTGTGTTAGCATCTTCTGAAATAAATCTGCTACTAATTGTTGCTACGTAGGACATCGTCAAAGATGTTGAGAAAGATGTCGGCGTGATGATCTTGGAAGATGAGCGTTGGACGGAGACGTAAGGTGTGAATACCACTGCCTGCGGCAAGTACTCCTGGTCGAACAAACACATAATGTTCACATGAAAACAGTCAAATTACATCACCAATAATAATTACTAAATGTTGTTAACTAATATTTTTATATTTGAATGTCTTAAAATTTTAACTAATATTTTAATGCTTTGTAGTGTTACGTTATTTGTTTATTGTTACTATTATTTTAATGTTTTAAACATTTATAATGATTATATTCCTTTTATGTAAAATTTAAGTAGTAATGATTAAACATTGTAATTCGCTTCTGAATGGTCAAAATGGCCAGATTAGTCATGTAAAGAAATGCTATATTATTATCATCATCATTTATATGTAAATATAGTTATTCAGAAATTGTTAAATGAAATCAAAATAACCCCAACCCCACAAGGGATAAAGGGAGGAAGAAAACATTAAATGTGTTGCTATGTCAGTCTTTTTAAAGGTATTTCTCATTTCTAGATTGACCCGAAGGAGTAACAGTTTCAACTAACCACTGTTCTTCAGGTCTGTCAATAACTGGTCCCTGTGCTTGGCGTCTCTGACGTCAACGGCACAGAACATGCCCTCCCCTCTTGCTCCACTCAACTGGCCGGGGTAACGCTCCTGTCAAAGTCATCACTTATAAAATTTTCAATTTCAAAATTTATAAGTTTATATCTCATATGGGAGGTTACATGTATGTGACAAAATTAAGATACCACTTGCGCAGTGAAAACGCAACAAAAATAGGTTTCTCAAATTTGTTTTTGTCAGAAAGAATTCAATATGTCATGACTAATTCGCAGTCACCAATTTACCCCCTTAGTTAGGTGTCTAATGCGAAATCCAGCAATTGTGTGCAACTTGAAGATTTAACTATTTTAGTTAACAAAGGGGAGACAAACGGGCAGCCCTACCACTGACGAAATCATGCAACGTTCCGCATTGTCTCGACGGTTTGTTGGCGAGGCTAGTCCATCATGGACGGTAACTATTACATTTTAAAATGTGGTTCATTAGTCTATGATAGTTTGTCCATATTTTACAAACAAATTTACATCTGTATTACCTGTAAATCTGTCATCCCTTGAACTAGTTTCTTGCCGACTCTGGTAACATTCTCCAACAGTTCTTCATCACGAATCACCTTCAACATCTCTTCCAGCAGAATCACCTTCGACGGGTCACCCATCCACGTGTTGAATATTCTATAGCCCTGATGAATTCACATACATAAGAGACGCAGACTAAGGTCTGAAAGTTTGGTGCCAAAGTCATCTAGGGGAAACATACATCTACGGGGAAACATACATACGCACGCATGCACGCACGCACGCATGCAAGCACGCATTCATGCAAGCACACACGCACTCACTCGCACACATATACACACTGCACGCACACACCACACGCACCCACGCACCACACGCACACACACTATGTCACTTGATGTGTGACCACACTTGCAATGATATACAGTTGTGAATCGTGGTCAATGATCAGGCAAACAGGAGCAACAGCAATAATTGTATGCTTCTTGAAAAGACTGGTCTGAGTATCATGGACAGAAAAGAGAAATAATGAAGACATTCTCAGAATTAATACTGCTAAAAGGAAAACCACATGCAACATCAGGACAAGACAGGGAGAATCTCTTGGCCATGTGAAAAGAATGAAAGAATTCAAGATATTGCAACAATGGGTGTGATTGCAGAGACAAGAAGCAGAAGTGTAAAAAGAATAGATTCGTTTATGATCTAGCTGCTAGTCAGGCTGGGATGAAGTATATCTGAAATGGAGGAGTCTTGATCGTCTGTGCCTTTAATAGGCAAGGCACCAGGTGGACCATGATGATGGCATGCTTCATACCTTAGAAAAGTCCTTAGGGGAGAATACTGTATGATGCCGTGAAATTTAATCGCGTAGGAAATCAATAGAATTGTCATTTTCACAAAGACTTTCTGGACACGCTACCTCAGTCGGCCTCATTTCGTCGGTGTAATAGAAGCCTCCTGTCATCATCTTCTTGCTGAAGATGACAATGTCTGGGGGTGCGGGCAGGTGAAAGGTGTCATGGAACCACATGTGGCCCGTTGTACCCGCTCCAGTCTGGACCTCATCCAGCAACAGGTACACGCCATACTGAAGGCAAACATGCATCATGTACTCGGCTGTATCACAGTCACACTGTGTAGTGTGTGCGGTGTCTATAGACCCGACACCACACTGTTGTCAGATCACTGATGCTGTCTATGGAACTTCAATGATCTGCAGATCTACACTGTCGTGCCAAACACATCTGTATGTAACTATTGTTCGCTCACATGACCTGATTATGTTTTTGTACTTACATATGAATGTTTCTACTTTACTTACTAGTGTACTTGTCATGACATCCTTTGTTCTTAACTATGAATTGTTATGACATCCTTTGGCTTTGCACTAACATTTGAATGTACAGCCTTTGAATGTTTAAGTCATCCTTTGTATTTAACTATGAATCTTTATAACATTATCTGTACTACCACAATGTCTATGACATCTGCTGTTCTTACATACAAAACGTTTGCAATACCTTTTGCATTTTACTTACATATAAAATTTAACAACACTAAAAAGATGTTTGAGAAATCTTTTTCAACACTCACGTCTTTGCATACTTGCTGAAGTTGTCGGAAGAAATCTGGAGAGGCGTGGTTATCTCCCCCCTCACCCTGGATGGGCTCCACCACAACCCCAGCCACAGGGGTACCTCGGGCACTGTACTCCTCTATCTTACTGCACACCTGTGTTTAAAGGTGAATTGAACTTTTATTCAAAAATGATAAGTACATGCTACAATGTTTAATAAAAAAAAATTTAAACACATGATCAATAATTTGTATTCACAAATATTTTTTTACTTTTAGTACAGAAAAAGCATTTTGAGTAGCTGCTAATGTCATGAAAACAATATAGCTATCGTTTTACAGCTAGGCACACAAAAACTGGCTGTACTTTGGTTGAAAACATAAACATCTGGAAACTCATTAAATGGTCTTTTTTAGTTTTGTCCACATCAAATTCACTTTTTAGTTATAGTTTCACTATCAAAAGTATAATCTGGTTCCATTCACCTTTAAGTAACACCCGCACAAAAGAAACAGGATAACAAGTGCTTTAATTTTATTCCAAGTTAATTCAGTTTGTAACATTTGCATTTGATAAACCTAATGAAATGCCCATTGTTGAAACTGTTTAGACAACTGGTACGCAACTGTTAACCATATTCTTTAAACAAATGGAAATAAAGTAACTGTGAAGATTCGTTTATTTTGCAAAGATTCTTTCAAGCAATGTTCTTACATGTCCACCAAATCTGTGTCAACCAAATAACATGTTCATAATTACCTGTGGTAGGTCCTAGGAACATTTAAAAAGAAAAACACATTAACAGAAATTTAACAATTAAACTTTCTTAGATGCTGTATAATACCATAGATTCACTTTCAGGAATACAGACTTCGACTCATAATAGCTCACATAATATCATCTGTTATTAATCAATATCATTAAATTAATTGACTAATTATAACCAACTGTCAAACTGTTTATGTTAAACTTTCTTTCTGAAATTACCTGTTGTAGACATCTTGCTTCCTCTCGTTTATTCTGCTCAGCATTACCCAAGAGGTGGTGTTTATACTGTGGAAAGTCAGCTATCGGCCAATCAATGGATGGAAAGTCTAACTTATGCATCCATTTCGTATGGGTCATCATAAGGGAACCTATATTAAAAACAATTCTGAAATAATAAGAACAACGAAAAAAGGAATTGCACAAACAAACAACAATATTTCTAAGATCTTTATACAACTAGCACATGACAACAGAACTAAATTCACACATATTGACACAGGTAGTTTAATTTGCAGCAAATGCATGCTAACCAATCTAACAATAATCGAGCAAGCGTGTGTATGTGTGTGCGTATGCGTATGTGTGTATGCATGTGTGTGTGTGTGTGTATGCGTGTATGTGTGAGTGTGTGTATGTGTGTGAGTGTGTGTATGCATGTGCATGTGTGGGTTTGTTAATGTGAAACATTCTGGGATTAATCAACCATTTGGAAGAAAAGTAATGTCTGCTTTTTGTACCTTGGACGTAAATTTATTATTTAAAACGTTACACATGTTTTTTGTGATTGATCTGAAGATCAGAGGACCAGGATCAGTTGGAGATGTTTTTATATAACTTGCTTTAATGGGAAAACTGTTAAAATTTATATCATAAAAAACATCATTTATAAATATTCTGGAAAACTATTCTGCGTCAGTTTTTATGTAACTCTGTCCGAAGGATGGACATATCTGCTCGTAATATTAATTACAACGAGGCTTGCAACCAGTCTTCATTACATTTATCAAGAGTTAACCAGATTGTCATTCTTAGGAAAACTCAGATGTCAAATGATCCAGGAAAACTTTGGTGCCTTATTGAGATTCCAATATTGTTTTGTATCTACATGTAACCTACTCTTCCGAGATACCACTATTTGTTCATTTTTACTTTAACCTGTTCACACTGCTAGCATTTACACAATCAGCAGATCATTTGTTCCATTCAGCTAGTCCTCTGTGAGAATGAATACTTTCAGATATCAAATGTTACTTCAAGTCCTCTAGTTCTTCTATCTTTTTAAGTGAGAAATAATACTTCTATCAATATTTTCAATATTAAAGTGTAAAACTATTTGAGCAGTCCAAAGGTCAGGATACCATGCTATATATAGGAACTTACCTTTTTCTTTTCACAATCACCCAATATGTAGATAAATTATATTTGATTGCCTGCTAATATGTTTGTATCTAGGGTTGTTAAACCATAGTTTTACTGTTTTAAGTGTTTTTTCACAGCTTAATTTTCTCAGTTGTGCAGTTGTTTCAGTTTCTCTCCTCTGTATTCTTTCTGCTACATATACGTACTTATGGCATGGACTCCATGCCTTATATGGTATTCTAAATAGACCAAACAATTGCTTTATACAGATATATATTTCATCTTTTTCCTTATGGTTATACATTATATTCTCCTGATTAACTCAATAAGTTGATTACCATTCCCAGACTGATAATGTTTCATTCTGTGGTGGTGAATATGAAGAATATGTTTCATATAATAATAATAAAATAACACAATTAATAAGAAAATAAAACTGCTAACAGTAAGCACAACTATTATTACACCATAAAACACTTTACATACAAAACTATGTTTGCAGCTTTGCAAGCAAGAGAAAGCCACGACAGACTATTCTTAATTCTCTGTAGAGATCAACATGAATAAAGACGAAACAAGTGAATTATCATGAGCAAAATGACGACCTTGAATTTCTCTGTCTGTTTCAACAAATAGTGCAACATATATCTGGAGGTTCTCGGTGAGCAGAAATACTTCACCTAGCGGGTGGCAATGCTAGTCTTCTGTTAGACAGTAACATACCAACAGACTAGAGCAGGTGCTGCCACCTGTGAGGGTGTAGCGATCCAATGAGAACAAAGGAACCTGTTCCATTTGTTGTCTAAAGAGAGGCCAAATGTTCAGAATCCAGAATAGGACAAACAGAAGGCTTGGGAAACATTTATAGTAGTGCGCATCTATTCAGTGCTATTTCTGCACTTAGACAAACATTATGTATACACATCTGTAATGTGATTCATATAATACTAGTGAATATTTTTCCATATTTTTAGGGTCATGTTACAGATTTTCTCCACCTGCGACGTGCATGCAGGTGAAGAGCTCAGACTCTGCGCCTTTCTATTGGTTACCAACAGATCATAATATGACCTCTCCAAAACAGAATGGCAATTTCTCCAAGGACAACCAAAATATACTCTTTTACATCCATGCATTTGGCATGCACTAATCTCAACAACAATCATACTAAAAAACCACACTAATTATGGAAAATATTGTTCATGGCTCCAAGACTTGAATGGGCAGCAAAAATCAACACTTACTTTGGAGCGTTTAGTGGAAACTTGCAATGTTTCAATCCACCACCTGTAGATCTTGATCACGCACAGCGTGCTACTGCATGATCAAGATCCACTGGTGGTTGATCGAAACGTTGCAAGTTTCCACTAAATGCTCCAAAGTGTTAATTCTTGCTGACCACAATAATTGCAAACAACATGTCCATCTTTACCTCACTAATACTTTTCGCATCCTCCCCATTGTTGTGCACCTGATGGTCAACCATAGGATATCTGTACCGGGGGAACGGGGCAGTGGGCCAGTCAAGTGCGGGGAAGTCAAGCTTGTGCAACCATTTCGAGTGAGTTGCATTCAGACAACCTATGTGCATGATTATACGTCACTTACTCTACTTTGACAATTACCTTGGCTTCTAGTTATCTATCAAATCAAATTTAAACAGTCCGCTCTTACACATTCAGCTGTATCAACACAAGAGCCTTTCTCTCTGGCTAGTCTCCTGCATCTTTCAAATATCCCCAAGCAGTTCAGAACGTATCACAACAATGTTTTGTTCACAAAACTTAACCAAACATGGGCAAGCATGCATTCTTTGTAGAGGTGCCAAAATCTGGAACAAAGTCCCCGTCACTTTAAAAAGTCCTACCTTTTGTAAAAGCTCAAGACATACTTTTGAAATTGCATTTCCACCTTAAATCCTGGCTCTGATGACGACTATTTTGAAAAAGAATGTCGCATGACATGCCCATAGCGAAGCAAGCCTCTCCTCTAGCAAAGACTGTGTGACACAGTCAAAATATTCAGAATCAAAAACAACTTTCTTATGAGGTAATCTGTTATTATTCTCAGTGAAGACAAGAGCAACTGAACATTGGTGAGATTTGTGTCACTGTGGCTGCGACTAGAGTTGAAAGATGTCACTGAGGCAGTGCAAGGTGGAGTTGGCAGGAGACAGGGACGGTCCTCGTTGACTCACCCATGGTCCTCCCATGGAAGGCATTGCTGAACGAGAGAAGGGTGAGAGGAGGGCAGCCAGGGGGTTGGTTGATGAGAGATGATTCCCGTTCCTCCTGCGATGGTGGCACCCCATCTCGCTGCTTCCTCTGAGGCATCAAGTAATATGGGATTCACTAGCAGGTCAAACTGATCACTCATTCATTAGTAGAGGCTAATCTCAATGGGAACAAATTAAACACCCATTAAAATTGTTAATTAATAGTTTAAATAAATGTTAAGTCATAACTAAATAAAACCATTAGAATGTATATAGACATATATGTGATACATTTTGATTGTACAGACACCATAATGACTGTCTGTATTCAGACAACCTATGTGCATGATTATACAAAGCAGCGCAGTAATGCAGCTGTAAGGGCTCAGGACTCTAGAATGAGAGAATGCGGGTTCGAATCCTGTGCGGCGGTGTCGAACCTTGGGCCAGTCTGTTTACTCTACATTGCTTCAGTTCACTCAGCTGTATGAATGAGTACCTGGCTATAGATAGTGGTGGATATTTGTGTACGAATAGTCTTCGCGCATTAGCTGCATAGCTGAATGCTTCCCAGAGAAGTCGAGATGGAGTTCGATTGAACAGGTCTGCCTGGGAGTAAAGTATAAAGCGCTTTGAGCAGTCCTGAGGATGATACTGCACTATATAAGAACTTACCTTTACTTTTTAGACACAATATTTTCTGACACACAAACAATTTACATAAATAATTATTTGTTGGTACTGTTATGTCTACAAACACTTAGTATTTTATATATCATATACATACAGTCCATTTATGTTTTCGAACACCAAAAATATATTTTACTGTATGTTTTTCAGACAGCTGAGAATTTAATTACTTTTAGGTGACGTAATACATAAAGTTATTACGGTACATCCAATTTATGGGCTTCTCTAAATTCAACAGCATCTCCCATGTCAATGATGTCATGCACACTTGCGAATTAACTAGTCTCTGACAAATGTCTTTTTTTTCACAGATTTAAAAAAAGCATGCACTCTTTTATAAAGAAAAATATATGTACATATTACTTAAAATATTCCCACACTAAATATCTGATCAACAGTGTTTTAAGATTCACTTAACCTTGTCAGAGTGGAGAGGTTTATGCTATGACACTCACTCTGTAGGCCATGAAGACAGCTTTGTAGGCGTGTTCATTCGCACAAGCTCCACACCCCAGGGTCATGCTGTTGTTCAAACCTGTTGGTGCAACCTGTAAACCCAGCATTTGAAAGTGCACAAATTGTACAAAATATCTTTGTAGATATTCTGACATTCAACAAATATAATATGAACTCATTTAATTAATCCATATTGTTTTTTTAACTAGTCACATCTCTATTTAGCCCACTGCTAAGGAACATGGTTTCCTAACAACAGTTGCTAAGGGGGTCCATTTGGAAATGTCTCTATGTCTGAACATGTTCAGTAACCTAATGTATCATTCTGCTGATTTTCATGATTTTGTCATAAACTTTATCACAAACTAAGCAATTTTGGCACATTTTCCCGGACTGGACTACATCAGGTGAAATGATTGTGCAAAATCATAAGATTTAGATAAAGATTAAGTATTTTGCACATGAACAAATTAGAGATTCGCTGGGATTCATTATTTCGGAGAATAATTCCTTTGTGCTAAGGTGAAACACCTTGCAATGGTTTCACTCTGCCAGGAAGTTTTCAATTTTATTTCAATATAAGATGTTAGGTCACATCAGACACATATTACTAAAATATCAACACATGTTCATCAACTATAAGATTCAATTATTGTATGTTGTACACTTGGACACACATGCACTTGTTACTTCAGTTATCAGTGCTAGCGTGTCTAAACAGGTCAAATAAATTGATTCTGAGTTCTGAATGCACCGTCGGAAAGACGGGAAAATCAACAGACGTAGCCGAGAACAGCTGGGTTTGGATAATATGTGAAGAGAATAAACAGAGGGAAGATGAGGAAACTTAGGGAAGAGATTGGGAGTAAGACGCACCTGAACATGATGGGACTGGGAGTAGATGGATATGGGAAGAAGACAGGAAAGGAGTGTGAGGAGAGATGGAAAGAAAGGGCATGAGAAAAGAAGAAAGTCATATAAGGAAACAAAGAAGACCAAAATTAAGATGGAGACACAAAAGAAGCCAGAATGAGAAGTGGGAGGTAAAGGAGAAGAGGTGGGCCATAATTATGATGGAGAGACAATGTTGATAGGTATCTAAAAGGTGAAGGTTTGAGAGTGATGAGAGAATGACAGAAGATTGCATTAGATGGAGATGACCATATAGTTTGATAACAAACATCAGAGCTGGCATAAGTGGCATCACAGCTTAGAAGCCAGAAGAGGACCTGTTAGAAGACTCATTGAGAGGGTGAAAGATACTAGTTGATGTGGCCCCTGCACCACAAGGGATCCAGAGGAAAGAAGAAGTGACCTACTGCCATGAGGGATGCCTCTAGTCTCTGTGGCCAGTCTGTAGATGGGTAGTTGCCCAGGGCTGGACGGTTCACCAAGTGCTTCTGTAAGATATCAGCATACATTTCAGTAGAGAATCATGTAAAGAACCATACCATATTTACCAAGGTCACTCTGCGAACTGGTACGCTATGCATATTTAGCATGTTCATTCAAAATTTTGGAACTGCGAAAAGATAGCTACTTTTAATCAGATTTTTCCGAAACTAACTAGTTTTGTAGCTGGGACACACATTTTTAGGAGATGCACACACATTTTATTATGCATTATTTATGCCAAATAAAAAACAATGTCAATGCCCTAGCTATCACCACTTAGTAATTCTCCAAACATGTTATCTCTAACTTGCTTAACATTGAGTATAAAAGTACACTGACCAGATTGGATGGATCTTGCATGGCACGGATCAGACTCGGATGATTGTAGCCTGAAATGAGTGGAAACTTAACTAAGCATTAGAACAAGATGACACGCACTTAACTTATCTAACTATGATCAACCTAGCATATGTATCTTAATATTTCTCTCTAAAAACGGCTTGAACCTCAAGCACCAAACTTTCAGGGATTAATCAATGACCCCTAGAGTAGGACGTAATACTTATATCTTTTAGAAATACCCTATATATGTCAAGACACCTTTATGTCATAAATCAGTTCGTTCCTTAATGGTTCTGAACTTAAAACGTAATGTGCACGTGATATGTAAAACGTAATGTAATAATTGCAATAACAACGCGTGCGTGGCAAAAACTTCAGTTAAACAGCTCCCTGCATTGTAGACTTGGCACCATGGAGTAGACGCAGACACAATCATGCTTATGTCTACCCTCATGTCAATAGCATAGCAATACAAATATTATTTGACAATTCTACTCTATCATGGCTAGGGCCTATCGACTGATGTGAACTTCACATTATCTCCGACCTTCATCATTTTGAACGAACAACGGTAAAAATATAATAATATGATAAAAAGGTAAGTTCTTATATAGCGCAGTATCCAGTCCTCAGGACCGTTCAAAGTGCTTTACACTTTACTCCTGATGCTCTGTGTTTTCAAACATTTTGTAAATATTACTTTCACGACTGTCTTCAACCAAGGCATCCCGTCAGGTGGTAGGCAGTTTTGCTAGTATATTTAATATGAACAGGAAATGTGCCACATTTACTGTTTTAACCAATTTATTTAAACAAACTTATATCCATGGAGCAACAAACTTAGGATAGTAGTTATCACCATGACAGTATTTGTTTAAACAAGCTTATATCCCTGGAACAACAAACCTAGGGCAGCAGTTATCGCCATTACAGTATTTGTTTAAACAAGCTTATATCCCTGGAGCAACAAACTTAGGGCAGCAGTTATCGCCATTACAGTATTTGTTTAAACGAGCTTATACCCCTGGAGCAACAAACCTAGGGCAGCAGTTATCGCCATTACAGTATTTGTTTAAACAAGCTTATATCCCTGGAACAACAAACCTAGGGCAGCAGTTATCGCCATTACAGTATTTGTTTAAACGAGCTTATACCCCTGGAGCAACAAACTTAGGGCAGCAGTTATCGCCATTACAGTATTTGTTTAAACGAGCTTATACCCCTGGAGCAACAAACCTAGGGCAGCAGTTATCGCCATTACAGTATTTGTTTAAACGAGCTTATACCCCTGGAGCAACAAACCTAGGGCAGCAGTTATCGCCATTACAGTATTTGTTTAAACGAACTTATACCCCTGGAGCAACAAACCTAGGGCAGCAGTTATAGCCATTACAGTATTTGTTTAAACAAGCTTATACCCCTGGAGCAACATACCTAGGGCAGCAGTTATCGCCATTACAGTATTGTTTAAACAAGCTGATATCCCTGGAGCAACAAACCTAGGGCAGCATTTATCGCCATTACAGTATTTGATTAAACAAGTTTATATCCATGTAGCAACAAACCTAGGGTAGCAATTATCACCATTACAGTATTTGTTTAAACAAGCTTATATCCTGGGAGCAACAAACCTAGGGTAGCAGTTATCGTCAATACAGTATTTGTTTAAACAAGCTTATATCCCTGGAGCAACAAACCTAGGGTAGCAGTTATCGCCATTACAGTATTTGTTTAAACAAGCTTATATCCCTGGAACAACAAACATAGGGTAGCAGTTATCGCCATTACAGTATTTGTTTAAACAAGCTTATATCCCAGGAGCAACAAACCTAGGGTAGCAGTTATCGCCATTACAGTATTTGTTTAAACAAGCTGATATCCCTAGGGCAACAAACCTAGGGCAGCATTTATCGCCATTACAGTATTTGATTAAACAAGTTTATATCCATGTAGCTGCAAACCTAGGGTAGCAATTATCACCATTACAGTATTTGTTTAAACAAGCTTATATCCTGGGAGCAACAAACCTAGGGTAGCAGTTATCGTCAATACAGTATTTGTTTAAACAAGCTTATATCCCTGGAGCAACAAACCTAGGGTAGCAGTTATCGCCATTACAGTATTTGTTTAAAGAAGCTTATACCCCTGGAGCAACAAACATAGGGTAGCAGTTATCGCCATTACAGTATTTGTTTAAACAAGCTTATATCCCTGGAGCAACAAACCTAGGGTAGCAGTTATCGCCATTACAGTATTTGTTTAAACAAGCTTATATCCCTGGAGCAACAAACCTAGGGTAGCAGTTATCGCCATTACAGTATTTGTTTAAACAAGCTGATATCCCTGGAGCAACAAACCTAGGGCAGCATTTATCGCCATTACAGTATTTGATTAAACAAGTTTATATCCATGTAGCAGCAAACCTAGGGTAGCAATTATCACCATTACAGTATTTGTTTAAACAAGCTGATATCCCTGGAGCAACAAACCTAGGGCAGCATTTATCGCCATTACAGTATTTGATTAAACAAGTTTATATCCATGTAGCAGCAAACCTAGGGTAGCAATTATCACCATTACAGTATTTGTTTAAACAAGCTGATATCCCTGGAGCAACAAACCTAGGGCAGCATTTATCGCCATTACAGTATTTGATTAAACAAGTTTATATCCATGTAGCAGCAAACCTAGGGTAGCAATTATCACCATTACAGTATTTGTTTAAACAAGCTTATATCCTGGGAGCAACAAACCTAGGGTAGCAGTTATCGTCAATACAGTATTTGTTTAAACAAGCTTATATCCCTGGAGCAACAAACCTAGGGTAGCAGTTATCGCCATTACAGTATTTGTTTAAAGAAGCTTATATCCCTGGAGCAACAAACATAGGGTAGCAGTTATCGCCATTACAGTATTTGTTTAAACAAGCTTATATCCCTGGAGCAACAAACCTAGGGTAGCAGTTATCGCCATTACAGTATTTGTTTAAACAAGCTTATATCCCTGGAGCAACAAACCTAGGGCAGCAGTTATCGCCATTACAGTATTTGTTTAAACGAACTTATACCCCTGGAGCAACAAACCTAGGGCAGCAGTTATAGCCATTACAGTATTTGTTTAAACAAGCTTATACCCCTGGAGCAACATACCTAGGGCAGCAGTTATCGCCATTACAGTATTGTTTAAACAAGCTGATATCCCTGGAGCAACAAACCTAGGGCAGCATTTATCGCCATTACAGTATTTGATTAAACAAGTTTATATCCATGTAGCAACAAACCTAGGGTAGCAATTATCACCATTACAGTATTTGTTTAAACAAGCTTATATCCTGGGAGCAACAAACCTAGGGTAGCAGTTATCGTCAATACAGTATTTGTTTAAACAAGCTTATATCCCTGGAGCAACAAACCTAGGGTAGCAGTTATCGCCATTACAGTATTTGTTTAAACAAGCTTATATCCCTGGAACAACAAACATAGGGTAGCAGTTATCGCCATTACAGTATTTGTTTAAACAAGCTTATATCCCAGGAGCAACAAACCTAGGGTAGCAGTTATCGCCATTACAGTATTTGTTTAAACAAGCTGATATCCCTGGGGCAACAAACCTAGGGCAGCATTTATCGCCATTACAGTATTTGATTAAACAAGTTTATATCCATGTAGCAGCAAACCTAGGGTAGCAATTATCACCATTACAGTATTTGTTTAAACAAGCTTATATCCTGGGAGCAACAAACCTAGGGTAGCAGTTATCGTCAATACAGTATTTGTTTAAACAAGCTTATATCCCTGGAGCAACAAACCTAGGGTAGCAGTTATCGCCATTACAGTATTTGTTTAAAGAAGCTTATATCCCTGGAGCAACAAACATAGGGTAGCAGTTATCGCCATTACAGTATTTGTTTAAAGAAGCTTATATCCCTGGAGCAATAAACCTAGGGCAGCAGTTATCGCCATTAAAGTATTTGTTTAAACAAGCCTATATATCATTGGAGCAACAAATCTAGGGTAGCACTTATCGCCATTACAGTATTTGTTTAAACGAGCTTATATTCCTGGAGCTACAAACCTAGGGTAGCGGTTATCTTCATTACAGTATTTGTTTAAAGAAGCTTATATCACTGGAGCAACAAACCTAGGGCAGCAGTTATAGCCATTACAGTATTTGTTTAAACAAGCTTATACCCCTGGAGCAACAAACCTAGGGTAGCAGTTATCACCATTACAGTATTTGCTTAAACAAGCTTATATCCCTGGAGCAACAAACCTAGGGTAGCAGTTATCTTCATTACAGTATTTGTTTAAAGAAGCTTATATCCCTGGAGCAACAAACCTAGGGCAGCAGTTATTGCCATTACAGTATTTGTTTAAACAAGCTTATATCCCTGGAGTAACAAACCTAGGGGAGCAGTTATCCCCATTACAGTATTTGTTTAAAGAAGCTTTATATCCCTGGAGCAACAAACCTAGGGTAGCAGTTATCGCCATTACAGTATTTGTTTAAACAAGCTTATATCCCTGGAGCAACAAACCTAGGGCAGCAATTATTGCCATTGCAGTATTTGTATTGAGGCGAGCCTCACCCTGGATATAGAGGGAAACAAGAGGACCAGTACTGAGGTGAGCCTCACCCTGGATATACAGGGAAACAAGAGGACCAGTATTGAGGCGAGCCTCACCCTGGATATACATGGAAACAAGAGGACCAGTATTGAGGGGAGCCTCATCCTGGCTATACAGGGAAACAAGAGGACCAGTATTGAGGCGAGCCTCATCCTAGATATACAGAGAAACAAGAGGACCAGTATTGAGGCGAGCCTCACCCTGGATATACATGGAAACAAGAGGACCAGTATTGAGGGGAGCCTCATCCTGGATATACAGGGAAATAAGAGGACCAGTATTGAGGTGAGCCTCACCCTGGATATACAGGGAAACAAGAGGACCAGTATTGAGGCGAGCCTCAAACTGGATATACATGGAAACAAGAGGACCAGTATTGAGGCAAGCCTTATCCTGGATATACAGGGAAACAAGAGGACCAGTATTGAGGGGAGCCTCACCCTGGATGTACATGGAAACAAGAGGACCATTATTGAGGCGAGCCTCACCCTGGATATAGAGGGAAACAAGAGGACCGGTACTGAGGCGAGCCTCATCCTGGATATACAGGGAAACAAGAGAACCAGTATTGAGGGGAGCCTCACCCTGGATATAGAGGGAAACAAGAGGACCAGTATTGAGGTGAGCCTCACCCTGGATATAGAGGAAAACAAGAGGACCAGTATTGGGGGAGCCTCACCCTGGATATAGAGGGAAACAAGAGGACCCGTATTGAGGCGAGCCTCATCCTGGATATAGAGGGAAACAAGAGGACCAGTATTGAGGCGAGCCTCACCCTGGATATAGGGGGAAACAAGAGGACCAGTATTGAGGGGAGCCTCACCCTGGATATACAGGGAAACAAGAGGACCAGTATTGAGGCGAGCCTCACCCTGGATATAGAGGGAAACAAGAGGACCAGTATTGAGGGGAGCCTCACCCTGGATATAGAGGGAAACAAGAGGACCAGTATTGAGGCGAGCCTCACCCTGCATATAGAGGGAAACAAGAGGACCAGTATTGAGGTGAGCCTCACCCTGGATATAGAGGGAAACAAGAGGACCAGTATTGAGACGAGCTTCACCCTGGATATAGAGGGAAACAAGAGGACCAGTATTGAGACGAGCTTCACCCTGGATATAGAGGGAAACATGCAGAGAACAACAACATTGTATAGTTTGTTTGGCATATTTCTGGAAAGAAAATAAACAAATGGAAAAGTGTATGATGGTGGTGCATATGGCGCTGTGTGTATGTGTGTGTGCGTGCGTGCAATGCATGTGTGCATGCATGTATGAGTATATCTCATTAGACAGGCACTAAAAATAATCTAAAATGTTCTGCAAAGAAATTAATGAAGAGGTTTCACAGAACTTTCCCACACATGTAGATCAGCGAGAAATAACTAGACGTACCCAGTGGCAGAGATGCAATCTGTGTATACATATCGAGAAGGACGTTTCCATCAGCATCAACCAGGTAATTGCCCTGACTCTGGTCGTAGTCTATACAGAACTGGATGGACTCCATTGCCTGCAACAGCCAATCAGACGAATGTTTCAATAATGGCAATGAGCAACTGTACAGATATGTAAAGACATTGAACCATCCTCACACACAAAACATCATCTGTCAATGAGACATGACGATGTTAAGACAACGAGCTCACAAGGACAACCCATCATTAAACAGAATCTATCAATGAGACATGACAATGTTAAGACAACGAGCTCACAAGGACAACCCATCATTAAACAGAATCTATCAATGAGACATGACGATGTTAAGACAACGAGCTCACAAGGACAACCCATCATTAAACAGAATCTATCAATGAGACATGACGATGTTAAGACAACGAGCTCACAAAGACAACCCATCATTAAACAGAATCTATCGATGAGACATGACGATGTTAAGACAACGAGCTCACAAGGACAACCCATCATTAAACAGAATCTATCGATGAGACATGACGATGTTAAGACAACGAGCTCACAAGGACAACCCATCATTAAACAGAATCTATCGATGAGACATGACGATGTTAAGACAACGAGCTCACAAAGACAACCCATCATTAAACAGAATCTATCATTGAGACATGACGATGTTAAGACAACGAGCTCACAAGGACAACCCATCATTAAACAGAATCTATCAATGAGACATGACGATGTTAAGACAACGAGCTCACAAGGACAACCCATCATTAAACAGAATCTATCAATGAGACATGACGATGTTAAGACAACGAGCTCACAAGGACAACCCATCATTAAACAGAATCTATCAATGAGATATGACGATGTTAAGACAACGAACTCACAAGGACAACCCATCATTAAACAGAATCTATCAATGAGATATGACGATGTTAAGACAACGAACTCACAAGGACAACCCATCATTAAACAGAATCTATCAATGAGACGTGACGATGTTAAGACAACGAGCTCACAAGGACAACCCATCATTAAACAGAATCTATCGATGAGACGTGACGATGTTAAGACAACGAGCTCACAAGGACAACCCATCATTAAACAGAATCTATCAATGAGACATGACGATGTTAAGACAACGAGCTCACAAAGACAACCCATCATTAAACAGAATCTATCGATGAGACATGACGACGTTAAGACAACGAGCTCACAAGGACAACCCATCATTAAACAGAATCTATCAATGAGATATGACGATGTTAAGACAACGAACTCACAAGGACAACCCATCATTAAACAGAATCTATCAATGAGATATGACGATGTTAAGACAACGAGCTCACAAGGACAACCCATCATTAAACAGAATCTATCAATGAGATATGACGATGTTAAGACAACGAGCTCACAAGGACAACCCATCATTAAACAGAATCTATCAATGAGACATGACAATGTTAAGACAACGAGCTCACAAGGACAACCCATCATTAAACAGAATCTATCAATGAGACATGACGATGTTAAGACGATGAGCTCACAAGGACAACCCATCATTAAACAGAATCTATCAATGAGACATGACGACGTTAAGACAACGAGCTCACAAAGACAACCCATCATTAAACATCATCTGTCAATGAGACATGACGATGTTAAGACAACGAACTCACAAGGACAACCCATCATTAAACAGAATCTATCGATGAGACATGACGACGTTAAGACAACGAGCTCACAAAGACAACCCATCATTAAACAGAATCTATCAATGAGACATGACAATGTTAAGACAACGAGCTCACAAGGACAACCCATCATTAAACAGAATCTATCAATGAGACATGACGACGATTATCTGATGATTGTGTGGGTGCTAGTAGTGTGAATGTTTAAAAATAAAATCGACACATACCTCAGAAGGGCTGGATATATGTAGATAAAAGGGTTGGACTCTCGATAAGCCAAAGGGCTTCCTTGTCCACCTGCCATCTAGAGTTAATTCTCTGGATGGCAATCTTGTTAAATCTTGTTAAATCATTAAGGGTTATGATGGAAGTAAAATGTCTATATGTTTACTGTTCACTGAAAAAAACAGCTCCACAGAACTAATTATAGTTATTGTTAAGATATTTAATCTAGTTCCATTATCTGACATTGTGCCAACAGATTGGTGTATTGGGATCATTAAGCCTATATAATTATTATATAAACATAGCAGCAGACACTGGGACAATGTGACTGCTGCCTGGCTAAATGGATGCAATGGTGCTTTGAAGTTAGTTTTTCTGCCAACTATCCTTTTCACACAAGCCTATAGGTTTAGTAGCTGCCAGCACACTACTGAGCCTAAACTACCATGCAGGTGTGAAAAACGTGCTGATGTATTTGAACTTGATCCACTAATTAACTGTCCACCAAGCAGTAGCAGAGCAGTTTTATAATAATAATAATCCACAAGTTAAGTGGTAGTGATCTTCCTTTTATCATTCATGTGATGTTTATTGTGAGCAGGGCGGACAAATGGTTATCATACATAGACAGGTACAGAAAGAAACTAAAATTTTCTATAAAAAGAACCACATACCTAAACAAAGCGAATGTAATAGGTGAAGAACAGGCAGTGTTCAGATAGGGGTATTGGTTGAATTGTATTTGTCTTGACACAAAAGGCTTTATTGTGCCTTAACTATGTCAACTCTTCTAATGGTTGACATTTGGTTGTTTCAGGTGAATCTGTAATTATTAGTCTATATTGATACAATTGATTTACACAGTACCATGTCTACACAAGGCATGGCAAGCGTAAACAGAACAGTAGAATGCATTTGATATAAATAAAGTGTAGGATATTTCACTCTATAGTTGTCCAGAATATTAATTTTCTATGTTTGTCACCTACAGGTGACAGAATATTAATTTTCTATGTTTGTCACCTACAGGTTTCTACAGACAATACATCTTTAACCAATAGACACCACAGTCACACCATTTTATAATAATTAAATGAACATACAAAAAAACACAACTTGCAATTATAGAAAATCAATAGTTTTGAAGATACAGTTTAAAAGTGTTAGGCAACTGTTCAGACTAACAGGAGACAAGACACCACAGTCACACCATTTTATAATAATTAAATGAACATCAAAATAAACACAACTTGCAATTATAGAAAGTCAATAGTTTTGAAGATACAGTTTAAAAGTGTTAGGCAACTGTTCAGTCTAACAGGGGTCAAGTGTGTCTACTCTGCCTGGGTGCTGTGACCAATTAAAGATTAGTCAAGGTCTCAATGGACTGGTCTGTAGAGATTAGTCACAGCTGTTGGTTTTCTGGAACAATACACAACATCTAAAGTTGGGGTGGTCTCAAGGGCCCTTCTCAAAACCACATCACTAGATAATGTAAACCTTTTGCACTTTGGGGGCCCCTTAGGTGCCCTTAGAATGATTCAATCAAATACAAATTTCTTGTATATAGTGGCAGCACCCTAAGAAGTCTCTGAAATAACTGTAAACTTGTAAAATAATAACATGCAATAGATTTAACTCTGCTATAGGCTATACAGTATGCCTTGCTTACAGTCTTTGTATCTATTCATGCATAGCGCTGAGGCTGCTTAATATGACGACCAGAGCGGGTCACATATAGTCCAGTTGTATTATTTTGAACAATGTTCTCAGCCGAGCCGTCTGTAGTCTTCGTGGGAGTAGTTGAATCCACAACAGCTGGAGCGGGCTGGACTGTAGTCGGACTGGCAAACGATATTCTCCTGACGATCGGGTGAGTCGAGTTGTCTCGGATTTGATTTCTGTTTCTTCGGATAGTGCTTGTGCTCGGTGTCGTGAGAATGTATGATCTTGGATTTGGTGTTTTGTCAAGGACCGTCGCAGGTCTCCACCGGCCGTCTTGATCACGGAAGCGAACTGCTTGACCGTTGTGCAGAGGCGGGAGATCTCTTGCGTGTTGATCGTGCTGAAACGTCATCTTGTCCTGTCGCTCTTGTAGCCTCGTTCTCATATCGTCATGATCTTGGCGTGTGTCAACGATTTTCGTCAGAAGAGTTGACTTTGCGACCATTGAGGAGCTCTGCTGGACTTGGAAGTTTGCTGTCAATTGGCGTTGTTCGCAGACACAGTAGCGCCAAGTCGAGATCCTGCCCACTTTGCCTCGCCTTCTTCATGACATGCTTCACGGTTTGGATTTGGCGTTCGATGAAGCCGTTTGAGCGTGGATACCTCGGCGAAGACGTTACGTGTTGGAATGCCATCTTCTTTGACAGGTCTGTGTAGCATGCACTGGCGAAATGCGGGCCACTGTCCGACACGACACACATAGGAACGCCTGTCTCGCTGAAGATCTGCTTTGTGACAGAAACGACGGTTGAGCTTAGACATGGCTTCGGCATTTTGCGCACGATGGGAAATTTTGAATAGTAATCTGCAATGATGAGCCAGTCTGCGTCGTTGAAGAAGAACATGTCTGTACCAACCACTTCCCAAGGTCTACTCGGAACTTCGTGCGGCTGTAGCGTCTCGTGCTGCTGCGCTGGTTGGTGTTCTTGACAGATGTCACCCGATTTGACTGTAGTCTCAATGTCACGATTGATGTTGATCTAAAACACAGAGTCTTTTGCTCTGAATCTCGTCTTCTCTATGCCGAGGTGACCGTAGTGTAGTTTCTCCAGTATGAATGTCTGCATGCTCTCAGGAATGACGACTTGTGTTCCTTTCAATAGGATACCATCTTCCACGGAGAGTTCATCGTGGAACGACCAGTACGAACGGATGCTAGTTGGCAACTCCTTTATTGTTTCAGGCCATCCAGTCACGATCGTTTCGGAGAGTGCTTGGAGAACTGGATCAGCCTTCGTCTTGTTCCTCAGCTCTTGGATGCGTTCATCAGAGAATCGGACGAAGTCAACACGAACATCAAGGTCGATCGTTTCTGTGTTGTGCGTACTTGGAAGACGCGAGAGTGTGTCCGCAAGGACAATGTCCTTTCCTGGTTGGTATTCAACTTCCATGTCAAACCCTTGCAGTTTGAGGAGCATTCTTTGTAGTCGCGGTGGAGAGTTGACAAGACCTTTCTGGATGATCGCAACGAGAGGCTTGTGGTCCGTGATGACCTTGAACTTGCGTCCGTATAGGTATGTGTGGAACCGTTGTGTGCCAAAAACAATGGCTAGCAACTCTCGCTCAATGCAGGCATATCGTTTCTCTGCGCTTGACAGACTCTTCGATGCGTATGCCACCAGTTGGATTACACCAGACTCGTTCTCTTGAAGTAACGCCGCGCCAAGTCCAAGGAGACTAGCGTCTGTCTGAAGTATGGGCGTTTTGGACACGTTGAAGTATTGAAGACTTGATCTTGAGGTGACAAGATGTTTCAGACCATCGAAGCAACTTTGATGGTGCGGTTCCCACATGAACATGCTGTCTTCTTTCAGTAGATCTCGAAGCATTGAAGCCTTATCAGCCAAGTTCGGTATGAATGGGCTCAAGAAGGTCATGAGTCCAAGAAACTGCTGAAGCTCTTTCTTGTCTCGAGGTGGTGGTATGTCTTGCAGATCGCGGATCCTGTCCGGATCAGGTTTGATGCCATCGATGCCATAGATGAGGCCAAAGAAACTGACACTGCTCTCCTTGATCAGGCACTTGCTGGAATTGAAGACAAGCCCGTTCCTCGATGCAATGTTCATGAGTTGATGAAGATTTCTGTCATGTTCATCTTCTGTGGCACCGTAAACCACCACGTCGTCAGCGATTCCCTCTGCTCCATCACACTGCTCGAGAATCATGTCCATCCTGGATTGAAAGATGTCTTGTGATGCAGACAAGCCGAATGGACGTCGCTTGAAGGCATATCGACCGTAAGGAGATTGAAACGTAGTGAGGAGTTGAGAGTCCTTGTGAAGCTGGACACCCCAGTATCCGGCTTTGGCGTCAAGTTTGGAGAAATATCTTGCTCCTGTGAACTTGTGATTAAGTTCTTCCAACGTATAAATTTTGTGGTGCGGTCTCTTCAGTGCCTGATTCAAGGACTTGGGGTCCAAACATATTCTTAGGCTCCCATCTTTCTTCTTTGCATATGCCAGGCTTGAGACCCACTCTGTTGGCTCATTCTCGTGCACTTTGTGTATGACGTCATTTTCCACCATGGAGTTAAGACTGCTTTTGATAGCATCTTTTAGCGCAATTGGTGTCTTTCTTGGAGGATTCATGCGAGGAGGAACTGCGGGATCCACCACCAACTTCACTTCATCAGGAAAACAGCCGATTCTGTCAAACTGTTCTGGATACATTCTAGTGAGGTCATCAACGCTGTTTATAGAGGCTGTGCTCGTGACAGCTGATTGTCCCGTAGCAGGTCTATCTTCTGTTGAGGAGTGCATCTTGATGGTGCAATGTAGAGTCACCAGCTTCAACTTTTCACACGACTGAAGACCAATCACTGCAGGGCCGGTTACATCAACGATGTAGAACCGAGTGTCACCCCATGCCGACTTGTTGTAGCTGCATGAAATGTTAACCACGCCATGGCATGCGATGGACGTGCCATTGTACGCCGTCAATCGTGCGTCTCTTGCTGCTGCGACGATGTTATCAACGGGGAACCCCTCAGCATTTAACTTGTCCGGATACATGCGTCGAAATGTTTGCAGTGGAAGTGTATTGCCTTGTGCGCCTGCGTCCACTTTCAGGCTCAAATTGTGGATGCCAGGACGATTGTTCAGTTTAATTTGCACCTGCGCTTAGGCTTCGTCCCGATTATATTGCCCGAGACACATTGCTGATACCTTCACATCATGAAAATTGAGTGCATCAAATGACTGTTCAAGTGTGTCAGTGTTCTGTGCATTGGAACGCATTTGATGAATTGACTTCTCGTTTGCATACGAATGTTGTCGTTGCTGATGCTCGTTCCTGTTCCTGGATTTCGAACATCCGCGCTGATGTGGCGTGATGTTGTTGGCATGCTGTTTTTTCTTAGTCAGACAACATTTTGCCCAGTGGTTCATTCTGCCGCACGCTCTGCACTTGACTCCAAACGCTGGACAATTTTCACGCGGTTTGAATGGGTGTTGTTGACCACAGTTGTGACATTTGGCGGATGAGTTTGCACCACGTCTGAAGCTATGCACCGCAGTTGTCGCCACTGTTCCCATGTCACGAATCTGCTGGATGTGGGAGGCACTCTCTTCATACGCTCGTCCCAACTGAATTGCTTCGTCCAGTGTGTAGTTCTTGTTTTTTCCAAGCAATTCCTTCTGGTAATCAGGAATTGGCGTACCAGCTATGATCAGTTCAATGAGTCGCTCATTCAATTCGTTATCTTGAAACTCGCATTTCAGAGCTAGCAACTTGCATCTGTTTATGAAACAATCCAAGTTTTCTTCTGGCCTTTGACGGTAGTGCATAAATCGTAACCGGCTGATGCGGTAGTTCTCACACGGCTCAAGTTGTTCAACGAATTTGGCGAATATCTTGGTAGGATCTTTCCTTTCCTCTTCTGTGAGGCTCCAAGAGTTGTATCGGCGTAGTCCTTCATCGCTAACTTGTAGTAGAATGTGTACTACTTGTTCTCCTTCCTCAATTTGTTGTTTAAATAACTTGAATGTTTCTGCTTGATTTTCCACTGACCATTCCATTCTTGGTACGTGATCCATGTTCGCTGTTATTGTTAGCCAATTCGCGCCTACTAGTAGCATGTTAGCTGTGTGTCTTATAAATTGTGTAGCTTAAAACTACCAGCCAGGCTGCTTTAATGAGCCCCGGTCAGTTATAATTATGGCAATATGGGTTATATGCCTAGCTATAACAACAGACTGCAACAGTGTTCAATTGCTAGCCAGCCAGACTGCATTTATGAGTCCCGGCAAAAATTACAGAAGGCTGAATGTCTCTGTTGTTTACACGTAGCTGTCCATTTGCATGTGACGTGACCTTTGATCCCGACGCGGCTGTCGAGTGACGTCATTCATATTGCGCGTGATTCTTTTGAACAAATTTCAGGCACGGCGAATAAAGACATATTTTTCACTCATCAGTTGATTCAAAGTTCACGATTTCAGTGTCAATACGTTACCGCCGCCCTTAGTTTGTTCTCATCGCTGCCACCATGTTGTTGTGTTGTTTGGATGTACTGATAATAGCCATTATATGACAGTTTACTACAAGACACGTTAGAAGGAATGGATGTTTAATCAAAGCCCAACACGTGAACAACTGAACTCTAACCTCTAGTATAATGAGGTCATACTAAAGCGCGTAATACTACAACAGTAAAGGCAGTGGTAAAGGCGGTGGTAAAGGCGGTGGTAAAGGCGGTGGTAAAGGTGGTGATTACACAGGAATGCACTAATCAGGGTCTGTACACAATGACAGATATCAAATTCAAAAATTAAGGCTATTTAACCGAGAATGAACTGGCACCAGACAGCTGACTGTTACCTACAGGTGATCAACAAAAGATGAAGTGACATCAAAATGCTGACAACTAACCGATCTAGGTGGAGTACTTTGACTGCCTGATAACCTATAGATGCATGAGCTGCTAAAAGTGATTGGTCAAGGAAGAACAATTTGAATGAACAGGAAGACCTGCATCATAAAAAGAGTCCATGAGCATTTATTGTGCAATATAAGCTGATAGGCAGCAGAAATAGTCCCCAGTCAGGGGGGGCTACTGATGAACAAAAGCTACCAGGGTCAGCCAACAGCAGGGCCATATATTATACAAAATAAGCAGATAAGGCAACCTGGGTCTCAGGCTGAGATCAGCAGGGCTATGGGCTACCAGTGAATAAAGGCCAGAGGCAAAGTCTATTCAAGGCTTTTCAAGGCTGCAAGCCTGAATTCAAGGATATCAAGGCCTTGAACTGGGAGTGACGTAACTCAAGGTTTTCAAAGATTTCAAGGCCCCATACGGACCTTAACTAATGGAAATTTGAACAAGTAACTGTAATAGCACAGAAGCTTCTAAAAATTAAGTAGGGTGTTTCAAATGGGAATACATTCTACCATCATATCATGTCATGTATAATTTGGAATGGTTTTTGAATATAATATGATGCATGGGTTTATGAAAGGGTTAATATGCTAATATATAAAATAGTTTCATTGTATCTTATAAATAATGATGAAATAATAACAATGACAACCTTCTATAGCGTCTAAATCCCCGGGAATCTCAGCTCAGAGGCGCAACTTACAAGAATTGTTGGGTAAAATCGTTAACATGGACAAGCAAGAGTTGTCATTAGAGCAATGGACCGCTGAAGGTTAGGGTGAGAATGCAATTTCAAATACATAAGTCTTCAGTTTTTTATGAAAGGTATCTTTAGTCTGAGATGATTTTATAAAGCGATATTGTCAGAATGATGCAGGGCCAGACATTATTCAACATAATGCCCAGCAAAGGATGCTCCAGGCCTATCTATTGATTGCTGCTGAGAGTGTGGTAATTAGGCAGTAATTAAATATAGCTAAATTTAATTACACTGCCAGTGCTGTAAGAAAGCCACACCTTGGCAGCAAGTGTCCCAGTGCAGTTCACAGCATGACCCACATCGCTTTGTAGAATCTACTCATGTGAAGTATTTTGCAAAAACCAAATGATACCACCAGGTAAGTGTTTATTTTTTTATAAATGAAAGATGTCATAAAAATCTTAGTAATACAGAGAAAAGTCTAACATGCTGACAAGGTCAAAGTATGTCATAAAATCAAGGTATCTTGCTGTCTAAACTAAGTAAATAGTATAATATATTACCATGATTATCAACAAAAGTTATAATCCTGCAAATAAAACGTGTATGGGTCTAAAGGAACTACCAGGTAAGTACTTTCCAATTAAAATATAACTTGATAGACTGAACAAGTTTGAACAAGATTGTTATGAATCCAAGTTAAGCAAAAGCCTAAGATGACAAGAAGCCACAGTAGAAAGTGGAAAAGCTGTTAGGCCTAATCATGAGTCCAATTATTATATCTAGATGCTAACCGGCACTTCTGGTACGCTTGTCAATTTTGTTTGTAAACATATTCAGACTGCTAACATTTACGCAATCAGCTGCATAATCTGTTCCAGTCATTTACTGTTCTCTGTTACAATGAATACTTTCTGATACACCATACTGCTCACAGACTTAATCCTTATGTGAGTGATGACATCCACATGGCTGGTCTGTAAGGGTTTATGAGATACTCCTGGTTATAGCTAGCAAGCCAGACATGGCTGGCTGATTTACAACTATATAATTTATTATATTGGTGCCAAATAACCTGCGCCTTCTCCAAACATATCAATTTACAGAGTACTGGGTAGCTGTGAGATATAGAACAGTACTTGCTGTTACAGTACTTTGTACACCATCTGAGAAAAAAGACAGATGTAGGAGGTAGTGCAGCGCTTAGCACATGTAGCAGAAACAATGCGCAGTAACACTGGTAAATGTCAGTTCTGAGTTCAAGACCCAGATCAGGCGTGGTACATTTGGTGTAAAAAAAAACTGGCTCTCAACACTGGGGACTGCAACTCAAATGAGCATGTTAATGTCAGTCCCGTTTTGTTAATTTGGATGTACAGGGCTGTAAAAGAATGACTGAGGACAACAAGCATGCCCTCAGTGCCAGCATAGAAAGGTTGGCTTGGCAGTATGTTGTGAGAAAAGCTGTTTAGTTGACTGAGGCGTAAAAACCACCAGATTCCAGGAAGCACAACGTATATACCCTACTGAAAAAATAGTCAGTATTATAGAATGTATAGAATATATAGACTGTACAGAATGCATGCAAATGCAGGAAACATCTTTGAAGAAATTAGGAAAGATTAAAAAAGCTGTTTCTAATATATTTACGATTCCTACACACCACCAAACTGACTTTATGACATACGCTTTCCATCAACAAATATATTAATAACAATAATGCAAGTTTTAATATAAAGATTTTAAAGTAAATAATTACAAATCAACATGTTTTACTTTAGATTGAGTTGAGTTAATAATAAAAGTGTAAAAAAAGAACATCTATTGCATTGGTGATTCCCCAAATCAACATTCATAGACCACATTATCCACATATGACATGGTTTACAAAGTCAATGTTACGTGTTATATGATTCATCTGCTAACAATAATAAAAATAATAATACAGACAGACAGACAGACAGACAGACAGACAGACAGACAGACAGACAGTATTTATTTTGACCATCATAAGTACATAAACTACAATATAAAATTCATTGTAAGGTCAGGGAGGCTCCCATTAAGACAATTATATGCCGCTATCATGGGAGCCACCCCACTGATGTAACATAATTATATAATTATCACGTGATCAACTATATATGCATACATATATGTGTAAACATAGTATGTTTAGTACAGTATATTATAATATAGTACAATACATAAATTAGTTTAAACAAATGCAGTCATGTCTATTTTAAGAATGACAGATGTAACAGTTAGAAATATGACAACATGATTTATAGTTCTTGATAAAGTAATTTTTTGTATAAGTGGAAAAACCATATAAACTATGTGTAGAAATGTTATCAAGGATGATGTTTGGAGTATTGTTAACAGTTTGTATAATGTTGTGTCTGATGTACTTTTTTGCATATTGATGATTAACTCTGGGAATAAATAAGTTGTTTTTACCACGTGTGTTGTATTGGTGAATTGCAAAGTTATATGTGTATGGAATACGACTGAAATATTCTGGTATAACCTTGTTGATCAATTTGTAATAAAATTTGAGCTGTTAGAGTCTATAGGTGTCATCCAGCTTAAGAAATTTACATTCTTTGAAGACGGGATCTGTGTGAGAATTGTATTTACTTGAAGTAACTATTCGCACTGCTTTCTTTTGAAGTTTAAAAATGCGGTGGGCTTGATAACCCCACACCAATATGCCATAATTAATGTTGGGAAGAATGAGCGAATTATACATTATAGATAATACATTCTTAGGTAATACATGTTTAAGTTTATTTAAAATTCCAATTATTTTATTGATTTTATTCGCTGTTTTGTTTATATGGCTGTCCCAATTTAGGTGTTGGTTTATGGTGATACCTAAAAAATTAAAACCATGTACACATTCAATATTTGTCCCATCTATTTCTATTTTTGGAAGTTTGATTTCCTTTTGGGGCATGTGAAATACCATGAATATTGTTTTTTTAATGTTAAGAGAAAGTTTGTTTGCCTTTCGCCACCTGCATATATTTTCTAATTCTTTATTTATATTTTGATTTTGGACTTGGCCATCCAGAGATTGGAATTTATTCAATGTACTAAAAAGATTGGTGTCGTCTGCATACATTATGAATTTAAAATGATCATTTGAAAATATTATGTCATTAATATATATGATAAATAGAAGGGGTCCTAAAATAGACCCTTGTGGGACACCAGTGTTTATGGCGGCTTCTTCCGACTTGTAAGCGCCAATTTCAAAATATTGCTTATGATTGTGTAAGTAGTTTTTACATAGATCTAGTGCTGCACCATTTATTCCATAATAATTTAGTTTTTGTAATAACATGTTATGATCAATTGTGTCAAAGGCTTTAAAGAGGTCTAGGTATATGTTTATTGGAGATGCTGATTGGTCAAATTGTTGGACAACTCTGTCTATTATTTCTAGTGTGGCAAGTTCCGTAGAATGGTTTTCCGTAAACCCGTATTGATTCTCACAGTATAAGTTATTGGAATTGAAATGTTCATGTTGAAATACATTTAATTTGTTACAGCGCCAGATATATAACTGCTTATGGCATCTTACAATGGATTAAATGTAATAATCAATAAACTAACACAGTCATCGTTATAATATAATTATCATACACATGTATAGTGTGAGTTGTAGTTTAAATTTATGCTTGTGGGGTCACAGGAAGACATCATCTAACATGCTTGTGGGGTCACAGGAAGACATCATCTAACATGCTTGTGGGGTCACAGGAAGACATCATCTAACATGCTTGTGGGGTCACAGGAAGACATCATCTAACATGCTTGTGGGGTCACAGGAAGACATCATCTAACATGCTTGTGGGGTCACAGGAAGACATCATCTAACATGCTTGTGGGGTCACAGGAAGACATCAACTAACATGCTTGTGGGGTCACAGGAAGACATCATCTAACATGCTTGTGGGGTCCCAGGAAGACATCATCTAACATGCTTGTGGGGTCACAGGAAGACATCATCTAACATGCTTGTGGGGTCACAGGAAGACATCATCTAACATGCTTGTGGGGTCACAGGAAGACATCATCTAACATGCTTGTGGGGTCACAGGAAGACATCATCTAACATGCTTGTGGGGTCACAGGAAGACATCATCTAACATGCTTGTGGGGTCACAGCAAGACATCATCTAACATGCTTGTGGGGTCACAGCAAGACATCATCTAACATGCTTGTGGGGTCACAGCAAGACATCATCTAACATGCTTGTGGGGTCACAGCAAGACATCATCTAACATGCTTGTGGGGTCACAGGAAGACATCATCTAACATGCTTGTGGGGTCACAGGAAGACATCATCTAACATGTTTGTGGGGTCACAGCAAGACATCATCTAACATGCTTGTGGGGTCACAGCAAGACATCATCTAACATGCTTGTGGGGTCACAGCAAGACATCATCTAACATGCTTGTGGGGTCACAGGAAGACATCATCTAACATGCTTGTGGGGTCACAGCAAGACATCATCTAACATGTTTGTGGGGTCACAGGAAGACATCATCTAACATGCTTGTGGGGTCACAGGAAGACATCATCTAACATGCTTGTGGGGTCACAGGAAGACATCATCTAACATGTTTGTGGGGTCACAGGAAGACATCATCTAACATGCTTGTGGGGTCACAGGAAGACATCATCTAACATGTCCCATGCAACACAACATTACTTTTTTTAAATGATTGTTTTGTGTATTTGTTTATGTTGCTGTTTGCTGTTGTTGCAAAATAATTTTTTTATTTGATTTGACTAAAATACTAACACTAAGACAGTTAATTAAAATAAAAGTTCTGTCCTTCGTAGCTTCTGTAGGGTGATACACATGACACCATTGGCTATAGTTACATTTATCCACAGAGCTAAAACTACTAGCAAGTATTTCATCAAGAAAAGAACAATCTATCTTCGTCATCTGGGAATAGCTGGTTTGAGCCTATTTTTAACTCAGTGGCTTACATAAGTAGCCGATTACTCTTGTGAATATGATAATTAATTAATACTAATTATGTAGGCCATCATGTCTAAGTGGCTTTGTTAACTTAGGCTTACTGCACTTTGGCCTACATTCTGAATATGCACTTAAGGCCCTAGGTGGGGGGCAAAGGTTATCTTAACATTTTCAGTGCCCTATGTTAGATTGATGTGTAGAGAATTTAGACCGATAACACACATAGTATAAAATATTCTTAATTACTGAATGTTGTAGTGCTCCGAAAAGCCAATTTATATGCAAATGGCTATAGCTGGGGTGGGGGATTTGTTTACTACATTTGAGGCCATCTGGTTTTGGGGAGGCAAGAGCCCTATACAGAGGGCCTTTGTTCAGAAGGTTATTGTATGTTCACTGGCACCCTGCCAAGATTTCTAAATAACCCTAGACTTAATGACATAATGAAGGGACAGCATCTGTCCCAAAGCTACAGATTTAGTTATATATAAGGAGGGCTTTAATGAGGATCAGGGCTGGCTGTCAGGAGATGCAGCCAGACACTTCAAGGGCTGGCTGTCAGGAGATGCAGCCAGACTCTTCGAGGGCTGGCTGTTGGGAGATGCAGCCAGACACTGTGAGGGAGCTGTTTGTTAGAACAGGCCCAAGGATGCATGCTGGAGCTGTGTGTACATAACACAGACCAGTGATGTATCATGGCGACTACTGGGGCACACTGCCGGAGGAACGTTTCTCATGAAGCACTGTCACCGAGCGCCCTGCGAGAAGTACTAACAGACTTTCGCAGTACACCCGTGACAATCAGTTATTCCCAGACTCGGTGAGTAACTCAGTTGCTGTAATAGCCGCCGCCGTCTGAACCTATTGTTCTGACATTTAGAATATATCGGTTACAATTCGGTTCCTGTAATAGCCGCCGCCATCTGAACCTATTGTTCTGACATTTAGAATATATCGGTTACAATTCGGTTGCTGTAATAGCCGCCGCCGTCTGAACCTATTGTTCGGACTTTTAGGATATATCGGTTACAATTCAGTTGCTGTATAAGCCGCCGCTGTCTGAACCTATTGTTCTGGGTAATATTTAGCAGACATAGCCGTATACTGTGTATAAGATCTTGTATTGGTAGGGTTTTCCGCATATAATAAACTGTGAAAACGTATAACCTGACTTATCATTAGTACGACTGAGTGAGTGAACGTGTGCCCGTATGTTTCCATGCCGACCGCTCGCCGCAAACGCTACAGATGTTTAGGCATCAGTGAGACTGAATGCTGAACATTTTTATCTGGTAACATTACAATTATGAATATATACACATGTATATATATTGCTTTGAACAATAGTAGTTGCTAGCATAAATTCCCATCCTCCAGATGCATGGCCCTTCATATAGGCCTACACAGACACAAAATCTGGTTTTTGCAGTGTGTATTTAAAGGACGTTTGTTAAAACGTCAATTTGAAACAGTTTTTCATGTTAATTCAAGTTATGTCAAATGTTCCCAACTCCTCAGTCAGAATAATCGCAAAAAAAACCTCATAATGTAATAAACAATCAATGATAAAGTCCATCCAGCAGAACACTAGAACCAGTAAGAACCCTTCACCAATGACTAATTAAACAAAAAAAATTAAGATTACTTTTTTAATATCTGTAGATTAATACTCATTAATTAACACCTAGCTGTGAGCACCACTGTACACTGTAGGATTTGATATACAGCAACATATACAGCATGTACATCTTAGATTCAATTAGTGCATGACAGGTTTCCTTTCCCTGTGAGAGTTATACGGCATTGACACCAGGTACAAAGTGGCAATGGCTATTAGTGCCCCTTCAGAAAGGCACAGGCAAGGCAGGGTGAACAAATTTGCAGAAATTTCAAAATGGTAATAGGTCGATTCGACAACAGTGATTACAGTGACTACAGCACAAATGCAATTTCTTACAATGATTACAGCTTATATTGTGATAACAGTCAATGACAATTAGATTCAGTTGTAATGTTGTGGAGCGCAGTACCGCAGCGGTAAGAGCTCCAGACTCTCGACTGAGAGAACGTGGGTTCGAATCCTGTGCGGCGGTGTCGAACCTTAGGCAAGTTCATTTACTCTACATTGCTTCAGTTCACTCTGCTGTATGAATGAGTACCTGGCTATAGACAGTGGTGGATATGTGTGTAGTAATAGTCTCTGTGCATTAATTGCAGCGTGGCTGAATGCTTCCCAGAGAAGTCGAGATGGTGTTTGATTGAACAGGTCTGCCAGGGAGTAAAGTGCTTTGAGCTGTCCTGGGGACTGGCTACTGTGCAATATAAGAACTTATCTTTTTAATGTTAATGCTACTTTCATTTGTATAATGTTGTGTGTTAGCCTATCTATTATTGACATTTTATTTACCAAAAGGTCTGAGGATGGTTTCTGGGGTAAAAATTACCGTAGAATCCGAATATCCATTTCTTACAAAATTCTACTTGGAAGATTTTTATTAAAAGCAAGGATAATTTCTTTCTGGCCCAAATCCCAACCTACTTACCTGTACAACCAGATCTGTATTGTACATCAGACACTGATGCTTTCTTGCATTAATTTCATCATGTCTGAATACTTTCCAAAGAACTCAAAATGGCACCAAAGCAGAAGTTTGTTCAGCTTACCTGCATCCCATCAAGTTGCTTCATCAACTCTTGGGATTTTGGACCCGGGATAGTGGTCTTCATTGAAGGTCCGGACGGTTCTTTGGGGTTGAAGAGTTCAAGGGGCATGGCCGATGCAAACCAACGTCCTGCAGCTGTGGATGCTGGCAACCATAGTATGATACACCTGACCACATACTGTCTTTGTTACTTGTGTTTAGTAGCACAATATTTAGTAACTCATGTACAACATTTAACAACACAATAAACGCACAGCAAACACACAATGTTTACATACAATGCACATACCATGTTTGATAGAACAACATTAAAAAAACATATCTATTTTATATTTGATTAACACAAATACGTTTGCATATTTAAATAATTTCACAGGAACAGGGCAATTAACCTATTACACACCATGACTGTTTTATAAAAAGAACACAATTTCTAAACATGATTTAAAGGCAAATAGGGCCAAAACACTGGACATTTAGTTAATTGTTGTCTCCTGAAGGGACGTTTTAGTATTAATTAACCTCCATGGCATAGATGAGATGGTCCCACATTCACGCCAACATAAGCATCAATATTCCCGGAAATATTCAGCCATGCTGCAAATCCTGTAGAAATGGTATTGATGTTATTAAGTTATTTATATATTTGTTTATAGCAGAGTATCATTGAATGCAGCTGTGGGAACTGATAGACCAGGTCTCTAGTGACAGCAGACAAATGTACAAGTCAAAACCCATGAGACACTCAACATTGATCTACCGTGGCTGGTCTTATGTGAGAATAACAAACACATTGTTTTTCGGCTTCAGAAGAAATCTATATATTAGTATGTTAATATTGGAGCATCGTAAGTGTATCCTCTCTGAGACACTAAGGTCCACTCAACTCTTAGCAATATTTCTATGTTCATTCAGTACTACCTTGGACAACTTGCCTCTGATCCTCTTTGAGACACTAAGGTCCACTTAACTCTTAGCAATATTTATATGTTTATTCACTACTACCTTGGACAACTTGCCTCTGATCCTCTCTGAGACACTAAGGTCCACTTAACTCTTAGCAATATTTCTATGTTTATTCACTACTACCTTGGACAACTTGCCTCTGATCCTCTCTGAGACACTAAGGTCCACTCAACTCTTAGCAATATTTCTATGTTCATTCACTACTACCTTGGACAACTTGCCTCTGATCCTCTTTGAGACACTAAGGTCCACTTAACTCTTAGCAATATTTATATGTTTATTCACTACTACCTTGGACAACTTGCCTCTGATCCTCTCTGAGACACTAAGGTCCACTTAACTCTTAGCAATATTTCTATGTTTATTCACTACTACCTTGGACAACTTGCCTCTGATCCTCTCTGAGACACTAAGGTCCACTTAACTCTTAGCAATATTTCTATGTTTATTCACTACTACTTTGGACAACTTGCCTCTGATCCTCTCTGAGACACTAAGGTCCACTCAACTCTTAGCAATATTTCTATGTTCATTCACTACTACCTTGGACAACTTGCCTCTGATCCTCTCTGAGACACTAAGGTCCACTCAACTCTTAGCAATATTTCTATGTTCATTCACTACTACCTTGGACAACTTGCCTCTGATCCTCTCTGAGACACTAAGGTCCACTCAACTCTTAGCAATATTTCTATGTTCATTCACTACTACCTTGGACAACTTGCCTCTGATCCTCTCTGAGACACTAAGGTCCACTCAACTCTTAGCAATATTTCTATGTTCATTCACTACTACCTTGGACAACTTGCCTCTGATCCTCTCTGAGACACTAAGGTCCACTCAACTCTTAGCAATATTTATATGTTCATTCACTACTACCTTGGACAACTTGCCTCTGATCCTATCTGAGACACTAAGGTCCACTCAACTCTTAGCAATATTTCTATGTTCATTCACTACTACCTTGGACAACTTGCCTCTGATCCTCTCTGAGACACTAAGGTCCACTCAACTCTTAGCAATATTTCTATGTTTATTCACTACTACCTTGGACAACTTGCCTCTGATCCTCTCTGAGACACTAAGGTCCACTCAACTCTTAGCAATATTTCTATGTTCATTCACTATCACCTTGGACAACTTGCCTCTGATCCTCTCTGAGACACTAAGGTCCACTCAACTCTTAGCAATATTTATATGTTCATTCACTACTACCTTGGACAACTTGCCTCTGATCCTATCTGAGACACTAAGGTCCACTCAACTCTTAGCAATATTTCTATGTTCATTCACTACTACCTTGGACAACTTGCCTCTGATCCTCTCTGAGACACTAAGGTCCACTCAACTCTTAGCAATATTTCTATGTTCATTCACTACTACCTTGGACAACTTGCCTCTGATCCTCTCTGAGACACTAAGGTCCACTCAACTCTTAGCAATATTTCTATGTTCATTCACTACTACTTTCTACGGGTCCTTTCTCATACCTGAGACCACCGAGTGGTCATCAGTTCACCAGATGGCACCACTGTAAACAAGTGGTATGTGGCTCCATGGATGTGTAAGCTACTTATAATTTAGAAACAATTGTGCACAAAGATGATTATGCTGCTAATTATGTGGACATTGTGATTATGTATGTAGTAATAGGACAGTGGAACCTTGCTTTATGGTCACCTCGGTAATACAGCCACCTCCCAATTAGGGTCACCCTAGGACAGACCCAAATTATTTCTGAAACAGTAAAATTAGGAAATTAGTCCCACTAATATGGGCACATGGACACTGAGAACAGTCTATTCAATACCCTTGTGCCATGCCTACCCCTTAATAATAATAATATCCATCCATACATGTACACGATATGCATGTTTTTAAAAGCATGTATGTTTGCTAACTATTACAAATGGAGTACATAAAAAATAAACATTTTTAAAGGCATGTTTATCAATCATGCCTCTGTCATCAAATAGTACATTAATTACAAGTGCCCCGTCACCTTGGGTCATAAACTTTGGAAAAAAGACAATGCTATGTTCTAGTCTTACATGTAATAGTCTTGCTGTATAGTGTAATTCAATTGGGCTAATTTAATTGGGTGATTTTCCCACAACTTAAAATCAAATTTCCTCTCAAAAGACTGCACCGATGCAATCTTAACCACAGACTGAGAGAGGCTATCCCACACATCTGTTCATTGGTGAAGCAATGTTTTTTAATGTTTAATCAACATGGTTCTTTGAATATTTTTAGTTGGGGCTCTCTATATGTGAATCGTTGTCACTCAATGTCACAAACTGCTGCATTGTATTTCTCAGTTAGAATCTCCCTATCCTTGGAGCAGTATACTGTAGTAGCATGACCAGCACACGAAAAATAGGGCACACCTACCCAAAATGTACCTAGTTTTGATACAAATATGGAAAAAAACCTAAATATTTCTGAGCACTTTGATATTGATGGTTATGTTTTGTACCCAGAAATATGTTGTGTAGGCAGTCCTGAATAGAATTCAAAACAAGTTAAATAATAACACGATTACATGCCTAATAATAAATAAATGTAATGTTCACATTATTTACCAGGTTATTTGAGCGATCATACTATCATGCAAATTAAATAATAAATTTTTAATCAATTGATTTGGGTACATCAAATTTCAAAAAGCCACATAGTTCTATCTCTGATGTTCCCGAAGGACACATACTTGTCTGTTTCCAGATCGATCCCTTGTGAGGTTCTACTGGACTATGTACGTTCTGTATTATCTGGAATTTTGAGGCCACAAATTTAACAACATTTGTTTTTCTACCACAAAATAACATTGTTTTGGCAATGCCAGATTTTGAGGAATGTGATGAACAAAGAAAGATTATAGTTGACTGCAGACGAAACATGTTGTATAGAGAGAAAGATGATGTGACAACGAACACATGGAGGCTGCCATTAGAGGGCAAATGCAGCAGGGGATGGCAGAGGATAATAATGGATGTAGTGAGGAGTGACAAGGAGGCGGCAGATGTTATATGGAGCAAAACATAATAGATAGGGTGACCTGGCAGACGATTCATGCAGCCATTGTGATGAAATGGGGATAACTAAATGGTTGAAAGAACATGCAATGATGAGTCAGTTGTGTAAACGTCTTGTGAGATCCAATCAATATATTCCAGCTTGCATGGTAAGCTCCTTCTGAGCATGTGGCAATGTGCTGCAAGCCAATACAAGTGTAGACATAGATAATCATACGTGCCCTGACCATTTTCATTTGCATTTATACAGGTTTCTGGGAGTCTAAATTGTTATGCTGGTTAGGTTATCCCTACGGTTATGGTTAGGCTGAGAATCAATAATTTAGACCTGTTAAGAATGATTATCAGTGCAATCTAACTATGAATTATAGTTACAGATGGCAGTTATGTGATCATTCAAGTATTTGTAATGACTGAGACTTAGTAGTCACTTAGTGAGTAATGACTTATGCATGTTAAATGTTCACATTTATTGTCATTTGCTAAAATTATAAATAATAAAGCCTAAAATGTACAAGCGATTTCCTTGCCAATATATGTGTGACAACAGATCCGCTACTAGCAAACACACTATCGAACTAACTGGACGTAGCAGGCCCGGGAGTAAACAGGCGGTGGCCGACTATGTACGCAATTAATACGCCCACCGAGGCGGCGTCTGACAACTTACCAGGCCGGAAAAGAGCAGACCCAAGCGCTCGGCGTGATATGTGTAGCATCGTCTCCACGTTCTACGTCTTGTCGGTGGGTGAAACTGTCAAACAGTGTGCATTAACCTATTTGCGCTGCATCGCATTTCCGTGTCCCGTTGAGTGTCGCAATCTGATCGGACGCAGGCACAAAGTCGAGATAGATCTGACATGCCGTGTGGCGCCCTCGTGCGTCTTATGTGTAACAATAATTTATGTTTTTCCGTAGGTAAAGAAAGAAGAGAGGTTAAATTATTAATATATTTTATATTACTGTCTCTCTCTCTCTAGAGAGAGAATCGCAACATGAAATGACACAACTAAGTAACAATAAATGTTTTTCTGCAGGTGTCAGACAGACAGACAGACAGTATTTATGTTGACCATCATAAGTACATAAACTACAATATAAAATTCATTGTAAGGTTAACTAAGTCTAAGACAATTATATGCCGCTCTCATGGGAGCCACCCCACTGATGTAACATAATTATATATGATTATCACGTGATCAGCTATATATATATATCTATGCATACATATATGTGTAAACATAGTATGTTTAGTATAGTATATTATAGTATAGTATAATACATAAATTAGTTTAAACAAATGAAAAGTCATGTCTAGTTTAAGAATGACAGATGTAACAGTTAGAAATATGACAATATGATTCATAATTCTTGATAAAGTAATTTTTTTTATGTATAAGTGGAAAATGTGTAGAAATGTTATCAAGGATGATGTTTGGAGTATTGTTAACAGTTTGTATAATGTTGTGTCTGATGTACTTTTTTGCATATTGATGATTAACTCTGGGAATAAAAAAAGTTGTTTTTACCACGTGTGTTGTATTGGTGAATTGCAAAGTTATATGTGTATGGAATACGACTGAAGTATTCTGGTATAACCTTGTTGATCAATTTGTAATAAAATTTGAGCTGTTGGAGTCTATAGTTGTCATCCAGCTTAAGAAATTTACATTCTTTGAAGATGGGATCTGTGTGAGAATTGTATTTATTTGAAGTAACTATTCGCATTGCTTTCTTTTGAAGTTTAAAAATGCGATGGGCTTGATAACCCCACGCCAATATGTCATAATTAATGTTGGGAAGAATGAGCGAATTATACATTATAGATAATATATTCTTAGGTAATATATGTTTAAGTTTATTTAAAATTCCAATTATTTTATTGATTTTATATGCTGTTTTGTTTATATGGCTGTCCCAATTTAGGTGTTGGTTTATGGTGATACCTACAAAATTTAAATCATGTACACATTCCATATATTTATTTCTATTTTAGGAAGTGTTTATGGCAGCTTCTTCCAACTTGTAAGCCCCAATTTCAACATATTGCTTATGATTGTGTAAGTAGTTTTCACATAGATCTAGTGCTGCACCATTTATTCCATAATAATTTAGTTTTTGTAATAATATGTTATGATCAATTGTGTCAAAGGCTTTAGAGAGGTCTAGGTATATGTTTATTGGGGTTGCTGATTGGTCAAGTTGTTGGACAACTCTGTCTATTATTTCTAGAGTGGCAAGTTCCGTAGAATGGTTTTCCCTAAACCCGTATTGATTCTCACAGTATAAGTTGTTGGAATTGAAATGTTCATGTATTTGATTAAACATAAATCTTTCAAATATCTTAGAAATAGCTAATAAGATAGAAATTGGACGATAATTATCAAAGATTGTCTCATCACCATTTATAAAAAGTGGAATAACTTCAGCAATTTTTAATTTATCTGGAAATATGCCAGTTGTTATTGATTGGTTAATGATTAGAGTGACTGCTTCACTTATTTAATTTTTAATTAGCTTTAATAGTTTGGTTGATAGACCATCTTTACCACAGCTAGATTTTGGATGTAAGCTATCAATTATGCTAATCGTTGTACTATTGTCTATTGACTTAAAGTTGAAAGTCTGAATAAGGAAGAAAGGTTATTAATAATAATTTTATTTATTTACTGTCTGTGTCTAGAGAATTGCAGCATGAAAGGACATAAATTAACCCATTTTTGGTTGTGTCTATATTTAAAACTGCAGTAAGTATGTTTCAAAACAGCATCAATATAAATAAACACTTCATTCTCCACTCGTGTTACTTTTACTTTCTCAAAAAACATGTTTTGTGAAACCTTTCTTTAGTAGGATTCCATCTTAATAAAAATATATAGGATGCTTTTGGGTATCGTTATAAAAAGTGAAATTTCTTTAACGTAAGCATATTTCATAGGTAAGATTCATTAAGTTAGAACATATACAAACAGTGAAACCACACCGCTCCCACACATTACTGGTTGTATAGTTGTTGTTTTTCTGGAAAATTGTAGTATGACATGTGTCCGTTAATTTACAACATCACACTATATTTCCAGTGTAAGTTTTTTATTCACAGTTTCCTGCAGGCGCAGTCAAACGTCTCATTTTACTATTTACAAAATAACTGCCTCATTTTCTGTATACATGGATTACATGCCGCACATCTAAAGTACAAACCACATTCTGGAATACATGCCGTGATACAGAACCATTTGTGCTATGACTGCTATCACAGAATTAACTTAATTATTAAAGCATAATAATGTAAGTACGTAGTCAAGTAAACATAAACCATTGGTGGCTGTCGTACACCAACCATTACATAGCAGCCATACATAGCAGCCATACATAGCAGCCATACATAGCAGCCATACATTGCAACTTGTTCTACAGTTCACCTCATTTGCTTCACTTTGGTCTGTCATATAAACAAGTGTAACATTTTCTGTGTGGATTGTCTACAGTGGGTTTTAAAAACATCACAACAAACGGACCCTTGTCAGATACAATTCACACCAACTCATCCCAACAGATGCTACAGATTTTTGTAAGTGTTTTAGGAAAAGAAAATAACACATGGGAAACATACTACAAGATAAGTAGATGCTGGTTAGAAACTTCCATTCACCAGTCCAGTTAAAGTTTAGTGACTGTTCTCATGGTGTCTAAAATGTATTTTGATAATTTATCTATGAACCTCACAAGCTAGCGGTGCTGGCAAGATTCAGTGTCCAGATCAGACCTGGGGTGGAAGTACTTGGTACTTGTGTACTTGAGTAGATTTTTGAAGTACTCATACTCATAAAACTTATGGGTCATGGTACATCTGAGTACTTTCTCAATATGTACTGAGGAAAATTAATTTATTTGGTTATAAAATGAAACTTTCCTGAAATATTTTAATATGTTCAACAATTTTTTAAATACTTTATTTCTGATAGAATACCTTCTTACCATCCCTGCACATAGTACATCCTCATTCTCTGATAACCATGACTATGATACCCAAACATGGCAACAGGCAGCATCTTTTCCCAGTCAGAAACACCCAATAAACAAACAATAATTGTAGGGTATCAGTTCAGGCCATAAATCTGTTTGTTTAATTAAGCCACCAGGATGTCCACAAAGAGCCAATTAGCAGTTAACTCACCAGTTAGACAGGAAATGCCTTTGATGTAGTCTGGAGACCATGCCACTTGTCACTGGCTGACAGTGCTAACTGCTAAGAACAAGAACTGCCAGTCTTCTTCTGTAGAAGGTGGCTCAAGTCAGACTGTCTCCTACACTAGTATAATCCTGTGCCAACAGCCTGGCTAAAAAGTCTGAATCGGATTTTGAGCCTGCTATGTGGACACGTGCTAACCCTCTCAACAACCAGTAGTCTACGATCAGAAAATATAAATTGCAAATTCTAATATCAGCAGATTGCTGTTTGTAGAAGTGAACGAACACCTCAGTCAGCCATGTACAGACTGTCACAGTGACCCACTGTTGTTCTGGAAGGGTCAACGCAACAATTATGCAACTCTGGCTCAGTTGGTTCCTCCCCATCTCAGCATTCCAGCCTCATCAGCCCCAGCTGAAAGGGTATTTAGCTCAGCCGAGAAAGTATTCTGCTCTGAACAGTGCAGCCTGAAAGACTCAACCGTTCATTCAGTGCATTGGAAAATAGATGATAAGATCATAGGATGCCACTGAAATGAATGCAAACAAAGTGAGTTTCATTGTTGATGAAATAAAGAGGTTTTTTTAGTTTTCCTCGTAAAAAATTTATCAACTGCCATTGCATATTCACTTCTGCCGAGTTATATAACTTAGATTAATTAATAATTTTAAAATGTTATTATTTAATATTTATATATTTTTTAATGTGCTCGTACTTTTACTCGTACTCGTGAGAATGTACCCGTACTTGTACTCAGCTTTAGTAATATACTTGTACTTTTCCTTCGTCAAAGTACTCGTACTCATGAAAATGTACTCGGCCCCAGGTCTGGTCCAGATTAATTTTTAAACACACCACTGGTAGCAGCACTGTCCTGAGACTTAAGTTTGCATAGACAACATCGTGATATGATAATGTGAGCAAGTGACGAAGCAGGCAGCGTGACAGCACATGGCATGACACTGTGGTGACAGTCATCACCTGATAACACCCACAGAAGCGCAACAATCAGTACTAACTGGTCGTACAATAACTCGGCGGTGGCATACACCCATTTGGTGGACTGTTATAAAATGTTACCCGTGTGTAAACAACACAAACAGCTTGAACAGCGATTATTAATATACATATCGACTATCGACTTGGTCACACCACATTCACTGGCCGACATCGGCACACACATTATGCAGTTCTGGCCAAGTATGCATCGCTGCACAAGTTCAAAATTACCAACATACACCCCACCGCTCTGGTAGTGTAAGATTCCGGCAGATACAACCGATATCAATAGTGCTCAATACTGTATAATTATATATATTCATCCCACATTGTCATGGCCGACTTCCTGTGTTTGTTCATTTACTGTCACCAACACCAGATGCCTAAGCTGTAAATGGTATTGACGGTTGGGAACGTGAGACATGCTCGGGTATTTCAATGCCTCCGGTCTCTTTCGTTGCTTCCTTTCTTGGCTTCTTACTGATGATCATCAGGAGTAGAAGAGCCGGCAAATGTACGAGTGAGAACATGAAGAGTTTCCTGGACGAGGCGCTGTCGCCGCGTTGGTAGAACCGCCAGCTCAGGTAGAGCAGGTAGGTGTTAATGGGCAGAGAGTCGGCTGCAAATGTCCACGTTGTGACATCGACAACCGGCGCCATGAGACTCAGCGCTAAGATGATGGCACTGTAGCGCATCGCCGTGCGCTTGCACAGTCCGGGGTTGACGACGGACATCATGCGGTAGCCAGCGCGCGAGTAGTCTGGACGCAGGTTCCAGCTGAGGGCATTGAAGTGGGGAAACTGCCAGGCGTACAGCAGACCTGCCAGTAACCATGCTCCTGGAACACAAGGCAGGGGTTAGGGCTTGTGGAACACAAGGCAGCAGTAGAGAACTACATGTGGCAGAATCACATACAGCCATATACACATACATGCAGACACACCATAGACTGGCAAGTTGTCACGGTCTTAAAACACAAAGCATGAGGTAGGCTATCAATGTCACACAGATGTTGTATGCACAATACGTGTCTCGTGCCAACACGGTGATGAGGAACAAAGTTTTAGATATTTCAGAGGAAGGATTACAGCACAATACACCCAAAGAAGCCAGGTATATAATAAGCTAACCATGGCAAGCGTGGTAAGACAATGCTGTGAACCATACTTTGATGTTCAATAAAGTTGCTACTAACCACCCGACATCTGAACTGTTCTTAAAACAAACATTACTGCAAGTGTTCAGACTGTTAGAAATTCGGAAAGAATCCATTTTTCAATGTTTTCCACATTCAGTGTTTTACATGGAACATTGGCCTACCCAACTAGAATCAAACTTGGCCCTCACCTGGTTCGAGAGCCCCTGTACAGGCAGCCCAGCCCATCATTGGGGGGATTGCTCCCACAATTCCCCCCACCCACGTGTTGACGATACTGAGGCGCTTGAGGGGGGTATAGGCGAGGGTGTACACCAACAGATTGGCCAGTCCCAGGCCAGCAGTGAGGGTGTTTGCCCCTGTCTGTAGAATGATCACTCCTGCCGCTCCAGCGATGACGGCAAAGCTGACTGCGTGGAGGGGTCTGCAAAAACAGAGCAGCAATAGGATGAATCAAATTATTATATTTTCTTTAAAAAAATGCCCATTTCTGGATGGCACTACATACACACAGACAACAACTTCTGTGAATTATCTGTACGTGACATTTAATAAACATGAAGTTTTTTGTATTGCTCTGTGTTTTCAACAATTGCTACAAGTGCCATAACATGCCCTGAACTGTTCTGTGGACAATTTACGTAACTCAAAACAATCATACATGACACACACAACATTGCAAACTTGCAAACAATTGTGTAACGTCCAGTACATACATACACTAGCTTGATTATATTTTTATGTACATTTTTATTAAGGAGAGATATGGCAGGTAGATAGGACATTTTTTAAATGGACAATTAATGCAATGTTTTGTGCCCAAGTTGTAAAGTATGTATTATTGAATATAATCTATTGACATTTTTTCTGCCAGACCCCGTTTCCGTGGCAACAAATAAAGATGGCTGCCATAGTATATAGCACAATTTGAAAACATTGTAACTTCTCCAATAATGCAGTAATCAATGTAATTCTTTCTAGTTCTTATTTACAACACCTCATTCTATGCAATGTTGACGAGATATTTTATGTTGTCATTATTTAATGTTAAAAAATATGTTTAAATTTTGTTGGTAAAAATCCATATTTTTATTACGATCAGTATGTTCAGCATATAATTAAAAAGAAAATTTAAAGTATCTCCTCCACATTGCATAGAGATGTTAGCAAGGAACACATCAGTCAAAAGTTCATTAATGTAGCATCATTACTTATAAAGATATGATGCTTCCAAATTGGAAAAACACTGGTTTTAGCAAACAGGTTTAAACGGCTGTCAAAGATTCGGTAATGGGATTTATCACATGACAAAAGCATACCTTATCCATGAATATAAGTTATTTAGACGTACGTAAATGTTATAAAAGAGATCTATAATTAATAGTAAACATAAAATGCTATCAGAATACAGAAAAATCACATTTTGAGTATTTATTTTCTAAAAAAATGTCATTTTAGTTGCAGTATCTCTCCTTAAAGCACTGCAGCAACAGCCAGCATGTCAAACTCGGATGACAGAAATGTTTATCTCGTTCTTGCAAGTGTACCACAACAGACAGTGTGAGTCTAATACAATCTGGCTATAACCAGCATTTCCTTCCTGTGTCCAGTTTAAATTTGTAACAACATTGAATACATTCAAAATATTTTTTTAATGTGTATAGTGAATCATTGCACAGTGTGTAAATAATATGCTTATAATTATGGCCAAAAAAGACTACTGAAATTATGTGTGAACTTGAGCATTAAGCATGACTGAATTCATCAATAGCTAGCCACAACATGCTGACACTTACGATAATGTTCCTCTCACGATGGGTCTGTTCTTTGTGCGATTCATCTGGGAATCAAAAGGCACTTCAAAGAACTGAAACAAATAACAAAAGGATCATTCAATTTTTAGGAAACAATAATTTGCTAAAAGAAGTAATCTCTCATTACTGAATCAATAACGAGTTTATACTAATCATGTATAGAACATTCAACTGTATCCTTGTGCAGAGAAATGCCAGTGTTCAATTAGTAACCACCTCTTTGTGAGTACTCGAAAGGCCAATTGACTCACATCTGCAAAAATTGTCTACTTCCCCCAATTCAGACTGTAAGTAGAATGGAGCAGTAGTTGTTTGTGTCACATTCTTGACACAATTCCTCATAGTTTAGACACAAAGTTAATTTTTTTTTTACAATGCAAGAACTAAATCAATGAACTGTTTAAGGTGAGAGGCGGCTAGAGAAATAACATATTTCTATCAGACTTTTAGAAAATGAGCCCGTTTGATAAGAGACGGTCAATCAAGAGACTGTTTTAGTATACTGCCAAGAGAGCATGATCCTGGTTCACCTGGTTGATGGCGTTAGCTGCAGCTGATGTGAGGCCGGTGCCCACTGTGACGGAGGCGAATGCGAGCAGGCTGAAGGGAGCCGGGGCCACAGCGTAGCCTGCCATGGTCGTCAGCACTATCAAACCTGAAACAGCAACATAACAAGTCACAAACAGTCGACATTAACAAAGTATTCCTGATCTTGACAAATATTCATATTAAAGGAGCCATGTATATATTGCGCTATTCCATGGCAGAAGTATTTTGTTGGCCGACGCTTGGCATCTGCGGCTATTTATAGAACAGTCTCGTGCAGGTGTTATGTTTGCCGTCGTTAGTTTTCAGGGACACAAAACAAGCGTGCACTGAATCTAGTGATTGTGTTGTTGATAAGGATTTATTTATGACATATACTGTTGCAAACTAACAACACTAAAATAAATAAATCCTTATCAACAACACAATCACTAGATGCAGCGTACGCTTGTCTTGTGTTCCCGGCAAACATATCGCCTGCATCACACTGTTCTATAAATAGCCCAGTCACTTGCAACAACTGTAATCAATTAACCATTTCAAACACATCATTGTGGCGCCTTGGACTTCAACCCAGCGATATAAATAAATCGGCTCCCCTTCCAGACCACCTTCTATGCCAACTGTTATATTGGGTCTGTCATTGGCTGATATAATAAACTTACATTATTGACAGGCAGTTTAAAACAATGTTACAATTGGTACTGGAAGGTCAACTTTCTGAGCAATCCAGTTGTACTAAATATAGGAAACAAAGTGTGTTTTAATGCATTTAGCAATGCGACACTGTTGCAACACTTGGCAGTTAAAGGAAATAAAAACAAGGCATTAGCTAAAATCCGTTTTCCATGTGTACAGAAAGTTTAATATTGCATGTAACATTCGAGAACATTAAAAAAATACAGAAAAATACATTTGTAGCATAAATTCGATTTTAAACCCGTCTGTGTAGCAATTCCCACGGAAAATAAAAATTTAATGAGCTAGGCGATCACGTGGTATCTTAACGTCACACATGACTCACACTCGCAGCAGGCCGACCCTTGCTATGCATTCAGAGCATGTTTACATGGATAATGTTGGGGTCGAAATGAGCGTCAGAATGAGTTGTTATGCAATAATCCGATGTAATACAAACACTAGTCATCATAGAGGAACAAGCAGTTATCTTACGGTTCCACATGAATTCAATTTTATTCAAAACAATGAATGCGAATGAGCCTACAAGTCGACTAGGTTTCGCCGAGCTTGGCCCTGGGCTCGTTTTCAGAATAATTATATCGAACACAACCAACGGGAGATAATGTACACCAATATACATACATAGCAAACATAATCGTATTCAGCTACAGAAAGTAACGTGTAAAATATCATAATATCACTAGAATATCGATGTATGAAAGAGGAGTTGTACAATTTATCATAACAACTGAAATCAGTCAGCGAATTTCTGCCGGCCGTGATAGCTCAGTTGGTAAACGCGTTGGTTCCTCGGCATTTGTTTTACAATCGGGCGACGCCGGTTCAATCCTGGCAGCATGCAAACTATTGATTTTCTTTACACTTTTTTGTTTATGTTTTCACGAAGTAATATTAACCAAATAATTTAGTATACTATGATGCACTGTTTGTAAATATTTTTGTAGTAATTATTTATTCGCCACAAAAATGAAAATATGGTCATTATATACAACAATGTTTCTAAATTGTATTTATCCAGACAGATCACAATCTGTTTTCACATATATATTACTGTACAATATATTTACAATTAATAAATTATATATCCATTACATTATATTTGTTTGGATAAATAAAATTTAGAAAGATCGTTATATAATGACCATATTTTCATTTTTGTGGCGAATAAATAATTACTACAAAAATAAAAATTATTTACAAACAGTGCATCATAGTATACTAAATGATTTGGTTTATATTACTTCGCGAACAAACATAAACAAAACAAGTGTAAAGAAAATCAATAGTTTGCATGCTGTCAGGATTGAACCGGCGTCGTCCGATTGTAAAACAAATGACAAGTAACCAACGCGCCTACCCACTGAGCTAGCGGGACCAGCGGAAACTCTCTAACTGATTTAAGTTGTTATGGTAAATTGTACAACTCCTTCATATATCGATATTCTAGTGATATTATGATATTATACACGTTACTTTATGTAGCTGGATACAATATATGTTTGCTATGTATGTTTATTGGTGTAGATTATCTCCAGTTGGTTGCATTCGATATAATTATTCTGAAAATGAGCCCAAGCTCGGCGAAACCTAGTCGACTTGTAGGCCCATTCGCATACGTTGTTTTAAATAAAATTGGATTCAAGTGGAACCGTAAGATAACTGCTTGTTTCTCTATGATGACTAGTGTTTGTATTACGTCGGAAAATTGCACAATAACTCATTCTGACGCTCGTTTCGACCCAAAAGCTATACTTGTAAACATGCTCTGAATGCATGGAAAGGGTCGGCCTGATGCGAGTTTGAGTCATAAGTGACGTCACATCTCGGCATCCCGAAAAGCGCGCCAAAAATATGCATATTCGAAAATGTCCGGATGTACAGCATAAAATGTGGAATTTCTAATTCATTGAATTTTTTTGCTTGGTGGACGTGGAAATAGAAAGCAGGATGTAATATAATATGAATTCAAGCAATAGATGTTTTTATTCCCTTTAAACGTCTGTATAAATAAAGGTTATTAAAAAATAAATAAATAATATATTTATTTAAAATAACAGCCATGTGTATTTAACGCACTGAATCTACACAAAGCATTTAAATAACCAAGCAGAGTCACTCAACGATACGCCATTTTGAACTGGCAGCGTATACAATATAATTACATCACACCTGAATAACAGAGGGCGTAGCGCGAGTGATTATGCTTGGTTATTTAAAGCTTTGATATACAATTAATTTGAGTGATTCCTAATTTTAACTTTGCATATCAGAAATGCACTTATTGTAAATTAAAAGGTAATTTTACTAAATAATGTTTTGTATTTTAATAACTGTTTAAAAACAAAAGCAACTTTAATTTAAAAGGTGTTTTTATAATGAAGTTATGTCCCCTATTTATACAGGCATTATAAATAGGCCTATTACCCGGTAGAATATTAATTAATGAAACAATCCTCAAATATTTAATTATTAGTAAAAAAGTAACTTGTGTATACTATAATTTACACATAATCATTTTTTATGTGTAAGCAGCACTATTTTTTTGTAATAATTATTTTATCAATGTTGTATTTTAATGCCTATGTCCATTTGTTTTCACATATATTTGGTACTGTATAAAAAATTTATTTACAGAATATTAATTACTGGGATAATCCCCAAATGATTATATCATAAGAAAAAACATTATTTAGATGTATATAGCTCTGTGAAAGCAGCACTATTATATTTATTTGTTTTTAATAATAATAATTATTTTATCAACGTTGTGTTTTAATGCTGCTGACTAAGTTTTGCAGATATTTGTCACTACATAAATAAAGGTTATTGTTGTTATTATGTGATCTTATGCCATATTATTTTGATGGTCAACTAAAATTGTGCAGACCCCTTTCCTCAACAGTAGGCACACACTCACAGATGTTAAAAATATTTGTTGAAACATTTTGAACATCTTTGAGTTTGCGAAACACATTCACCATTATACAATTGAAATGTACATTAAAATAATTATTATTTCATTAAAAGATACATGTAATATTTCAAAGATTTAAGTTTTCAAACGCTAGATGTGAAGAGACAATCTCAGTATTTCACTAGTAATTAATGTAAATGATACGTTGACCTGCGATGTCACAATGACGTTCTGGTTTGGGAATTTTTGGCTACCAGACATCTCTGCGGGCTACCAGATATTTCAACCAGGTAGCCCTGCTTTTGGCACTAACATTTTTGGAGTTATTTGTACCCCTGTCAGAGACTATACAAATGCATACAGTGAAGCTTGTTTTAGTATACACCTCTCCATAATGAAAACCTTTCTACAATACAAATTCCTGAAAGTCCTGAATTTCTAGTTTGCATTGTCCACTACCTGTCCATAGAGGTAACCAGGTCATAATTGACATATTGTGCAGTCCCAACATTGTCCAGTAAGGATTTTACTTTCAAAAGATGTTTGTTGAGATGTTTGTTGGTTTCTTCACCGAGTGTGCATGTGCGTGTGGCTGAGTACATGCGTGTGTCCACATTTGTGTCCACGCATGTAGAAATTTGCACATATCTGTGTGAATACAGTTACATACTTGATGATACTTTGAACAGAGAAACCATCTTTAAAGATTTCTTTTAAATCTCACAAACTGCACAGAACAGCACCTACCCGTAAGTCGAATCTTTGCGAGTCGCATGTACAAGTCAGGTATCTGCGTGATGCGTGGTGAGCGCAACTCTTTCCACATAAGCTCCTCCACAGAGTGCATGCTCGGCACTGAATCATCGCTCTTCTCACTGGTGCTGCTATTTGTCCGCTGGCGAAACTTATCCTTCAGCGTCAGATTAACAATGTCCTTGCGATCACGAAAGAACATGGACACTTGGGAACCGCCCTGCATCAGATCAACGCCGATCATATGGTGGGTTGGCCTGTGAAAGATGCTAAACTTCTCATCCATGGCCTCTGGAGGAAGTTGCAGTCTTTGTGAGCTGCTGTACTGTGGCTGTTCATTCCCACCACCAACGTCTTTGGCTGAGCTGATGGAGTCTGTATTTCTACTGTCTGCATACTTTTGCTTCTGTGCTGAAGAGGTGGTAGATGCTTTCCGAGTTGTCTGCTGACCTCTACTCCACTGATCATTTTTGTTATTTACCAGTGCCTGGTCGGCAACATCTGGTTCCGATTTGGTTGCAAGCTGAAAGAGAAAATATGTTGATTTATATCAGTTTAAAAATGACATAATAGACAATTTTATCGTGACTAAAAATATATAATTTTATTAAAATAAATAAACATTTAGTCACAATGACAAACATTTAATATTTTAACACAAAAATATGGGTACACTGTGTTGCAAAACATGAGTAAAAAAGTACAAAATAAATAATCTGTGAGAGCACTTGCTAAGCTGTTGGTATGATGGAAGACAGTGATTACAACATATCATCATCAGTCAGGTGTTGCGCCTCTTGCAGACTTATGTAATCATGATTTGTCAGTTCACATCATCACAGGTTTCTTCAAGTTCAACAGTTATATTGTGGACTTTCCTACCCAGGCTACAAGATCGTCAAGGATTTTTGTTCTTTGCTAACTTTTGGATTTTTCCATTCAATCTGTTAGGAATTATTTCAATACAAGACTTAAATTTACAACATATTCAGTAATTAATTACAAATGTATACTTAAACAATTCATATTACATAATGATGTTAATATAAGATACATTTCAGTCATGGTTATATCTTCTACACATGCATGCTATTTTTGTTTTCAATATTATGATCTATGGATTCGGGGTTGGTTTTCTGCAGGGCAGAAAGGTATTTCTGCCGTGCCCAGGGCACAAAGTATTTTTGCCAGACAGAAACAGTTTATGCCTGGCAGAAATGGCTACATCCAGAAAATACATGCCAATGCTACAAAAGTGCAACGTTTTGTAGAATATGTTGTCAATGTGGTCTATAAATGTTTCTGTACCTATGTGCAATCTGAATAAAGGCATGAGTACATTTACATGAGTACAAGTACATTTGTCTAATAACATATTTTTGTCTCAGCCTTGCAGTACTTGCTTTTCCCTAGTGATTTCCTGGTTTAATTAATACAGTGGATACAGTATTATGCTAGATGTGTGCTTAATTTCTTGTAATACAGTCAAGTCACTGATCTAGTGTGCACAGTAATCAGACATAATCCTTATGGGCAAAATACCACCACATGCATTAATTTTTGTGGATTTTGTTGTGCTGATGTGTCCAAGACTTGTTATCTGACAACACATGGGCTGCAGCATTCCTTTGTTTGGTATTTCTCTTATCTCTGCTCTCTCAGTCCCTGTGTACCCCAGTTTTACTACCAGCCTAGAAGTTGGCTGGTAATTAAACTAATTATCACTTGGTCATCTTGTGGTCAGCAGAAAGCCTGGTTTTGAAGAACCAGGCCACTTTTGCATCCAACTGACCAGGCTAGCTGCTAGAGTTTGCTATTGTTTCAGTGGCTGGGTGAGTTGATAAGACATTTCTGTGTCTTAATAACTTGTTGTGGCTGGCACCACAACATGACATTGACATAGCAACGGTGTAATAAGGAAACATGAATGTTGATACCGATAATAAAAGAAATAAATATAAAAATATGACTTTTGGGAGTTTCTGCCCTAAAGACAGAAATTAGGGGAGAAAGGTATTTCTGCCGCATGGGCAGAAAGTATTTCTGCTGCACGGTTTCTACCATGAAGGCAGAAACGTGCCAACCCTGTATGTATTTATTATTGAAATATTCAATAGGGAGTATACCATTATATAGTGTTTTTCCCTTGTTGTATACAATTTGTTTTAACTTCATTTGTATCTGTATGTGCGGTAATGAGTTCAATAAATTTGATTTTAATCTTTTCAATTGTCACTAGACATTCTAATTTTCTTTCTCATAGTCTAATAATCTGGCTTCTGTTTCATGATATCGCATGCAACCTTTAGCATTAGCTGTTCAAAGAATGTCTTAAACACCTTTATAAATACAATACGACAATTTATATGTTTACACAAGAATTATTTTGTGGCTGCTAAATGCATACAGATTTCATTGTGCATCTGAAGCAATTGATCTTAATTACCCCTGGGAGGGACGTCATGAGATCTACATCTGAAGAGAAAAGGTAGATAGTATAAGAAACCCACCAGTCGAGTGCCCCAGGTAACACTGCTTGGCTTGTACTTGAAGGCAACAGCGATGTACTGCAGACCGTGCTGGTGAATGAGCTTCCACTGTTTGCATTGCAGCAAGTGAGGGGATCGCCGGCAGTGCTTCTGAAACACACCCGCAAAACATCGCAGGTGTAGTCCTGGGTCCATGTCATGTCCTTGTTCTCATCAAATGTCCATGGCTGACCGTTTCCTACAACGGAACACATATGTGCACACATTTTTCATTATACAGGTGAACTAAAAAATTATCTTATATTGAATTGTACATGAAAAGTCCTACCAGGATATTATACACACCAAACAAAGGTAGGGGTTTATTTCAGTGTTTCTTGTCTAAGTTAGTGAGTCCACTAATGTTAAATATTTACCCTGCATTTATTTAACTTTCCTTGGTTCTTATATATATATATATATATATATATATATACAGGTACAAGGGACCTACAAATTTTACTTTTAGTGTCATTTGACAGACACAGGCAAAGTAAGATGAAGGGAAAATCCAAGTTTCAAAACAGTAGGTAAAAAAGTGAATCACATTCTCACGATTGATAGACCGGTGCTCTCTAAGAGTAAGTCTAACTCTAACCATTAAAGACAAACAAGACAATTGTGTGGGTCTATACAACTAATCACAGAACATACTGATGTTAGGAGGCAGCATCTTCCCCACAAGGCAACTTGGGCATCACCAGATCATCGGACGGAAAACCAGATAGACGACTTTTGCATCAGCAAGAAAATACCAGTGATCAGGACATGAAAGTAAGAAGAGGAGCTGATGCAGCCTCAGACCACCATTTGTTGGTGGCGAAGTTGAAGACGAAGCTAAAGAGAAACTGGACGGGAACATCAGGATTGAGGCGGAAATACATCAGCTTTCTGCAGGACACACAGAAGAAACAGGAATATAGGCTGACCCCCAGAAACATGTTCCAGACATTACAAGAGCTACAAGACAAAGAGGACACTCTGGAAGAATGCTGGAGAAAGGTAAAATAAGCAGTGACATCCACGTGCCAAGCTGTGCTCGGACCGAGGAACACACAGGAAGGACTGGATGTCAGCGGACATCTTGAACAAGACCAAACAGAGAAAAAAGAAGAAAGCAGCTGTGAACAACAACCATACTTGAACATCCAAAGCAAGAGAACAGGAAAACTATGCAGAAGCAAACAGGGAGGTAAAAAGGAGTGCCAGGTCTGACAAATAGCACTACATAGAGGACCTTGGTGAAGAAGCTGAGGAGGCGGCAAGAAATGGGAACATGAGGAAACTATACAACACAACAAGGAAACTGTCCGGCAAATACGGCAAGCCAGAATGTCCAATCAAGGATAAGGATGGTAACTCCCATCACAAGAGCAGGTGGGCAACTAAACCGATGGGCCGAGCACTTTGAAGAACTATTGAACCGACCAGCACCTGCAAACTTACCCGATGTCCCCCCTGCAGAAGTACACATATGAATATGTCAGCTCATGTTTTGGTTTCTTGTATTCCTTTCGATTCATAATTACACTTATAAGAAGCAACTGTTTTATAATGCCACACAGTGCATCATGCGGACGTATTATTTTAGTAGTTACAGTGCCAAAACAAATTCAGCGATGCAAACTAGAGTAATATCCTCAGTTTGGCGAATGGAGAAGAGTAGGCTTTCTATAACAATAGTGCTGTCTGTGCAATTTAAATTATACATCTTCCTTCAACAAGGTTATTCTAGTAAATGGCTGGGGTAATATTCTTGATTGTACTTGATAATTGTTAGTTTTTATTAACTCTTTTACATGCATAGGCCCAAAAGGATGCTGTTTGTTGCCTTTGAGTTACCGAGTCTAATATTGTTGGATTCCCCGAGAACCATCATGAGTCATCTTTGGTATCTTTTTAGAAGACTATTAAATAATTTTTAAATCGCTGATGAGTGATGACTGTAAGTGAAACTGTGACTGTGCGACTCCGAATGATTTTAAACTTTACTGACCAGTCTGTAATTTCCTTAAATGTTTTGAACGCTTTTGAGTTTTAACATCCGGGGCAGAATGGGAATCCCATAATACCCCAGCGAAGTGAGGAAAAACTGTTCAATCATGTGACAGTCATTAGCTGGGTGAGACATGTTTATACCGAGCTTCATATTTTAAAATTATAGTACGACATGTGCTAGACAGATATTGCATTTGTACTCATTTGGTTGCTTGCCGTAAATTCAGATTTTAAACGCGTTATGATCAAGTGTTTTATATAGAATTATATAGTTTCAGTGATGTTAGTCTTAACATGACGTTTAATCTGGAAGGAGGTATTCTTGCCATTTCAGGATCATTCCACGCAGGAAATAAAGGTATTATTCCCATTTTGCTCTGGGGTGAAGTGGGAATAAATGCTCCTTGACATCAGTTTGAAGTTTTGCTTTGTTTTTGTACTTGTTAGCTTGCAATTACATAGTCAGCCCAACTGACTGCTGTTGATGCTAATTACATTTGAATGGTAAGATGACGTTGGCTTCTCTCTCTGGCATTCCCTGACAATGGCTTTATTTCTGACTGGAAAGAAACGCATGTGGTCAATTGCTTAAAGGCAGCGTAAAATCTGATAATTTAGCATTTAAATATATACAATTTCATATTTAGTATTTAAATATGTATGCAATTATTTTCCGTTCTTTAATGTCACTTACATGCAATTAGAAATACAAATCACCAATAATATTTAATTGCTTCCAAATGCATTGCATTTACACAATATCATGTACAATACGAGCTAGCCATATATATTACATATGCTTACTGCATTATTCCGATTCTGTTCGGAGGTGAAGTCGGAATAAATGGTCTAGTTTCACCTTATTTCGATATATTTGTATAGTGACTATCACAATAACTAACTAGCATTACCATAGCGGTCACTGTGGCTGTTGGATCTAGCCAGATCTGGTGCAAAACTATGACAAACCACCGGTCACGCAGCCCTTACATCATTCAGTCCGCGTTAAATGATACATATTTAATATCATTGGAACGACAACATAACATTTTTTACAATGGTATAAAGTGTAAATGCACGCCAAGAATTTCATGCCGACAGCGCGTCGCGAAGGTATGGTTTTCGCAAACACCGGTCGTGGCAAATCGAAAACGCACACTTGTAATCATATTTTGATCGTATGGTTTTTAATCAACCATTGAGAAGATGTGTTGGTGTTCAGATTACGGAATTACAGAAACTGCCGCCGTATTATTACGGGAATACAAATATCCGACTACAGCTACAGGAATCAACGGTAGTTCAATACTGCGTTTAGGGGCTCAGCACACTGTCAGTTTTCCCATTGGCGACCATGTTAATGTTTTGTGTGATTATAAGAAAACGTGACTTATAAAGTTTCTTAAACTTCTCACCTGCTGTTATTATCATCTCATTGACATGCTGGTCGATTTTAGTCAAAATCTAATATCTCTAGCTCTTGCAAAATGCCTGTATGTATGACACCCGTCAATATTTACAAATGCATGCAGGCAGTAATCCAGCTAAAGTGTCAACTAGCCAAATTGCTGCCAGATACCCTTCCGCTTAGTAAAATCAGCTAAAAAGACACCATTTTACTGTCAACAGCTTCTACAATCACATCTAGAAATCTGACTACTCAAATGCACTTATGTCAGAGCAAGTGAACATTGTAAAAAATCTTTTCTCAAAAATATACTGCACTTTTTTTCGTCTGTAATCAAGCAGGAAGTCCAACAGTGTGCTGACCCCTTAGCTTGCTGGCGGTTGCTACCGATTCCGATACGGCTGGGCATTATGGGAATTCCTATAATGACCCAAACGAAGTGAGAAACATTCACACTTCGCACCGATTCCAAAAACGCCTGCACCATCGCTGCAATGGACAACAATCGCTGGCACAAGGTCTAGGCGCCTGCAGACATGGCGATAATGGGATAGGTCACTGGAAGATTATACCAAATTGTCGTTTCCCTCATTCATTTATATTAGGTTTTAATTATTACATTACAAGTTTAATAAAGTGCATCGCCTGGTGTCTGTTAAACACATCTAGTAACAAAAACCTCGCAGGTTCACTTACGTGACTTACAATCCACAAAAACAACCCACACTTCTAGCGTCCAACTCCTGAACTCCACACGGCCTGTTTGAGGAGTGATCTCGGCCTGTTCGGGGAGTGATCTCGGCCTGTTCGAGGAGTGATCTCGGCCTTTTTATGTGAGTGATGCTATCCAGAAATAATGAAGTTGCATCCATCTGTATGTTACAATATGCAATGCAATAAAGATGTTTTGACGATCTGTCGTGATCTTATTTTTACTTCCTACCTTACCGCAAATGCTTATCCCATGAACTGTCAATAGTTGTCCAAGTTTCAGGTCAATAGTTGCTAAAGTTTGAGCATTGAGGCTGTCTCAAGTTGTAGTTTTATGTAGTTGTCTTCCCAATTTCTAATTAATTTTTAGGAAAATCATTTTTATGCTATTGTTGTTATTGCTAAAGTCACAATTACGTAACCAATTTATTATTACAATACACAAGAATCAGCTTTAAAATATTACGTGTACGTTAGAAAGAGTAGGTGTCATGGTAATTTGCTTCATAATCTCCCTTAGTTATCTTTTCATGTTAACACTATCTTTGATTTGTGTCCGTTAAGAAAGTGTGAAAGTGTAATTGGCTTGCTACTCCTGCATTGCTTCACTGGGCAGATCTTTTCATGTTGTTTGTCTTTGATTCGTGTGCTGTGAGAATGTGTTGAGGCCGTAATCAGCTTTCTACTCTTGAAATGCCTTATTGAGCAGATTTCTTCATTTTGCTTGTCTTTGATTTGTTAAGACGTGAGGAAGCCACGACAATTGGCTTGTTAGGCGTGTATTGTTTCACAGAGCTGGAGATAAGACAGCAATGCAATTGCTGAAGACATTTGCCAGACTGTACGGGCCGGTGATGCACTGAGAACGCATCCTACAACGCACCAGCAAGCTAGCCGGCAGCACACACGCACTCACGCAGGCACGCAGGCACACACGCACCTACCTTCACCCACGCACACACATTCATATTTTAGATTGAACTTTGGTTTATATAGGTATTGTGTTCATTGTTATGTCACTACATTTATGCATTGTTTTTTATTTATGCTTTGTATTGGAATTGTTGTATTATTGCATGTGCTTAATAAAATACAAACTGTCTACAATATGCCTTGTGTCTTCTACAAACTAGCCCTGAATCATAGTCAGAACATTGTGCCATACGATAGGCGTCGGAACATTATTAATATTTGGAAGCTCACCAAAACCCTTAAACAATACCCCCTATTGTGCTAACAAATAGCATGTTATCGGTGACAAGACCAATAAATCATTGGAAACGAAGCTCAGAGGCGCATCAAGACAAAAGGACTGGTCAATCTCAAAATCCATAAGCAGTATTCCAGTTGTCAACAGATGATAAAAGGCGCGATGTTAGCATACTGATCTTCCCTACTAGCTACACTACATTAAAGCATATAAATCCCGTTATTATGCATAGGCTACCTATGTGTGAATTTCAATTGCACTTTGCAAGTCGCAGAAAGCCTATTCGTGGAAGTCACGACTGGCAGAATTAAGGGAAACGATTCGATTGATGTCGGCGCAAAACAAACAATGTCAATGCCTCGCACCACATTTACTGTTCCCAAAGATTTGACAATACTCACACAAGCAAGTGACAGTTATCACCGAGTTAATATAGTTTACCGTAGCTCTAATTTGTTTAACTTAAATACGTTTAATGAAATGTTGTTGACGAGCGGAACGCCATAAGGCGAGTTCAGAAAACAAAGTAACGAAAATATATCGCGGAAGTAAAATAACGAGGTAAAAAGTAGAGTTACCTTAAATAAAACTACTTCGTTACAAGTCGAAGTAGTTAATATAAATGTTTATTACATGACACCCCTGCTCACCGAGGTTGCTGGCGTGATATGCTGTTTCAAAATACGCGGAGGGAAAACACATCAAGTTAACTACACTGCACTGATTTACTAATAATGATCAAGTAAGTTTTATTTGCATTTATTTATATTTGCTGTCAGTGATCAGTGGTAGATATCTTGGCGGCAATCACTACAATACTAGTAAATTAAATTGCCGACGATAATGTCGAATTGCTTACATAAATAACAAAACAAAACAAAACTATACATCAATATACACATATACACACAACAAACGTATGGCTAACATCACTCAAACAGGCCGAGATCACTGCCTCACATAAATAACCCAACAAACAAAAATACGTTATAAAAAACAGAGGTCGCTGTCGAAAACAACCATGCAACATATTGGACATTATGTAGCAGTTATCACAATACATAATACAATGTAATTATGTTGCAAAAAAAACGCTGGCTAACATCACTCAAACAGGCCGAGATCACTGGCTATACAGGCCGAGTTCACTGCTGCACAGGCCGAATTCACTGCTGCCCAGGCCGAATTCACTGGCCGACTTCATGCCGCTATCGTTTCTGGTCAACAATATACCCCCGAACATGCCGAGATCACTCGGAAACAGGCCGAGATCACTCGGGCCGAGATCGCGAAAGGCCGAGATCACTGGGTACCGTCCTGAAATGTTGTTCGAATAAAGATCCGTTACATCGTCAGTTGATGCACGTGCGTGCGCGTGCAAACAAGTATTTTCTACATCAACATATATATTGGTATCCGTTGTACAAGATATGTTGACCAATTATGTTTTTATTTATTTATTTGTATTTCTTTATTTAAAATCGTTTTTTTTTAATGCTCTGCATTGCATATTGAAACCAGTATTTCTAATCCATATAATTGTATTCTCAATAAAGTAATGATACAGAATCAGTTAATTATCTATTGACATTTATACTACGTAAACTATCCTTTAGAAGTAGCCATGTTTGTTTTACCGTTTAATTTGCAAATTTATCTTCTATATGCGTTAAATTATTGTTGAAAAATCGTTTATTAATTATTTGTTATTCTTTATGGCGTGTCAATTATGGCACAACGGCGGAAACTATTTCTGCTTACATTGTCCTTATCGAAAAGCGTCATGTGCTTCTGTTGATGTTCGGTGGGCGAGCGATTTTGTTGTCGGTTGTAGAATGTTGTGTTTTAAGTAAAAGATTGCCAACCATTTTTATAACGACGTCTTCGAAGTAATCCAGAAGAGTACAAGAACACCTTTCTTACATCTAAAAACAAATACTTTGTATTCAGCATGTGTGTCTAGAGACTAGACTAAACTAAAGTTTGGGTCACACACTGTCTCAGTGTCTGTGACCGAGTGATACACTGACTGAAGACCAAGTCTCACTCTCAGTGAGTCAATCAGTGACAGACAGATCGCCCAGTTAGTGAGTCACAGTTTCAATTTGAACAACATTTTATAAATATTCGCTATAGATAGTACTACTGATCGTGGCTGGTAAGATAATAGTTAATTGAATGTGTTGGTTAACCTGAACAAACCTTTGCACACATTTTCCAGGACCAGGGCAATCTGAGTATTACTTCTTAAGCCTGAGGCTGAGCAGATATTGATGTGAATGTGTAACGTACAAGTGCACTTAGCAATCATTCCAAGGCAGAAATGTAGAAAGGGTAATTATTTCAAGTTAATACAACGCAGTTGAATCATTTCATGTGTATATTTGTTCGCCATGATGGGGAAATGCTATTAGCTGCTGCTCTATTTCACTGGCAGGTATACAATTTTGTAGAAGGAGGGTTTTTCTTTCCAAATGCCAGATCCCCAGAATAGTGGCAGAATAATCATATATTGATTGTGGCCACTTAACGGAAGAAGAGAAGGACAAGTGTTTTGAATGACACACTTTTATTGAACAACCAAAACATATTTAACAAAATGAGGGTACAGTCGATCCCACTTAATTGCATATCGCATAATTGCATATACGCATAACATTTCAAAACCAAACCCCATGTGCATAAAGCCATGGTAAAATGATCGCTTTAGTACATATTCAATCGTCATCAAGTCCTGCATATTTGCGTAAAATAGCTCGAGTGGTGCAGTAACATGGCTTCTGGTGCTGTTGTTTTGTAAAAAAACATTGTGTTTTCGCTCACTAGCAGCGATAGAAATAAGCCAGAATATTTACTTGTCCGCTGGACAAGTATGTTTTGAAATCTACTTGTCCGCCAAAATTTTAACTTGTCCGAGTGGTTGTCAAGGGGAATCGAAGCTTCGGAAAAAACGTAAAAAGTCTGTCTTATTTTTATGACAACAACACAATGTTCCTGCTGTTTCGTTGCATGTACATCCGAGTGACTTGTGATTAATGACACAATTTTATTTAATGTGCAAATTTTGAAATTGCAAAATTATATTTGCAACTATTTTCCAATCCATTACTGTTCATCACAAATATTAAAAGTAGACATGTTACATGATGTATACCAATATTTTAGTGATACTGATATGAACGCTTTTATTAATAACAAATAATTATTACGATAATAGGAGTTAGACAATTGTTTTCCTTGCTATTTTAATTTTATAATGTTGCAGAAACTGTTTATGTTTAATATGGTATATATATATATATATATAACATATAACACTGATGTAAAATTGTTGCATCAGTTTGTCATTGAAGACGCCACTCAACCAGGAACACGACCAATTAAAAGCCAGGAGACGTCAAAAAATCATAATAAACTATATAGACCTAATATGAGAATATTTTGTTCAACCTCTATGAACTTCAACATTAACATAGTTCTGTATTTTACAAACGAAGATGATCATCAGCAAAAAAACGCATAAATTTCCTAAATGTTATATTACCATTTCAATGATGATAAAACAGTTTTAACGGTGCCCGAATTACATTTACGAGGCAGAATATAATTTATAGATTTAGTTACATCGTAACATTACTGCCGTGCGCAGACCGCCGTAGTTGGCGGAAGCCGACATGTCAACGGCGGTTGGCGCACCGTCCCCGGCCGCGCGTCTTGCATAATTTGGTTTCAAAAACTCGCAATTTCTGGTTAATATAAATGTTACATAAATACAACAACATTTATGAAATATCATTAATATTCCGTTTATCAACCAGCACTATAGATTTACCGGAGAGCCAGTTACAAGTTTTGAAAATTGTCACCGATCTGGATCGGCTACGTCGCAATGACAGTTCGATGACTTGGTCTTGGAAGACTGCCGAGTCCGCGTGGGTTAGGCGTAATAATGGGTAAAACTTTGTAGATACTTATTCAAATAACAAGTGGCGATACAAAGTCTACTATTTCCAAAGTTCATCAAATAGGATCCGTGCACGGAAGCAAGTTGTACATCGGCCAAACTGAACGATTTACGATTGTGTGAAATACAACGATGGCTGATGGAGAGTCTGTCCTACGCGTATGACAGAGCTAGGTCGGTGCGCTCAGTGGATGACCCTGTTAACGCAGGCACTAAACTTGGTCGAACACTGACGTACAACACACTGGCGGCGGAACGACAAGACGCCGACACACCAAAAAATTGCAGCGTGCACGATTGCTAGCGAACTTCATTTACGTTTGAATTTCCTCAAATAAAAATGTTGCAATGTTTCTCTTGTCCACCGGATAACCATGTAGAGTCATTTTACTTGTCCGGTAGTAGTAAACATAATGTATTTTTTATTTCTAAGCCAGGAAATAATAATTTGGACTATAGACAAATCTTTTCTACAATCCAGCTAAACTTGCCATATATGTGTATCAGAGATATCCCAGTAAAAATATAATTATGTTAGTAGACTGGTTAAAAAAAAATTGAAATTATATGTTGTTTTAGTGAAAATTCCTTGTGGCATCCTGTCTAAAATCTTTTGTTGTGTGTTTCTCTCCGCCAGACCAACTCCTACATGCAGCCATGACCCTCCACCTGGAGGGAGACTGATCTGGCAGGACATCGCATCATGAATGCTATAATCGCCCTGTGTCACTTCTGTGACCTGCACGGCCCCAGCATCCTGTTCTGCACCCAGGCCTTCCACTCGAATGACCCCCAGTTGGCCCTGAATGAGACAGGGGAGGGCGGCCAGGAGGGGGGCAATGAGTGGTGCTATGTGCGAGAACGCCAGCTGAGGTCACCAACTCCAGCAGGGGGCAGCACTGGTGCTGCTCAGACAGAGGCTGCGGAGGCGAGCACTCCGCATGTGCCGACTGTTAGTTACTGTGAGGTGGGTAGCTGGGGTTGTGTGTGTTTGTGTGTGTGTGTGTGTGTGTGTGTGTGTGTGGTGTGTGTGTGTGTGTGTACATGGTTGGTTCAAATAGGTTTGGTTTGTGTTATGGCAATGTTGTGCTGACATTGGGTACATAATTATTTGTGTAAATTGTAGTCTGTGCGCAATGTGTCTTTGTTCTGTGTCAATGTTGGCATGCATAGTATTATTGTATACATAGGGATGTAAAGTGTTAAAGTTGGTATATACCGGTAATGTCAATGGTGGTTCATGTATAATTAATGTTGCCATGCTTGTTTTCACACATAGCATTTGGAAACTTGTTTTCTGACTTGTTTTATCTGCAGGCATGTCGGTCACTGCTGCCGGGTCAGCCTGGCTTCATCAGCAATGACCACGAGGCGAAGGTGTCGTACGTGAGCAGTCAACAGCCGGAGCAGCCGGAGCTGTTCACTATCGTCAGACAGGCTTGTCTCCGCAGTCTCAGCTGTGAGGTGACTAGAGTGTCCACGTTGTCATCAAATGTCAACATGTCGTTGATTCATACAAAACATCGTTATAGGCATACGTAAAGTTGATCCTGTAAAGAGACTTGTGAAAGTGTTGTTAAATTGTCAAAGAAATATTGGTCAGTTTTGTAAAAGACAGATAGTAACTGCTGCCAAATATATTCAAGTGGTTGTGCATACACAGAAAACACTTATGGTGCTTGTATTTGCCGGAAACAAGCTGTAGAAGAACAATAGATTAAACAAGAAAACACTTATGGTGCTTGTGTTTGCTGGAAACAAGCTGTAGAAGAACAATAGATTAAACAAGAAAACACTTATGGTGCTTGTGTTTGCTGGAAACAAGCTGTAGAAGAACAATAGATTAAACAAGAAAACACTTATGGTACTTGTATTTGCTGGAAACAAGCTGTAGAAGAACACTAGATTAAACAATAAAACACTCATGGTACTTGTATTTGCTGGAAACAAGCTGTAGAAGAACACTAGATTAAACAATAAAACACTCATGGTACTTGTATTTGCTGGAAACAAGGTGTAGAAGAACACTAGATTAAACAATAAAACACTTATGGTACTTGTATTTGCTGGAAACAAGCTGTAGAAGAACACTAGATTAAACAATAAAACACTTATGGTACTTGTATTTGCTGGAAACAAGCTGTAGAAGAACACTAGATTAAACAAGAAAACACATGGTACTTGTGTTTGCTGGAAACAAGCTGTAGAAGAACACTAGATTAAACAAGAAAACACTTATGGTGCTCGTGTTTGCTGGAAACAAGCTGTAGAAGAACACTACATTAAACAAGAAAACACTTATGGTGCTCGTGTTTGCCGGAAACAAGCTGCAGAAGAACACTACATTAAACAAGAAAACACATGGTACTTGTGTTTGCCGGAAACAAGCTGCAGAAGAACACTACATTAAACAAGAAAACACATGGTACTTGTGTTTGCTGGAAACAAGCTGTAGAAGAACACTAGATTAAACAATAAAACATTTATGGTGCTTGTGTTTGCTGGAAACAAGCTGTAGAGGAACACTAGATTAAACAAGAAAACATTTATGGTGCTTGTGTTTGCTGGAAACAAGCTGTAGAGGAACACTAGATTAAACAAGAAAACATTTATGGTACTTGTGTTTGCCGGAAACAAGCTGTAGAGGAACACTAGATTAAACAAGAAAACACTTATGGTACTTGTGTTTGCTGGAAACAAGCTGTAGAGGAACACTAGATTAAACAAGAAAACACTTATGGTGCTTGTGTTTGCCGGAAACAAGCTGTAGAGGAACACTAGATTAAACAAGAAAACATTTATGGTGCTTGTGTTTGCTGGAAACAAGCTGTAGAGGAACACTAGATTAAACAAGAAAACACTTATGGTGCTTGTGTTTGCCGGAAACAAGCTGTAGAAGAACAATAGATTTAAACAAGAAAACATTTATGGTGCTTGTGTTTGCTGGAAACAAGCTGTAGAAGAACAATAGATTTAAACAAAAAAACACTTATGGTGCTTGTGTTTGCTGGAAACAAGCTGTAGAAGAACAATATATTTTTAAAAGAAAACACTTATGGTGCTTGTGTTTGCTGGAAACAAGCTGTAGAAGAACAATATATTTAAAAAAGAAAACACTTATGGTACTTGTGTTTCCCGGAAGCAAGCTGTAGAAGAACAATAGATTTAAAAAAGAAAACATTTATGGTGCTTGTGTTTCCCGGAAGCAAGCTGTAGAAGAACACTAGATTAAACAAGAAAACACTTATGGTGCTTGTGTTTCCCGGAAACAAGCTGTAGAAGAACACTAACCCGGGGGGTAGATTAAAAAAGTGAAGTTCAATAAATTATTGGACTTGCATTTACAAGACAATCCAAGTCAGTCAGTCAGTTTATGATATTACATGTATAACAAGTTACCTAGCAACTGTTTCCAAATCAGTAAAATGGATGTGTACATTTTAAAAGTAACTGTTAGCTGTCATTCACAGTCTATGTGATGTGATCTGCAAAGCTTTTGGTCCCTTTTTCTGTATTAATGTGAGCCACTTGACAGCTTGGCCCCACCTGATGATTATTTTCGGTCATTCCTGTTGTTATTTCCCTCCACTGAGGGAACTGAGAAGGTTCCAAAAGCTCTACAGAGCATCTAGTCTCGCTTAACCGACTCTCGCCTGGCCCTTTTTAATGTTATCCGCTAGATGGCAACACTCATATACTCATGAATTAATGCCTCATCAATTTATGAAGTAATATGCGACGTATTGTAACGATTTGCCGTGTATTAATAATTATTAGTCTCGCTTAACCGACTCTCACCTGGCTGCGTGACTTCGCCAGGAAGATAGACTGGCTCAGAATCGCGTTTTCACTACTCACTCCCAACTAGCACGTCTATCCCCCAGAATGTTTTTATATTATGTATGTTTTCGATAACAAAATAAAATTTTGAAATAGTGCCCGAAAGAGTATTATATAAAATAAAACACAAACAAAAGTTTTGAGTGCTCTGTGGGATTCGAACCGAGGACCCTAAAAATACCAGCTCAACACAGTACCAATTTAGCCACCAAGATCAGCACGTTTTGGCTGTTCTTTGGCGACTACATATATATTAGTTAGCAGTCCGACCGTTGCACGAGACATCGATTGCACTTTGTTTAGTAAAATTTTTCCTTGTTTGGTATTTATAGCATGCTTATTCACACTTAGTCTTGTTTCTGATCGAATATAAGCAAAGAAAGTCATACAGAATCATCGACATGCAGCTACGAGAGCTGCCACCTAGTGAATATGCATGTGATTAAAAGGCACTAAACTACGAAAAAAGTTTAATGTTGTTTTAATTTTTGTGTTATATGTTTCAATATAAGTTTAATGTTGAATACTTGTTATAGTATAGTGTTATCTGATAAAAGTGTATCCTTATTTAATTTGTTATTTCATAGTAGGCCTGAGAGCCAGTCATTGTCTCTACACGAATCTGGGGTAAAGCCACCTACCGGTAACATTGGCTGGAACTTAATAATCCAGGCTCTAGTGAGAGGCCAAGTGAATGCTGCCACCTCACGGCTCTTGGATAATCAAGGCTACAGAGCATCCACAGTTCAAAAATTTGCTATCTCACTATAACCAAGCTATAGGAGGATATTTTAACGTTTTCTTCCTAGACAGTTAGCATCTCAGGTTCCAAACTTTCAGGGAATAACCTATGACCCCTCAGAAGAAAGATTCCACATTTATGTTTTTTAATTCCCTTTTGTTTAAGGGTTTATGCCAGTATAAAAGTTTGTACCAGACAGTGGAATGATAGAAATTGATTGTTTATAACAGTACGCATAATTTCTCTGATTGTTCCAATGAGTGCTGACGTATTGGAGACGTTTTATTTAGTTTGCATTAACACACAAAATATAAAAAAATGGTGTCAACAAACATCATTTATGAATATTCGTGAAACCATTTTCTGCATTTGAGGCTATCTAGCGCCATCTGGAGGGTGGGCATTTTTTATAAGGCTTTTAAACTGGAGAAAAGTATTTATTGATGAGATGTGTCCTGACTCTTACAGGTGTGTCCTGGGCGAGAGGGACCCATCTTCTTTGGTGATGACCACCGCGGACATGTCCTCAGCTACACCTTCTTCATGAAGGACAGTCAGGCACGTGGCTTCCAGCACTGGTACAGCATCATTGTGGTGATGATGGACAAGATCTACCTGCTCAACTCATGGCCATTTCTTGTCAAGTACATCCATACAGTCATTGATGAGCTACAGGTGAGTCTACAGGAACACTGCGGAGAGCGAACTAAACGTGTGTGTGGCATAATAAGGCCAAATAAAATATTACCTGTGTTTCCTGTAACCCGACCATCCCTTGTATTTTCATGCGACCCTATGCATTTTTTCAAGAACAAAAGAAAAATATTTGTTATGATGCCGACCCTCGACCCTTGCCTCTGACCAAAAACTTCTTTTAACATTATATGATATTCCAGCAAAAGACTATTACAACGATCATTCAACATAATAAAAAATACAGATAATCATTGCAAAACTCCTGAAAAGTTACAAGAATTGACCTTTTGGAACGGAAATTCTGTGATTGTCCCTAGTATTGGATGGATTTCCGCATAAATCGTTACGAAGTGTCATGGCGCCCCTGCTATCTCGTGTCAACTGACATAAACATGGATGCGGGCGGAAGGTGCTGACATAAACCATTTCGTGATCATTGTCTGTTTGTCCGCTAAGCGCATTGAAGACATGTTGTTAATTAAATGTACTTGTTACATTGTTAGAACACGCATAAGTGTACAGATTCTGGTTTCGAACACATTGTCCATGTCCATTTCGTATTAACCCCAGCAGTGCAAGTTATAACATATGCCCTTTTATAGGCTGCCAGAAATTTTTATGGACTGACAAAAATAAAATATTACAGTAGGTCTGCCTACCCTATTTTGTCCACAATAAAATGTTTAAAAATAATATATAAATATTTTAAAAATCAATGTTACCAGAAACACAACTATATTTTTGTGTGGCCTAAGTACAAATACAGTTTCGCAGCAAATGACATGGCAGCTATGAAATGTTTTGTTGTTCACCTCTTTGTGACAAATATCTGGTGTGAGGCTGGCTGGCCTCGATACTAGTCCTAGATAATTGTTATCCTTCTTCTATCATTGATCTCATTAAAGTCGTTTCCCAGCCATCCCCTCTCACCCTATCTCGTACAGCGTCACATCTTGATAAGCATCAGATCTACAGCTTTTGTTCATAAATTGGCACTTTCGATACTACAACGTAAGGCTATTGAAACATTCACAAGTCGCCTGATTTAATAACAAAATGATATTCATTCAATGATCTTACATAAGTACACACCCTTTTATTAAACAAACTGCACACAGTTATTTGTAACTTCTCATGCACTACAGATTTGAACATCGATGTACTACTGTAATTATTTGCTTACTAGGTTAAGGTGAATGAGGTGCATCAGACAGAACATCTACAAATGATATGTGCTACTGCGACTATTTGTTAGAATAAGGCAAATGAGATGTATGAGACAAAACATCTATTAATTCTACCTACTACTACGATTACTTGCTAGGATAAGGCAAACGAGGTGTACAAGACAGAACAGACGCGCTGTCCGGCACGCACTCACCGCCTTGCCATGAGCCTCAACCCGACCACCTTCCGCCTGCACCGCGCAGGAAGCAGACCAGCTCGCTCCCTCCTTGAGCTGACAGCCGACAGACAACTCTTCCGCAGACTGCACCTACAGTTCACATGGATCCTTAAGGCAGGCAGCAACAGACTAACAGAGAGGCTGCTGGAAGGACCCCCCACGGAGGACTCAGTGATCGACCTTGAGAAACAGGAAGGTGAGTGTCAGTTGTCTGCCATGTTTATTATTAACAAGATTGCCATGCAGGGCAAAAACCCCAAGTGGAGCCATTGGCTTATCAACATTCTAACATGATTGTATCTTTTTTTGTGTAACCTGCACTTCTGAGATATTTTGTCTTAAATGTACTCACACTGCTAGCATTTGCACAATTGGCACATCATTTTTTCCATCCATTTATAATCCTTTCAGGGAATGAGTACTTTCTGATATCTAATCTACACTGTTATTTCTTTAATGTTACTTTGTGTCCTCTTGTCCTTCTGTCCTTCTATCCTTCTTAATTGAAAACAAATGCTTACAGGTGTCATTATTTCATACCCATTCGATATCATGAAAACTTGTGTTTAATTCCCTCTATTCATTTAGATTTTTCATATTCAAGGACCAGAATCAATAACAAGTAAACCATTTTATGTACTCAGTAGACGGACCTCAAACTAGCTCTTGCTAGTTAGGGAATATATCAGATAATTTATGCATTAGTGTAAGAATATACAACACAATTGGTCAGCAACACAATCAAGTTTATAATTTAAATAGCTATTTTAATTATATGAAATAGCCATGTTTTTTTTTACTGGCATTGCTGCATATGTACTTTTTATGTTCAGTGATATTGTAACCTCACAGTAACCTCGCATTGACATTACATTGACCTCACAGCGACCCCACATTCAACTCGGTGACCACACAAGAACCTCACAGTGACACCACAATAACCTCACAGTGACCCCACATTGAACTCGGTGACCTCACATTGACCTCACAGTGACCCCACATTGACCTCATGGTGACCTTGTCGTTTGTCTTTGACAGAGACGGAGGAGGGGTTTGTGAAGTTGTTCAGTAAGAAGCTGCTGATGGATGGAGAGGATACAGAGGAGGGAGATCCCCAGCCCAAAGACGACCAGGAAGAAGGAGCTCAGTGGAAGGCAGGCAGGGAGGAGGGAGAGACAGAGGAACCTTCCAACACGCCGGTCTTCTGTAACCTCAGACATCTATTGCGGGTATAAACCGTTCTTACATTGACTCATGGAACATGGTGTTTATGTTATAGGTTAAATAAACACGTCTTGAATCAGCTAGAGGGTAATAATCCCAGGCAGCCATTTTGGATTTATGCAAATTAACTAGTCAACCAATCCAATTTTAGGGTATTTCAAATGCATCCTTTGTTAAAAAACTATCCTGGAATATTTTAAATAACTAATATGTTATCTGAGAGTAAAACTATACCAAAGTATTCATGTGTGTCAACCATATTAGGTGCATACCAATTTTATATTTCTTCAATAGCTATTTCTTAGGACTTTTACAGAGTTGTTCTGGGAAAGTCTTAGAAGTGCATCTTCATAAAAGATTATGTTGCAGTTCCAAGTTTGTTCCAAGTCAAACCTTACTATGCCTATATACATTTCAGGTGTTTGGCTACAGTCAGTTCCATATATTGGCACACCACGTTGTCATTGGCAACCAGGTCATAGTTCGTGGGACAAGACGCTATCTAGTCCAGTCTGTCATCGATGCACTCAAGGTCAGTTCAATGTACCCTTGACTTAGACCAATAAGTTGTGGACTGTTAGGGAGAAACTGTAAACTTGTATTTGTTGTGAACTTACTAAGATAATCATGTCTGTATGTTGATACATTATAAAGAATTATATACTAGAAAAATACTCATCTTGCAGATGGTGCTACATGTACACACATATGCAGAAGATGGGTTAATAAAGTATTCATACCTGACATATAACAAACGTTATGTAAATCTGAACAGGTTTTTGTAACTCTGCGCATGTAGTCGCCCGCAAGTTATCAGTTGACAGTTTACATAGCTCGGAACAGTTACAGAGAACACATGTAACATTGTGAACAATCGTTTCATGTCTGTCTAAAGTCTAATAATGTTTGGTGTGAACCCTTAATTGTTAAGATCCCTTAATGTATGGGGAGAAAATAAAAGCGTAATTTTTCCTCTGAAGGGTTGTAGATGCGCCCCTGAAAGTTTGGAGCCTGAGATACAAAGCATCTGGGAAGAAAAGCTTAACATACTTACAGTTAGATATCTTGGGAATTCAAAGGAAAAATGTTTAGTTGATGCATCACACCAGGCAGCCTGTGTGGTCTAGAGACCATGGCGATGATGGAAAAACAACAAGAGAAAACACAGTTTTGCAAAAATCTGGATGAGAAAGAATTGCGGGAATGAAAAGACTGGAGGAACTGAGGGAGAATGTTGATGTGAGAGTCATAAGGAAGCTGGTAAGGAGTAGGTTAAAATGGACTGGACAGGTGGAATGGTGGGGAGTAGGTTGAAGTGGGCTGGACAGGTGGAATGGTGAGGAGTAGGTTGAAGTGGGCTGGACAGATGGAATGGTGTAGAGTAGGTTAAAGTGGGCTGGACAGGTGGAATGGTGAGGAGTAGGTAGAAGTGGGCTGGACAGGTGGAATGGTGAGAAGTAGGTTCAAGTGGGCTGGACAGGTGGAATGGTGAGGAGTAGGTTGAAGTGGCTGGACAGGTGGAATGGTGAGGAGTAGGTTGAAGTGGGCTGGACAGGTGGAATGGTGAGGAGTAGGTTGAAGTGGGCTGGACAGGTGGAATGGTGAGGAGTAGGTTGAAGTGGCTGGACAGGTGGAATGGTGAGGAGTAGGTTAAAGTGGGCTGGACAGGTGGAATGGTGAAGAGTAGGTTAAAGTGGGCTGGATAGGTGGAATGGTGAAGAGTAGGTTAAAGTTGGCTGGACAGGTGGAATGGTGAGGAGTAGGTTGAAGTGGGTTGGACAGGTGGAATGGTGCGGAGTAGGTTGAAGTGGGCTCAACAGGTGGAATGGTGAGGAGAAGGTTGAAGTGGGCTCGACAGGTGGAATGGTGAGGAGAAGGTTGAAGTGGGCTCGACAGGTGGAATGGTGAGGAGTAGGTTGAAGTGGGCTGGACAGGTGAAATGGTGAGGAGTAGGTTGAAGTGGCTGGACAGGTGGAATGGTGAGGAGTAGGTTAAAGTGGGCTGGACAGGTGGAATGGTGAAGAGTAGGTTAAAGTGGGCTGGATAGGTGGAATGGTGAAGAGTAGGTTAAATTGGGCTGGACAGGTGGAATGGTGAGGAGTAGGTTGAAGTGGGTTGGACAGGTGGAATGGTGCGGAGTAGGTTGAAGTGGGCTCAACAGGTGGAATGGTGAGGAGAAGGTTGAAGTGGGCTCGACAGGTGGAATGGTGAGGAGTAGGTTGAAGTGGGCTGGACAGGTGAAATGGTGAGGAGTAGGTTGAAGTGGCTGGACAAGTGGAATGGTGAGGAGTAGGTAGAAGTGGGCAGGACAGGTGGAATGGTGAGAAGTAGGTTCAAGTGGGCTGGACAGGTGGAATGGTGAGGAGTAGGTTCAAGTGGTTGGACAGGTGGAATGGTGAGGAGTAGGTTCAAGTGGTCTGGACAGGTGGAATGGTGAGGAGTAGGTTGAAGTGGGCTGGACAGGTGGAATGGTGAGGAGTAGGTTGAAGTGGGCTGGACAGGTGGAATG